>LPNX010197715.1:410493-455236 GCA_001517045.1 Pseudotsuga menziesii | reverse complement strand
GCAGAGAGAACAAATATTAGGACCATCTATGCCCCTTTTTAGCAAGTTGCCCCATGTAAGAATATGATTTTCCATACACAACCAAAAAAAACACGTTAATGTAACAGGAATTTCCACTTCCAAAGATTGGTGTACCACCACTTAGTTTCCACGAGACAAAGGAACTGAGCAATATAATCATATGCATTTTTAGAATCAATCTAACCATTAGACTTATTCCATTCCCAAACCATACATCTTCATATTCATTCAACCTAATACCCGCTTTACCAAGAGAGCCAACATAAGAAGACCATTCAATTGCCCAATCCCCCTCAAGCTCTAAGTCCTCAACTTGAAGCCAGTACTCACCCTTATAAACCAACCAAGCAGGTCTTTTAACATTAGCAAGTGTACATAAACTAAACTTAGCTAAGTCATCAATAAGATAGCTTGAAAGAAGATAGTTCTCACCACAACCAATGATAGCTTGAAATAGGATAGTTCTCACCACAACCAATGATAGCTTGAAAGAAGATAGTTCCCACGACCAATGAAGGGGTGCACAACAACTAAAATATTAGTGTCATTTCCAACCTTCCAAGTGATCCATTGGTTGATCCACTGAAATCTTTTGAGGAAACCATTCCAAAAACATGAGACTGCACTTTGAAACACTTTTCTCATACTTCCTTATCCATTAAAGGATAAACTTACTTTTTAGGCATTTAGTCTCAATAACCTCTAACCACAAACATGTGCTAAATAAAGCTCTCCAACATCTCTTCATACATAAAGCAGTATTGAACCAACTGATATTTTTTATGTCCCAACCTCCCATTTCTTTAGGTTGTGAATTTATAGCCCAATTGATTAGATGGATTTTATCCTTGCTACTTGTTCCTGGCCACAAGAAGTTTTGTTTTTTACTAGATGGATTTTATCCTTGCTACTTGTTCCTGACCACAAGAAGTTTTGTTTTTTACTAGATAACAAATTGAGGAACCCTTGACAATAAGAACCAAATAACAAGAATAACAACAAGAACTACTTTGATGAAGGTGATACGACCCCCAAGAGATAGAAATCTGAAAGTCCAATTGGAAATTTTGTTTTACGCCTTTTTAACCAACCATTTTTAGTCTTCAATCTTATAATTGTTTGGTTTCAGAAAATATCCCAAATATTTCAAACCAGATTACATTCCCACAACTTTATAGGGAAATATTTGAGTCACTTGGGAATAGAAATCTCCTATCCAAAACAAAATTAATGTAGAAGACATATTTGTCTAAACTGATCTCCATACCTGAACTGCACATAATGAATTAATATTCTCATAAAAAGATTGTCATTCATTAAAGGTGCCTTGGCTAAAATAACAACGTCATCCACAAATAATAAATGAGATATGTAATAGAACTAAGAATTTAATGCCAGACAAATTCCCTTCTCGCTTAGTAGCATAAATAATTATACTAAGTCCTTCAATGACTAACAAAAAAAAGGAGAGGATAAAGCGAGCAACCTTGTCTTAATCCTCTAGATCTCTTAAAGAACCTAGAAGGAGAACCATTAACCAAAACAACAAAAGAAGTAAAGTATGCACATGCCATAATCCAATTGTAGACTTCCATAGCTCTGAAGAAGAATAAATCTTAATAATTCCTAGTTAACTTTGTCATAAGCTTTAGCTAAATCCATTTTGAGAATCATAGCATTCAGTTTTTTATTTTAATAGTGTGCTTGCGTTCCCGTGTGACTCCAATAACATCCAATATTTGTCCATTGGGTAAAAATCTGAACAGCTCCTTAGAAATCATCTCAACAAGCTTTGGTTTGATCTTATTGGAAATTGTTTTTGCAATAATATTGTAGCCTAAATTACACATAGAGATTGCTCTGGAGTCTTTGAAAGATTCATGTTTATCACATTTAGGCACAAGGGTGTTAAATGTTGAGTTTAAGGATCCTGAGATGTAACCTTCAATTCTTGAATATTCAATCATCTCCAAAAGTTCCTTTCCAACAAGGTAAAAAACACACGGAAAAATTTAATAGACCAGATATTTGGACTAGGGATTCTATCTCTAGCAAAATGTTTAATCACCTCCTTAACTTCATCTAGGGTCACAGGTCTACCAATTTGTAAACCTTCTTTAGCTTAAAAAAAGGAAAGTGCTTAACCACCCCAGGCTAAGATACAATATTTGTATTCCCAGGGTTCTTAAAGAGATTGGAAAAATAATCAATAACATAGTCTCTTAAATCCTTTTGAGAAGCAACCAACTTGATCATCATCACCTTTCAGATCCTAGATAACATTGATATTTTTCCTATAATTAGCATATTTATGGAAAATTTTAGTGTTGATGTTGCCTTGTGCTAGACAAATTGCCTTGCTTTTCAATCTCCATTCCTCTTCTTCCCAAGAAGATTAGCTTTATTTTTCTCCATCTCCGATATAATTGATTTTTCATCCTGAGAAAGGGAACCTATCCTATCCAAGATCCCTCAATCTCTAAAAGCTCATGTGTGATGTTACGTTATGTAACATGACATAATGTCCCAGCGAACAAAAAAAAAAGTAATTAAAAAAATTATGTTGCCTCTTAACTTATAAAAAATAGAAAGTAATTATAAAATTTATGCCAGATCATAAAATAAAAATAAAAAATAAAAACCAACATATATCCATTTTAAACCCGTAACTATTAAGTACCAAGGATCTAATTTGTTGATGTGAAAAAATATTATCTTATTTTTTTACACATCAATTAAAAAAAAATTACGCCTCAAGAAATTGGATCCCTCTCGATGCTTAAAAGATTTGGGTTTGAGATGGATCTATACTAGTTAATAGCATTTTAAGTGTGGGTTTTTATATGAGGTGTTTTTTTATTAATATAATGGTTAATTGGTTGTGTGGTGGGTATGCTTACTTATTCTACATTATTACATTATTCCTCTTGTGTAAAATTTATTGTGCAAATGTTGGTATGGCAAATAATAATAATTAATCTCATCTCATCTCGTGTGTTATCTTTAAACAATGGGATTGATATAAGGGAGTGATACATCCTATTAACACAATGATAGTTTGGTTGTAAGCTAAGTATGATTTCTTGCTACTTCCCCTCTTTTGTTGGAATCAAGCCACTGAGTCCTTGGAATGTTTCAATGAGGCTTTTTTTGCAAGGAAACAATGAAAAATAAAGACATGTGAAGTTATTTTCCATGTAACTTTTCCACATTGTTTTATGCCTTTACACACCACATTATTTCTAATGCACAACAAAAGACATATTTTCCTCGTCCTCGCTCTGTGTTACCTTCAATGTGGGAAGATCAGAGGAAGGCTCACACCTTCACAACCTCACTTGCACACCATATTGCATACCCTTGCAATCCCTACTCTACTCACTTCATGCCTATACATCCCCAGTTCATTTGCATTTCCAATCTTACACTCCACAAGTTCACACCATGTCATTGCATTCGTACTCCTACACATCCTTAATTGTGCAATATCGTCCCTCGATTCATTCAATGTCACAACTCTGCATCTCCATATCGCTCTTTGGATGCAAAATGCAGAGGTCTATCACTTCAATCATTTTTTCACATTGCATGTGCCTCCGCCTGCATGAAAATTGACAAGTTTGGTCACGTCCTCAAGTGGCATGCAACATACCCATATGCCTCCCTCGACCATCAAGACAGTCCTTAAGAAATTTGAACTTATATTATACATTTGTTAAACCAAATTCAAACTCTAACAACATTATAAACAAAGTTCATATGCAAATATGAACTTCAGTGGAAATAACCATGCATATTTCTAATTTTTCCATTAACACATTGCCAATACAAGCCATCACACATATAAGCAAGCATAAGCACTTGTATGTAAATGAAGGAAAGTCCACTAAATTAGTTGCTAAGGAGCATCTCACTACCCAACTATAGGAATTAGTATGCATACTACCCCCTAACCAAACCATGGCACCAAAAGAGTGGAGGAAGCTCCTAAAGGGATATAATCTCACAAAACCCACTCGATTACTATTATGATAGCTAGTATACTCACTAATGAGCATTATAGACCCTTGACCAACTATCAACCACTATGACACTCTTTTCTCATTCATAAGAAAAGGAAGATATTCTATTTCTCTACCTAGTCTCTCAAAGATCTTCTCAATCAAAGGAAATTTGATTGATTAAAATTTTGACTTTCTAAAAAAAATGCCACATCACACTCCCCAAGTTAATTAAGTTTTTTTTTAGAAGTTGAGAGTTAACAGTAATAATGAGAAGTTTAGATCCTTATAATTACGCAATAAATGCTAATTTGGTATATATATAATATAATTTGTTATTATTCAATAATTACGTCGATAGGCGTGTTTATTTTTATCATAGGTTGGGGTTTTAGAATTTTAAATGTTTTTATTATTATTTTAACTATCAACAAATAGGATTAAGTAAACTTCAAATATTCTTGGTCGCATCCAGTAATCAAAGGATGAGATCTTAGGACTTACTTTCCTTGCAGGCATTACATTCCAGGTTGATCCATGACATGGTGGTAACTAGAAGCAATTCATATTCCTCCTTCCCGTCTAATTGCATGTTTAATCCACAATGGTTTACTACAATCCAATGTTTATTGCATGTTTAATCCAATCTGTTGTAATGACCCTTGCTAGATTGGGCTATTTTTTATAGTAACTACTTGAGTAATCTGGCTTGGGACTTTTGACAAACACTTAGTGACAACTTTTTTAGTATCTCTGTAATAACTCCTACTTAGGACATATCTTATTTTTATGTGGTGTTTTTGTAATGGTTTTGGTTGTTATAATTCAGAGTACATTTCTTCATGACATTGATCCATGGAATGTACATACAACAACATATATTTTTCTTATCTTGTACAACCATAGGACTAATCCACTGAGAATCCTCGACAGGTTCGATAATTCTGGCATCCAACATTATGTCGATCTCTGGCTTTGACCTTCTCTTTATAACATGGATTTAACCTATATGGTTGTTGTTTGAATGGTTTGGTGTCAGTCTTCAAAGGAATCGTCATTTCTCCCATGTCACCCACAATTCATTTCCTTTCAGAAAACTCTATTGGGAACAAGTCTTTGAACTCATGCAACAGGTTGGTGATCTTCCCGACAGTCTCATCATCCTAGTAGTCACCAATATTTGTAAATTTTGGATTTTTAGGGGAAACAATGTTTACCTTCTTGATTTTTAGTGGCTTCAAGAACTTTTCGGAGGATATACTCGGTCCCTCCAGTGCTCTGCTTCCTTCTGATTATGGGATCTGAATATCAGGAGGATTGTCATCTTCAGGTTATCTAGGTGCTCCTAAATATTGTAGCAGCCCATCAAGTTATGAATTGTCGGAGTCCACTATGGCAGGCTCGACACAGGTATTGATATTTCCTCAATAATTTTGGCCATGATTACTTGTAGAGTTGCATCAATGGACATAATTTCATTAGCATAACTAAAAGTGTACTTGAAACTTCTGGCAAGTTGATCCCCGTCTGCAGTGTCGCGTCATAGTTCCAAATACATATACAAATTCCTTGGAATCATATCTAATATATGAATGAATAGATCTACCCTCCTTTTTTGGTCTCTTGATCCATGTCGAGGTACAAGAATTCATGTGATCGACATGACTTCTCGGTCCATTGTACTTTTCTCCAACATAAGGAATTTCCTCACCTAACCAGATTTCAAGCAAGTTTTTACACTTCGACCAAACTGTAATATGATGTTTGTGAACAACCCACCACCTCACTAGAGTAGCTTTCAGGGAAGCGTCCAAAGCTAATAATCGTTGTTTTTATAGAACCTTGCTTTCAAATTATTGTAGAAATATGTTTAGGTTAGGTAGCCCTTCATAAGCAGGCAAGTCACATATCTTTGTACCGATCCAGCATAACGACTTTGTAATTCTTGCACGTTTCCTCATTAAGACTTCATGCAATTTGTTCTACCAATTTTCTAATGCTTCTCCTAAATATGATGAACAAGAACTGACACTTTTTCAACCCAGCATACCATTTGTAGTAGGATTGATATATTCTTTCATCTTGGATGAAATGTTATATACGTTGTCTAATTATGTTGTGTCATACTCACCCTTTAATGTCTCAACATAATTTTGCCTTCTAATGGGTCTATTGGTGTGACCACTCTCATTTTTAATCTTCAAATGGAAAGATACGCTTTTTGAAGTCCATAATGGCCTGGTTCTCTATTTCCCAATCGATAGCCAACAGAATAGGGTACAAATTAGTATCATCAACTATTTCAATTACTTCAAAATATGCATAAGTACAAAGCCCTTCTATGTCAACAAAAACTCTAGGCAATCGACCTAGTGGCAGGACCTTCAATTGATTCTCCGGTCATAGTTGGATTGGAGGCCATACTAATTAAGTTGTCCCATACTTTCCAATGTTTTTTTAGTAAGAATGTTCACATCTGACCCTAGATCCAAGATGATGAAATCCATATCATAATTACCAATTTGAGCATTCATACGAAATTCATGCCCAGTCTTTCATCATTTATTAAGATGATTGACAACTTTCTCTTGCACTTGATCATCTGACTCTTCTATTAGTGTGGATAGTTCTATTATTGCATGCTCATCTCTTAATAATGCTAAAAAACTTCTTAGGAATCCTTTCAAAGAACTTACCGGGTGTGTCGACTTCAGTGCGGTGGACTGGTCGAAGCGCGATGGCATATCATAAACAAGCCCCTCATCAAATGTTGGTACAAAATGTGATGTTGATGCTCCATTTCGTCTGTCCATGAATTCTTGTTGTGCTGCAAAGAAGACTTGTTTCTCTTTTTGTACATCAAAAGGTACCTTCCACTAGGCAGCCAATCACATTCTTGAATTTGGCAGGTAACCATATCCATCCTCTCCTATCGTAGTGCCTCTTCTAGTTACAACAACAACATTCGGTGGCTTTCCTTTGGGTTCAAAAAATTTTGGACGTTTTGAGTAGTATTTAGAAATTGGTTTTGATTCACATTGGTTTTGGCTTGCCAGTTAACAATAAGCTGCTGAGAGTCTTCAATAGTATGATCCAACACTTTGCAATAGAAACATGTTAATGTAGGATTTTTACAATCTTGGGCATAGTGTCCTTGTTGACCACAATTATAATAGATGAGATGACCTCTTTCACGACCAAATATGCCTCCTCTTCCACGACCTCTAAATGTGCCACCACCTCTTAGCTAGGTGAACTGTATGTTGTCTTTTTCAGTTTTCATTTGTTCATCATTCTTCATAAAATATGTATCGATTGTGTTTTCTTGAAGCAACAAATATTCCCTATAATATTTTTCATCATGTCTCATAAATCGACAGAATTTGCAATACAGACTATCAAGTGTACTTATTATTTTATGTAGTTATAAACATTCTTCTAATCGATATCCTCTAGTTTGACATATTTAGCACCATGGCATTCAATGCGTATTTAAGGGATTCGGTGCACTAGAAGCAAGGTAATCCAGAAAATCCAAACATAAATGTTTATGATGACCTTTCGACTTGCAACATGTACACCATACATCTTCCCAAACTTATTTTCCTTTATGAATATCCTAAATCTTAAGTGACATGTTTGCTAACTGTGACTAGATCTATGCCATACCATTACCAATTTCTCCAATTAGTGAATCTTCCATCTTCATAGTGAGTTCTAGTGCCTCTGCCTAGGACACGATCTTATGTTGCATTAATGGTACTCAGATGTGTCATAGTCGTGCATCTATAAAACACTCCTTATGTTGTATGTCAAACATCTCGAGGCTCACCCTAGCCATTAATGTCTTGATTCTTTGATTGACATCCCACACTGAATCAATCGACAGTTGCTTTATTTCCTTTAATTATGTAATATACTGCGAATCAAACTTAGGTTCCTCAATTCGTTTGTCAGTCCCACCTTAATCTTAGCTAATGTCTTTTGTGCGGATCCAGTAGGTGCAGCCAAAAACCTCATGTACCAATCTAAGGCACGACCTCTACAAGTCATGATCATCTAATCCCTCTTGATGGATTCATCTTTCACTTGTTGGACATCCCATACAACTTCGCAAAGAAAACAATGTTGCTCTGGTTCGTCCGACCCAGTCCCATTAAAAATAAGCAACTTCATATCATCCCCAGCCATCATCGGTCTCTTGGGTACCGATGAAATAGAACTTGGTGGTGTACTATTAGGAACCTTCTTATGTGAATCACTATTATAACTATTACTTTGATTTAATGGAAATGACTGTGATGAATTCTTAGTCCTTACCTCAGTTTCATGAGATGTACACAAGGTCGTTGGTATGTCGTAGCCTCGGGCCAAAGTACCACACTTTTCAGGGTCATGTGGACCAAGCATTATTATTTTAGGGGTACTCCAAGTTTCACACCAACTTGCTTCGGACCAACTTTGAAGACCTTTTAGGGCCTTCTCCACGATGGGTCATATAATCCCAAAGTAATGGGCAAGTGGACCAAACATCATTATTTATGTGTTTCTTCACCTTTTATTTCAACAATTCTTAGGGGAAACCTTAGAGACTTATTTAGGGTTTTGATACATATGTGTACATCACAAAGTGTCTTCTCGTGAGGGCCATGCGTAATTGCTATGCCATAAGGAGAACACTTTGGAGGACATATACATACAGAGTTTGACATTAATGACAACTTTATTTAATAGACAGACCATACATCCACAGATAATGGGTGACAACAGAGACAAATATTCATATTCCCACCATAAATCAAATTCATCAACACTACATCTTATCATTCATTTACTTCGCATTAATCATTCATTCATGTAGTAAGAAAGAACATAACACGACATTACTAATAGAATTGCGGTGTTAGGCTTGACGACGATCTGAGACTGGCGACGATGATCTGATCGATTGCAGGTTGGGCACCGTCGAATTATGGGCTGATCCAACGAATGGATCAAGGCCGTAGGTGCTCGTCTTGCCTGATCCATCACCTAGGCTCCAACGATAGCAAACAACAGGTTCATCTGCATTGAAGCAGCTCACAGATCGATTGGGAAGCATTTCAATGGTTGAGGGAGGAGGATCTGATCCTCATCTAGTGACCCAGGAGACCCATGCACTTTAGGAAATTGATGAATTCAAGAAGCTGGTGGCAATAATTGGGAAGAAATCCATGTCTCCAAGATAACAAAAGTTTGTCAAAAGGCTCACAGAGATCCCCTCAGTATCTCTCCACATGGCTAGATCCTACAAGACGACCATACACCTTGTCGAAAAAGGATTGATCAGACAGTTCAAAAGCCTGTGGCCATCGCCAAGGGCAATAGAAACTTGGACCAAAAGAAATTGGAAACCACTGATCAAGGAGGAAGTAAGCAACTTCTTCGTGGGGAAATGATTCTTCGTCTTCGAAAGCAAGAAAGACAAGGAACTCATTTTTAGAAATGGACCATACTTTACAGGGCCACAAGGGTTGTACCTCAACAAATGGACCCCAGACTTTGATCCATCACAAGATGTCCCATCTGCAGTTCTAGTCTGGGTGAAATTGCCACACCTTCCCCTGCATTGCTGGAGCCAAGAATCCTTGGAGGAAATAGGAAACACCCTGGGAAAGTTCATAGACGTAGCAGAAAGTCAAGATCAATACTCATGTGCTTGGATGTGCAAGAGGTAGATCTAGAAGTAGGACTCTCAGAGGCCATCAATCTCACTATAACAAGATGGTCCCATATCCAAGAGCTCGATTATGAGCAACTCCCATTCAAATGTAGACACTACCGAGAATACAGGCACTTCGCAAGACACTGCAAAAGAAGGAAGAAGAACTAATGGAGACTAGGAAAGAATCCCATTGGAAAACAAGCCAAAGGAAAGCAGTGGGTAAAGCCAGACCCATGTCTAAAGCGAAAGAAGGACAACAAAATCCTACGGGCTTAGGACCTCAATCTAACCCAAGCGCCTTAAAGATTCTAGTGCAGGTTGGATCAACCACAACCAACCCAACCAGCACCTTTAGGATCTGGTGGCTCCTACACTTAGCAGGTTCACCAAATTTAGCCCTCAGCCAATTTTTGCTCTAAAATTACCTCCTCGCAATTATGCTTCTGCAACTCTATTTTCGCTATAGGCTTTCCGCATGCAGGATGTGGGATGCGGGATGCGGGATTCCTGACGAACTTTCCAAAGTTGCTCCCCCATAACTTTCCTTCCGCAACTTTTCTTCCACAATTTTTCTAGCTGTTAGATCTTTGCGGCCTTCTCCACGATCATCGATCTACTCTTTGATGTGGATCTCATAGATCTTTGTGGATCCGTTATCGCCCTTGCAACTTCTGTTGCGGATCTCTCCTGGACCGTCAGATCTTTGTCTATGGACTCAATCCCCACTGTTCATTCTCTGTAAAACTTGTTACGGGTAGAAAATATGTGTGTTGTGTTGATTGATCAGAGAATCGATCAATCTAGCCTGCAATCTTCAAGATTCATTAGCCTAACACTTTTATTCATGCATCTACGACCTATTTCAACTATTCAAGCAGCGATTTCATGCGTGAATTAACAACTTCACAGAAATACACAGATGTTTAGAAACCGCTGAAGTCAACTCTTCAGGGATACATCATTCAAACAGTAAATGCATCTAGACTAGTAACACTGCAAACACACAACTTATCCTTCTATTAAGCAACATAACAAACACACAACTCAACTGTCCTTCTTCAGTCTTTTCAAAGTATTTACAAGTGGAAACCAGACGTAGGTATGACCTTCCCTTCTGTGAATTGGAATTCTAACCTCGAAGAACAAAACCCCTCACACTTCTCTAACCTGCTTATTTAAGCTAAACCGTTACCTCCCCCACCGAGTGGTCTTGCAACCGAAAACAAACAACTACAAAGCATGATGAAACGTCCCTATCACAAAACAACTTGCGGCTTGATCTCCTCGCAGGGAGTCATGATCCACCATCATTCCTGTCGGCGCTAACAAACTATGACTCAACAAAACAACCAAAAATATGCCATAGCATGTGACCAACTCATCACATTGTTTGGATGCCACGATGCTCCTGCATCAGACTCGCAAGGGTGAAAAAATTATGAACACATGTTCATTAGATCAGCTACAGTGAAACCCTTGACCTCATACTATGCAGCACTCACCCAAGTAGAATCCTCTGTTGGTCACTTCTTTCATTTAACCAAATACTTCAGATAGTCCTTCTTCCTTGTACTCTTTACCACTTTAGTGTACATAATGGCCTCAACTTCCAATGGTTGTGCCACAGGCGTCTGCCTCACCCATTATAGGTCTTCAGTAGGATCGTCACCTTCTACAAAGGGTCCAGTATCACCTTCTACATAAGGATATAGATCTGCAACATTAAATATTGGTGAAATACCCACTCCGGTAGGCATCTCTAACTCATAAGCATTTGCTAAGAATTTTTTGAGTATCCTGCAAGGTCCAATCTTCTACATCTTCAGCTTGTTATACTCTCCTTTTGGAAAGCTCTCTCTCTTTAGATATGCTAAGACCAAATATCCTACTTCATATTTCTTCTCTCTCCTTTTGGAATCTGCTCTGGCCTTGTAACTGGTGTTACTTTGCTGTAACCTTACTTTCACCTGCTCCTGTAGTTCACGGATCCTCGTTGTAAACTCTTTTCCATCACCGCTCCTTTTCTCCAATTGACCTAATTCACGAAGTTCACACGCTCCTCTTGGATGCATTCCATACAAAATTTGAAATGGACTCATCCCTGTTCTTCCGTTTGGTGAATCATTATAGGCAAACTCAGCTTGAGCTAATACTATGTCCCACTGCTTTGGACTCTCTCCAATCAGACTTCTCAATAGGTTCCCTAGACTCCTATTAACTACCTATGTCTATCCATCAGTCTGTGGGTGATATGTTGAACTAAAGTTCATTCTGGTACCCAACTTCTTCCACCAGCTCCTCCAGAAATGACCTGTGAACTTCACATCTCTGTTTGATACAAGGATTCTAGGTAAACCATGTAGCTTCACAACTTCACTGAAAAACAAGTTAGCAATGTGTGTAGCATCACTAGTCTTGTAGCATGGAATGAAATGTGCCATCTTAGTGAATTTATCAACAACTACAAAGATAGAATCATGTCCCCTCTGAGTTCTTGGTAAACCCAGAATGAAGTCCATACTCACAGAATCCCAAGGCCTAGATGGAATAGGCAATGGTGTATACAACCCTGTGTTCTGGCTTCTTCCTTTAGCATGCTAGCATACTCTGCATCTGCTTACAAACTTCTCAAATTCATACCTCATCCTTGGCCAAAAATAGAAATGACCTAGCTGTCCAAAGGTTTTATTACTTCCAAAGTGACCTGCCATACCTCCATTATGTTTTTCATGCATCAAGTTCTCTCTCATGGAACACTTTGGGATACACAGTTTACTGTTCCTAAAGAGTTAACCATCTTGTAGTGTATACTCCATCCATGTCTCTCTGTCTACCTCCACTGGATTCTTACAAGCCCTGTAAGCCTCCTGGAAATCAATGTCAGTCTCGTACAAATCCCTTAAATGCTCAAAACCCAAGACTTGGACTTGATTCTCTTGCACAATCCGCAGTCTCCTACTTAAGGCATCAACTACTCTGTTTGATTGTCCACTTATGTGTTTCAACACAAAGGTAAAGCTTTGTAAGAACTCAACCCACTTGACATGTTTCAGGCTAGACTTAGGTTGCTACATAATGTACTGCAATGCATGGTTATCATAATATAACACAAATTCTCTAGGCATCAAATAATGTCTCTAATGCTTCATCACTTGAACAATAACATAAAACTTCTTGACATAAGATGAATACTTTTTCTTTGCATCATTCAGCTTCTCACTGAAATATGCTATAGGCCTGTCCTCCTGACTGAGCACAGCTCCGATTGCTACTCCGTTGGTGTCACACTTTACTTGGAAAGGGTGTTTGAAGTCTGGTAACTTCAATACTGGTTGTTCAGTGATCTTCTTCTCCAAGAACTGAAAAATCCTTTCAACCTATGCTGTAGATTGAAATGGTTGTCTATCCTTCTTAATTGTCTCGACAATAGATGCACAAATACCACTGAAATTCTTTCTAAATTTCCTATAAAAACTTTCCAATCCACGAAAACTTCTTACCTCAAATATGTTCCTAGGTGAAGGTGAATTAGTGATTGCTTGCACCTTTTCTGGATCCATCTTCAACCCATCTTCAACCCATCTCTTGAGATAACAAAACCTAAATATACTAGCTATGCCTTCATAAATGTACACTTCTTCACATTTACCAGCAACGTTTCCTGTTGCAGACTCTCTAAAACATATCTTGGATGCTCTGCTTTTGTTTGGATGAAAACCAAAATGTCATCAAGGTAAACTATCACAAACTTACCTATTAAATCTCTCAAGACTTCAATCATCAATCTCATAAAAGTGTTTGGTGCATTGGACAATCCAAATGGCATGACCAACCACTCATACAACCTATCATTTGTCTTAAAGGTTGTCTTCCACTCATCTCCTTCTCTGATTTTGATATGATGATAAGCACTCTTCAAATTCAGTTTTGAAAAGCATGTTGCCCCACTTAGGCAATCCATCATGTCATCCATCCTTGGTAATGGAAACCTATATCTGATAGTAATCTTGTTAATTGCTCTGTAGTCAGTACACATCCTCCACTCACCATCCTTCTTTGGTGTCATCACTACTGGTACTGCACATGGACTCAGAGTCATCTGGACCAATCCTTTGTCCAACAATCCTTGGACCTGTCTCCTCACTTTTTCATTCTCTTGAGGTGTCAACCTATATGTTGCCTTGTTTGGTAAACTGGCTCTTGGAATAAAATCAATTTAATGGCTTATATCCCTCCTTGGTGGTAACTCATTGGGTAAATAATCCACCATGATGTCACTAAACTCACTCAGCATCTCCTGAATCTCCTTAGGTAAAACTGTCGCATTAGTCTTCATTGTCACCGCTCTCAGTTTGCATACCATAGCATAGTTCAACTCTTCCTTCTCAATCTATTGCAAATATTCTTTTCCTGACAACATTAGGACTTTGGGTGCTGACTATCCTGCTGTACCACTTTCTTGTAAAGGGTGAAGTACATGTATTATCCCATTCTGCTCAAAACTATGACAGCTACTCCTACCATCATGAACCACATTCTTATCAAATCGCCACGGTCTATAGTATATGAGAAACATCCATGGGCATAACATCACACAGAATCTTGTCCTTATATGGACCTATTTGGAAATCAACTTCACACTGTTCACTTACCACGATTTGATTGTAACCAAGATACTTTGTATGGAATAGGATGCTTGGTCCTCCTTAAACTTAGCTTCTCCACCATCTCTGTGGAAACAAGATTGTCAGTTCTCCCACTGTCAATCACCATCTTACAACACTTCCATTGGACTTTACATGTGGTCCTGAATAAATATTTTCTTTGAGCAGGCTTTGCTTGCTCCTTCTCGGGTTTCAACAAGACCTTATTCATCATCAAAGCCTCTCCTGTCTCTGGAAAAACTTTCGCCACTGTCGACTGTTCTTGTTGCTGCTCATTTTGAGCTACATAGGCTCCTCTCTCTCCTATTTCTTCCTTCCTTAGACATTCAAATAATTTATGTCCCAACTGGTTGCATTTGTAGCACCTATAAATAGTTCCTCTACCTCTACCTCCTTGGTAAGGTCCTCTTCTTCTAGAGTCACCTCCTCTACCATGTTGTTCTTACTGGTTGGAGTTACTGGACTCTCCCCTATGTGCTCCAAATATTCCTCTTCCAGCTATTTGTCCTCTTCCTCTGGTTGAAGCTCGACCTTTGTTGAAGCTCTGCTTCCTTGCTATCTTTTCTTCTGCCCTCATGGCACATTGATACGCCTCCGCCATTATTCTAGGTGATATCATGTTGATCTCTTCTTTGATATCCATCCTTATACCATTGACATATCTAGCAGCCTTTTCTGCTGACTTTTCCACATATCCTGCCCTTAGGTTTACTTTGTAGAACTCTTCAATGTACTCTCTCGCTGTTAACAATCTTTCTCTAAGGTTCTATACCTATCTATACATAATTAACTAGTAATATTTGGGCAAGAACTTAGCCCTCATCTTTGCTACCATCCTATCCCAGCTCTTTATCAATGACTTATTATTCCTCCTTCTTTCTGCCTGCACACTATCCCACCACAAGGATGCATGCCCTTTCAACCTTCTCACAGCCAATCTGACTCTCTTTCCTTCTTCAATCTCATCGTACTCAAAGTACTTATCCAGCTCACTGATCTAATCAATGAGATGCTCAACAATGAGACTTCCATCATAGGTAGACAACTCAGGTTTCGGCCTTGAAGTTGCTCCTAGAATCGATCTAAAATACCTTAGCTCAGGCGTTTCCTGCATAGGTGCAACTTCTTCTCTTTACTCTTCACCCTCAGGTTCACTTACATCCCCTACTTTTGGGTCTCTTCGTTTTTCTGTCTCCATGGCTTCCAGACGTGCTCGTAGCTCCCTAATTTCCTCCATAACTTCTGCATGCACCGCTGGTCGACCTCTGTCACGACCTCTTGCTTTGCTTACGCATGCAGCCATTTTCTTGCACTAAGCCTATGCAACAGCAGTTCTCTTTCACACTGGTACAACTTACCTCACCAAGCCCCTTCTCTGTACTTGGTGTTTTGGTAATGCTAGTCCTCTATCTAGAACCTCTTAAGAACTCTTATTTTCTCCTCCTAGGCTTCTACTGCTACACTTACCTCTCACATGAGCTTCTCTTTGCTCTGATACCAAAATTGGTGTAGGTCAGATCAACCACAGCCAACCTAATCAGCACCCCCAGGATCTGGTGGCTCCTACACTTAGTAGGATTACCAAATTTAGCCCTCGGCCAAATTCTACTCTAAAATTACCTCCCCGCAATTCTGCTTCCGCAACTCTGTTTCTGCATGCGGGTTGCGGGATGCAGGATGCTCGACCAACTTTCCAAAGTTGCTCCCCCACAACTTTCCTTCCACAACTTTTCTTTCGCAATTTTTCTAGCCGTCAGATCTTTGCGGCCTTGCCCATGACCGTCGATCTACTTTTTGATGTGGATCTCATAGAGATTTGTAGATTCGTTAGCACCCTCGCAACTTTCATTGCGGATCTCTCCTGGACTGTCAAATCTTCATCTACAGACTCAATCCCACCATTCATTCTCTGCAAAACTTGTTAAGGGTAGAAAATCTGTGTGTTGCGCTGATTGATTAGAGAATTGATCAATCGAGATTGCAATCTTCAAGATTCATTAGCCTAACACTTCTATGCATGCATCTACGATCTATTTCAACTATTCAAGCAATGATTTCATGCGTGAATCAACAACTTCACAGAAATACACAAATGTTCAGAAAACCGCTGAAGTCAGCTCTTCATGGATACATCATTCAAACAGTAAATGCATCTAGACTAATAACACTGCAGACACACAGCTAATCCTTCTATTAAGCAACATAACAAACACACAACTCGAATCTCCTTCTTCAGTCTTTGCAAAGTATTTACAAGTGGAAACCAAACACAGGTCTGACCTTCCCTTCTGTGAATTGGAATTCTAACCCTGAAGAATAGAACCCCTCACACTTCTCTAACCTGCCTATTTAAGCTAAATTGTTACCTCCCCCATCGAGTGGTCCTGCAACCGAAAACAAACAACTACAAAGCGTCATGAAACGCCCCTATCACAAAACAACTACAAAGCGTCATGAAACGCCTCTATCATGAAACGCAGGGATTCATGATCCGCCATCATTCCTATCGGCGCTAACAAACTATGACTCAACAAAACAACCAAAAATATACCATAGCATGTGACCAACTCATCACATTGCTGGCATGCCACGATGCTCCTTCATCAGATTCTGCAGAGATCAGCGGGAGGAACCTCGAATCCCTTTAACCTCTTGGATAACAACGTAGAAGACCATGAAGGAGAGGAAAGTCAGGAAGAGTAGGAGGAGGGAGAAATACACAAGGAACCAACCAAGAAATCTCAAGAGATACTACCTGAACCCCCACCACTTTTTCACTCTAAGTCTCCCACTAGAAGCCAGATATCATCCCCCTCTTACACCGAAATGGCCAAGAGAAGAACAAAGGAAGCGATCTCCACCTCAGAGGAAGAACTCTTTGAAAATATGCTAAGAGACAAGGGAGGAAATCCAATAGAGAGTTAAGGGAAGAAGAGGTTGAAAGCCAAAAATGAAAGGAAATCAATCCACCGTGGAAAGCTCCTTCACAAAGAATCCTAGGACAAGAAGCAACAATGGAGGACCCTCCCACCATAACCAGAGTAAATAATGAAGCTGCTCTCTTGGAATTGCAGAGGACTAGGTAGTCTAAACAAAGTGAAAGCGATCAAAGATCTATTAAAAATGGAACTTATTGATATCCTACTGCTCCAAGAGAACAAAATGGAGGAAGAAGCTCTCCTCGGCCTCAACAAAGCTAATTGGAAAAAACAAGGAGGACATGCCATCAATGCCATAGGAGATTCTGGTGGATTGGCCACCCTCTGGAACAAGAATGACTTTACCCTCCTCAACACCTTCTCAACCCAGAATTGGATCTTCACGGAGGTACAACACCTTCAATCCAAGGTTAGTCTCTCTCTCTTCAACCTTTACGGACATGTGCATTACCTGAAAAAAAATATTGTTGGAACTCTCTAGAAGGTTTTATCGAGATCTATTCCCCCCCAACATTATATTGGTCAGGGACTTGAATCCAATAAGGTTCTCAGAGGGAAAAAAGGGGGCTTATTTGGGAGGGGATGCTTCATATATTAGCTCGAAGACCTCATCATCCAATAGGACCACATGGACATCAAACCCAAGCAAAGACGCTACACCTGGACGAACACAAGAGTGGGAGTGAAGCATCTTGTTTCCCGGCTGGACCGGTTCTTAACCCAAAGCTCTCTCCTCTTGGATGGGAAGTTTTTTCACTCCCATATCTTGGCTAACCTTGCTTTAGACCACAAACCCATTCTGCTCTCTATCCAAAATGTTGAAAAGTTAGGGCCGATCCCCTTTAGGTACAACCCTCAGTGGACCTCTAATCCTGGATTCTATGAGATTGTGGGAAAGGCCTAGGGAAAATCTATTTCTGCTCCCTGAGTTTTGTTTGGGGACAAGAGATAAAAAATATGAATGTTTCTCTGAAGGAATGGGTGAAAACTAGCAACAAGAACCCAACCAAGGACAGACAAGAAATGGTCTTTACCCTCCTAACAACCCAAATGGATATGGAAAGTAAGATCGTAGAGACTCATGATCTAGATCATGAAGTTAAAAAACAATCTGACACATATCAAGCCTTCCGTAAAGAAGAACAGTACTGGAGAATCAAATCCCGTAGCACCTAGTTAAAAGTTGGGGATAGGAACACTGCCTACTTCCATAGACAAGTCAATGTTAGAATATTGTGAACATGTGAAATAATATCATAACACACTATAAACTATGGAAATAATTACTAGTCGATCCTTCTATCTACCAAGCAACATAAAGCATGAAATAAAATTGGAGAAAATAGAACAACAAGAGAACACCGATATACGTGGTTCACCCAATATGGGCTACATCCACTGGAAGGGTTGCATCTTCCATTATTCTGAAAATAGATCTCCAAGATCACATGACATCCTCACATGTGCATCACATCAAGCTCCATCACCCAATCATGTCACAATCATGTGTGTACAAATGACATACACTACATGTGATATGTGATGAACTACAATCAACACATACCCAAAAGGGTCTCCTTCACCTCTCTTATATACCAAGAGGTTTGGATTACAATACATCCCATAACACATGTGGGATAAATGAATTTCCACCTCTTTATATTGAGAATGGTTACAAATGATATAATTATAATGATGCATGTGGGATAACTCTATTTTATAATATTAGAGTTATTTTATGCCTTTAAATGGTATTTTATCAATATACCGCATAAGTCATCATTACATATTCTAACAACCAATGCTTGACAATCTAAGAACCACATCAAACAAATTCGAATGGAAGATGGACATATTTTCAAAGGAGAAGACCATTTGATGGAAGAAACACTCAACCATTTTAAAAGCCTCTTCCTAAAGGAAGGAGACTTGGATGAGGACAACACCAGGGAGCTCTTGGAGAACATTCCAGATCTGATATTCCCATTAGAGAATAAGAATCTCCTAAAGCCCTTTATAGAAGCGAAGATCACATCCCTGATTTGGGGCATGGAACCAGACAAGGCACCAGGGCTGGACGGGTTCTCTTGCCACTTTTATAAAACATGCTGGAACATTATAAAAAAAGGACCTGATAAGAATGATAACTAGTTTTGATAAAAAAGCCAAAATCAGGGGAGGAGTGAACTCTACGTTCTTGGATTTAGTCCCCAAGGAGACCAACCCAGACACATTCGCTCGGTTTAGGCCGATCTCATTGTGTAACGTTTCCTATAAAATATGCTCCAAGCTGATGGCAAATAGATTAAAAACTCTCCTACATAAGGTAATCTCCTAGAACCAAGGACGATTCATCAAAGTATGCCACATCCTGGATAATGCCATCCTCATCCAAGAAATGATCCACTTAAGCAAGGAGAGAAAGGAAAAAGGCATGATTATAAATGTTGACATGGAAAATGCATTTGACAGAGTCAACCACTCTTTTTTGTATAGAGTTCCGAAGAAATTCGGTTTCAACATCCAATTTATAAGGCAAATCAAAGCTTTCATTGGGGAATCGTGGATAGCTCCCCGAGTCAACAGAAGGCCTACCATATTTTTCCAAGTGACTCGAGGGATCAGGCAAGGATGCCCTCTCTCCCCGTTCCTTTATATTCTGATCATTGAATCACTAAGCAAAAAACTGTAGAAGGAAACGACTATCCATAATATGCAAGGGATAAAAACAACCTAGGGAGTCGATCCCATAAGCCATGCCTTCTTTGTTGATGACTCCCTCTTCCTCGAAGGAGCATCTAGAAACATTACAAAAGCCTTCAAAAGAAACCTCCATTCCTTCTACGCAGCCATAGGCAGGAAAATCAACTACAAAAAAAGTGCCATTTATAGTTGGAACGTGGATAAGATGGCTCTCACTAGAATTGCATGCATGATGGGAATGCAAGGATTTGACAACTAGGGAAGCTTCAAATACCTTGGACTCCCTATCTCATCTGGCACACACAAAGAAAATAACTCGTAGGAAGTGGACAATAAAATAAAGGCCAAGCTCAACAGTTGGGGAGGATGATGGCTGAATCACTCTTGGAAGCTGGTGCTAATATACTCTTCTCACTCCTCCCTCCCTATTTACAAGGTGTCTGTTTTACTAGCTCCAAAATCCTTTACATATAAAATCTTGAAGTATCTAAAAAAATTTATGTGGAGAGGGCGGAAAGGTAAACCCAAAAAAGAGGGCGGCCTATAGATCTGAGACCCCCATTTAACAAACCTAGCAATGGGTGGAAAAATTATTTGGCAAACTCTTTCCAAAAAACAACACTGGGTTAGCCAAACTATCCTGAAAAAATACCTCAAGAGCAATGGAAGAAGATGCTTGGACACACAGGGCCTTCCAAAAGGAACAACCTTATGGGACCTATGCAGAAAAGGAATGGATTTGTTCCAACCACAACTCCACATGATCCCAGGAAATGGGAAGAAGATCCTAATATGAACAGACAACATTCTTGGCCACCCCCCCTTAACAACATCATAGTGCTAGATGGAATCTGAGATTAGACTATGGGGAAAAACCTTAAAACCTTATATGACATCTCAAGCTGGTCAGTGGATGGAATTTGGGAGAATTGGATCATCCCGAAGGTCCCACCGACTCTCTCAAAAGCCAAGGAAACCCTCATAAACCACCTCTCAGGTTGCGCCCCAATTCAGATCTCTTACCCGGATAGGAGAGGGTGGGGGAATACTATAGAATATATTGCTAACCTGGGTTATAAGCTTCTTCAATCTAAGAGGCCCAAATCCTAGTATAAGCTCTGGAAAATGGTTTGGCTACCATTTGGACTCCCCAAAGTAAATTTATTTTCCTGGCTCCTTGGACATAAAAAAATTTTGACAGGGGAAAATCTGGCCAAAAGAGCCATCCTCAGCCCTCAGCGATGCCTGCTTTGCTGCAAAGCTTTGGAAACCATCGACCATCTCTTTTTGGAGTGTAACTTCTCCCTACAAGTCTGGAAAATCCTCCTTAAATACCTTCATATTGCAGCCCCCAACAACACTATCTTCCCTCAACTCTTCACTTCATGTCATAACAGGTACCCTTCCCTTCTCAGAGACAAGCCAGTGTGGAAACAAGTTTGGCCGGCACTCCCTCAGTACATCTGCTGGAAGATCTGGTTAGCAAGGAATCACGCTATCTTCAAGAATACTCTCCCTACCCCAGTCCAAGTAGCTGGATAGGTCAAAGTGTTAAAATTCTTTATAATTTCTTAGATGATATCTTAAAACAATTTACCACTAGAATATCACTGAAAGAACAACATGCACAAAAACATAAGAACATAGAGATTTCCTCGGGGAAACCACAAGGGAAAAAGACCTGCAAAACTTCCTCAGTATAGAACTCAACCAATGCAGTGTAAAATCTAGACAACAATTGCTTCCTTCTTCTTAGTGCACTACTGCTTATCTCTCTTGCTAAAACCAGCTTGAGTGAGTGTGTCTAAATGAAGGGGAGCGCCTCCCTATTTATACTCTTTTGTTGACTTGACCTCTAACTTGGTGGGGGTGACTTCACTAGCTGTCAGGGCCGACTTGTCCAACTAGACATTACAAATAGCATTTATTATATTGACACTTGGGTACTAATGACCCGACTTACATTCAGATATTTACATTGCTTCTTTCAATGACACTGACAAGACCAAACTCATCTCCGGAAGGAGGAATACAATACTACTTGGAATATCTTCCGAAGTTGCAATAAATTAACACTCCCTCTTAACTAGGAAGGTATTCAACATCTGTTGTTACAACTGTACAACTATCTGGTGAGACTCCATATGTCAATGAAAGTTTTGGAACATTATCTAACATCTTCATCATCGATCTCAGTTGGAACATCTTCTGTATGTTATTGGACATCTTCTGTTTGTCTTTTACTGAATCATCTTCTGGATCTTATTCTTGTAATCTTCGTCTTTTGTACATTCTCGAACATCTTCTATTTGTCTTCTACTTAACCATCTTCTGGACCTTTTTCTTGTAGTATTTGTCTTTCGTACACTTTCGAACATCTTCTATTTGTCTTCTACTTGAATCAACTTATGGACCTTCTTCTTGAAACATTAGTATGTGAATACTGAATCATCATCTGTCTGTATTGTCATTATGAGAATTGGATATTAGATCAGTGTGAGAATATTGAGACATCATCTTTATCTTTATTATCTGCAATATCTATGTAAGGATATTGACAACATCAACAATCATCATCAGCTTGTTAGGGCTAAAACCTCAACAACAACTAATGCTAGATCATCATCTGCATAATCAACATAGAGATGTTGAAACATTGATACCATCATCATTATAAGAATACTGAAGTTACATGTAACTACAATCAATAGTGTATCATTACTTATACAGACTCAATCAGTCACTGATCAAGAAGCAAACAGACATCAAAACAACAACATAATAATTATTGACAACCATCATCATATCAAATAATCATCAAGTATGACATCAATCATCAACAACTTGCAGTATAGTAATATTGCATCAATCATCAAGCCTCTCAGTAATCAAGTACTAACAGTAAAGTAATATTGTAGCAACCATCAAGCATCTCATCAATCATCAACAATCAGTATAGTAATACTATAACAACCATCAAACATCTCAACAGTCATCAATAATCAATAGTAGCAATATTGAGGATACATCTTTCCCTTCATCTTCTTCGAAGCAGCATCACGGTGAGTTATCTGGTAGATCCATTTGGGCATTTTGTCTGACTTACTAACTCTTTTGATCCAAACAATCCTAGTTAGACAGAAGGATCTCCCTAGGGACCAAACAAGCCTTGTCTAGCTTACTAACCCTTTCAGGCCAAACAAGCCTGGCCAGACATACTAATCCCCCTAGGATCGACAAGTCTTTAGTCTGGCTTACTAACCCTTTTGGGCCAAACAAGCCTAGCCAGACGTACCCTCCCCTAGATTGACCTACTCACCAATGCATCCAACATCTACTGTCACTCCTTCTTTCGAGAGAGGTCCTTTCGAACTGCACCAAGCTTGTCTCGAAAGTATTCAAACTTTACACAAGCCAGAGGCTTAGTCAATACATCTGCTACTTGCTCCTTAGTGGGAACATACTTGAGCTTTACAACTCCCTTCTGAACCATATCCTGAATGAAATGATATTTGAACTCTATGTGTTTCGACTTATCATGAAATACATGATTCTCTGTCATCTTGATACAACTATGATTATCACAAAGGATATCAGTGACATCTATCTCTGCATCGAATAATCCTGACAACATCTTTCGAAGCCATACTGCTTCTCTGTAAGCTGAAGATGTTGCAATGTATTTTGCCTCTGCTGTACTAAGTGCAATACTGGTCTGCTTTCTATTGAACCAAGAGATCATGCCAGATCCCAAACTGAAACAACATCCTGATGTACTTTTCCTATCTTTGGCATTTTCGCTCTAATCTGAATCTACATATCCATGCAACTTGATTTCTTCACTGGATGTATATCTGAGCCCATAATCTAAAGTTCCCTTTAGATACCTCATCACATGTTTTACACCAATTAGGTGAATGTGTTTAGGATTCACCATGTACTGACTTAAGGTGTTTACTGCAAAACATATATCTGGTCTAGTATTGGTTAGGTACATTAACGAGCCAATAATTTGTCTATATAGTGTGGCATCAACAGCTTCTAAGGTGTCATCATTTAATAGCTTCAAACTAGTAGTCACCGGAGTAGTCATAGCTTTACATTCTAGCATTCCAAATCTTTTTAAGATTTCAACAATATACTTTCCTTGATTTAGAAAAAGCTCATCTGAATGTTGTCATACTTCAAGACCTAGAAATTAGTGCATCATTCCAAGGTCTTTTATTTCGAATTCTGCAGCAAGCCTCTTCTTACATTAGATAATCGACTTATCTTCTCCCGTCAAAAACAGATCATCTACATATAGCAACAAAATTAAAATTCCATCTTCATCAACCTTATAGTATAGGTTGGAGTACTCTTTACTCTTAGTAAAGCCCAAGCTCATTAGGAATCCGTCGATCCTTCCATACCATGCTCTGGGTGCTTGCTTTAATCCATACAATGCTTTCTTTAGTCGACATACATGAGTCTTCTGATCATTGATCTCGAATCCTTACAGTTGTTCAATATAAACTTCTTCTTCAATCACTCCATTTAGAAATGCCGTATTTACGTCCATTTGATGTAGCTTCCATTTCATGTTGGAGGCCAAGGAAAGAACAGTTCTTATTGAGGTGTATCTAGCTACTGGGGCAAAGGTTTCCTCATAATTAATTCCCTCTTTCTGAGAGAATCCTCGGGCTACAAATCTTTCCTTATATTTTTCTATACTTCCATCTGCTGAGTGTTTGGTTTTGAATATCCATTTAGAGGATACCACTGACTTGTCCTTTGGTCTAGGTGACTATTTCCCACACATCATTCTTCGTAATGGGTTGGTATTCCTCGACCATTGCATCAGCCCAAACCTTTTGTTTTATTGCTTCTTCAAAACAAGTTGGTTCTTTATCGACTAGAACACACATCAAGGCCATGTAACTGGGATACGACTTTGACTTCTTTCTCTCTCAGATGGCTCCTTCAGGAGCACCATGTCTTTTTGTTTCTTCAATTGCTTCACGAGCCCAGGCAGGTTTTCTCTTTCGAGAAATCAGTTCATTTGGTAAATCCTCAGGTAGTTGAGGTTATGTCATATCATGTTCTTCAGGTATCAGGTCTTCCTCTTCAATTCTGACTTCTTTAGGTCCTTCAATATTTTTGGGAGTATCATGCTCCTCTTCATCTTCCTTGTCTTTTCTTGATTTTATGGAGGTAAATCTTCATCAGATGTAACATCTCTGCTAAGTTTAATTTGACGGTATCTTGGATATATATTCGACAGGCTTTTGATTGTTCACTATATCCTACGAACAATCATTTCTTTCTTGAAGGATCTAACTTTTATCTTTTCTCCTTAGGAATATGAAGTATGCAAGACAACCAAAATTATTTAGATGACTTACCTCTGGTCTTTCTCCGAAAAACATTTCTTCTGGAGTTTATTCCCAAGATCACTGTGAGAGATTTGGTTCTGAACATATACTGTTGTTCTTGCTGCTTCTTCCCATAGATACATTGGGAGATCTTGATCATGTATCATAGCTTTCACAACTTACACGATGGATGTTTTCTTTCTTTCTGCCACACCATTTTGTTGTGGATTGTAGGGAATGGTGAGCTCCCTCTTAATATCAACCTCTTTATAGAAATCATTGAATTCATTTGAAGTAAACTCTCCTCCATTATCTAATCTTAGAATCTTGATTTTCTTTTCAGAAAGGTTTTCTACTAGGGCTTTAAACTCTTTGAATCTTTCAAACACTTCATCCTTCTTTTTCAAGAAGTATATCCAAGTCTTTCTGGAGTAGTCATCAATGAAGGAGGCATAGTAAGAGTACCCACTTAATGAAGTGGTTTGCATTGATCCGCAAATATTTGAGTGAATAATATCTAGGATCCCTTTTTCCTTACTATTACTTTTCAAAAAGGGATTCTTAGTATTCTTCCCTTGTGCACATCCCTTGCACACTCCTTCATGTTTTATTTGAATTTCTGGTAAACCAGTTACCACCTTGCTTACAATTGGAACGGTTTTGTATTGAACATGAGCAAGCCTTCTGTGCCATAGCTCACCTGGATTGTTGGTACTGGTTGCTAATGTAGAATCTGCATGTCCCTTCAGTTTGTAGATACCTCCTTCTTTAACTCCAATCTCTATTGCATCATTGATAGTTTTTCCTTTGGTCCACATGAGGACTTTTCCATCTACAAAGGAAACTCTAAAGCCTTTCTTGTCTAAAGCTGAAATGGAAAGATGATTTTTCTTTAGTCCTGGGACATATATGACATATTTCATTTTCATAGGCTTTCCGGAATCCAATTTATAGGATGCTTCTCCTAACCCTTTAATGGGATATTGGGAATCTCTCCAAGCATTACTTTGTGTGGAGATTCCTTTTGTTTTGGGCATGAGAGTGATTCCTTGAAACCAATCAAGTGCTTGGAGGCACCACTATCAATCATCCAAGTATCAGTTCTTGGTGAGATTGATCCAGTTAGGGCAGAGATCAGAACACACTCTTCACTGGAGTCTTCATCCTTCTTTGCTTCCTCTTCTTCTTCTCGATCAATGTCTTCAGTAGCATGTTCTTGAAACCTTCTCATCTTCCTAAGTCTTTCTACTTTCATGGGATAGTTAATTGCAATGTGTCCTAACTTGTGGCAAATGAAGCATTCAAAGCTTGAGAAATCTCTCTTGGGTCTTTTAAACCCTCAAGTCTTAGGAGGATGGTCATGACTCTTCCTTTTGCCTTTGGTAAGGGCAGTTAAGGCTTGATCCTCATTGTCATTTATTTTTTCTTCTCTGGCTGCTATCCTCTCTTCTTCTTGGACACATTCTTCCCATAACTTCCGGAATTTAGTTAGTTTCCTCCTTGAACAAATTCCTCAGATGAAGTCTTCCCAAACTCTTGGAAGGCCATTCAAAGTTGTCATTACAACTTCTGCTTCTTCAACCATGTCACCGATGGCTTCTAATTGATCCTTTATTTTAGCTACTCTTGTAAAGTAAGATTGCATAGTCTCTAACTTCTGAGCTCTTACATTTTTTATTTTATTTCTCAGGGTCATATTCCTATTAATGTTTCTTCCTTCAAATAGCCCTGATAGGGCATCAAACATTTCTTTTGGAGTCTCCATGGATGATACTCAAGGAATCATATTATCTTTGACTAAATTAGCTATGATCATATCCTTCATGTGTTTGGTTTTAGCTTCAACTTCTTCTGGTTCTTTCACTTCCTCTTTCACAAATTTGTCTAGATCATTCTCTTGGAGGATGAGCATGATCCTGTACTTCCATGCTCTGAATTTTTCAGCCCCTTCAATATTTTCATCTATCTTGGTATTCTTTGTCATCTTTAGAAAACTGCGAACCTGAAATGGAAAGATACTGAGAAAGATACTTACTTGCAGAAAGCAACTCTCAACTCACATTCTTCCTGAGGTCCTAGGGTTTGGAGTAGAAACCCTATTTTTGTAGTTGGGATCACAGGTGGAGCCGGGTGGTGGAAAATATGCGCCCTTCTGAGGTGAGGTAGACTGTATCTTCCTTTTTTTGAGATTGATGATGAAACCCTGGGAAAACTGAAACCCTAGTTTGTCCCAGTAGTAGTAACATGTCAAAAATTGAAAATTCTTGGAATTCAGTTCTATCACCATAGAAATATGCACCCTTCATAGGTGAGTTGGATAAGCCCTCTTTTCTGGTTGATCTGACAAGGGATTTGTTAAGAACAACAAACCCTAATTGTGCAGTGTCTCCTTTCAAGGTGACTCTGATACAATGTTAAAATTATTTATAATTGCTTATATGTTATCTTAAAACAATTTTCCACTAGAAGATTATTGAAAGAATAACATGCACAAAAACATAAGAACACAAGAACACAGAGATTTTCCTCGGGAAACCCCAAGGTAGAAAACCCCGCAACACTTTCCCAGTATAGAAACCAACTAGTGAAGTGTAAAATCTAGACAACAACTACTTCCTTCTTCTTGGTGCGCTATTACTTTCCTCTCTTACTAAAACCAGCTTGAGTGAGTGTGTCTAAATGAAGTGGACCGCCTCCCTATTTATATTCTTCTGTTGATTTTAACTCTAACTTGGTGGGGACGACTTCCCTAGCTGTCAGGGACGACTTGTCTAACTGGACATTACAAATAGCATTTATTATATTGACACTTGTGTACTAATGACTCGACTTACATTTAGTGATTTACATTGCTTCTTTCAATGACACTAACAAGGCCAAACTCGTCTCCCGAAGGAGGAATACAATACTACTTGGAATATCTTTCGAAGTTACAATAAATTAACACAAAGGTCTTCTGTTGGAAACTCTAAAAGCTTCATGAAATAATCTGGATTCCACTATCACCGAGAAGGAAAGGAAGTGTATTAGGGAGATCCCCCTTCTAGACAATCCCAACCTTCTAAGGCCCCCAAAAAACCACCATAAATGGAAAATAAGAATGTCTAGAATCGACTTCGAGAAGTGGAGAAAAAGCCAGAACAAAAACTGCCTATTCTTTTACGGAGCCTCTAGGTGCAATCCGGGAGCAGCGGAAGCGGCAGTGGTGCTCTACTCCCATGATGGAAACATTGAATTCAGTTTCAGCTGGGGGTTGGGGACCAAATCCAACAACCAGGAAGAAGCTTTGGCCCTCTTAAAAGGATGCCAGATAGCCTTACTTTTGGATTACAAGGAGATACTCATTTTTGGAGACTCCATGAACCTCATCAACTCTATAATACATAGACATGCCCTGCGTAATGTCAAACTAAACTCCTTGCTGGAGAGAGTTCGGACATTGCTACCCAAATTTGACTCAATAAAATTCTGCCACATCCTAATAAATCTAAATGAGGACGCAGACCGAGCCGCAAACCATGGAGCCGATCTCCCAGTTGGAATCCTCAACACCACGGCCTGGGGAAAGGAAATGCAGCTAGTGCCGTAACTTCAGACAACATGCTTCAATTTGTATGAGGTAGAAAATATAGTGTAGACATCATGGGATTGGATGGAAAAGATGGACAAGGGAAACTTTGGCTGGGAGTCAAGGAAAACACGTGTTGAAGCTGTGGAGCTCGTTGAGGTGAGAAGTTGGAAGAGCTGGTGCACTAGTGCATAACTGCTGCAATTTCTTCACAAATATGAAGAGTTCGCATTAAGTAACATTGAGGAAGCCTCCAAGTGTTGCAATATGAACCTCACACCATGATCCACGTTTCTGGATATCATCCACACTTCATGACTGTCAACTTTCACGAGTGGGGACAACATATGCCTTGTTTGATTTACCAATTTTTTCTGGTGTATAAAGTTTGCTAGTGGTGGCTACTATAGGTATTTAAGAATTGTTTAGTTCTGGATCTCGGTGAAGCTCAAAAACACTAAGAAATCACACGCAGAGAAGAAACCTCACAAATGGAGGATCTCTTTCAGCCTCTTGAAATCCTCAAGGAGAGGAGAATTTGTGTAAAATGTCGGAATTGGCGTTAAGCCACGGCTTATTCTTTTTCAATAAAAATTCTTTTAATTGTTTTCCTAAAAAGAAAAGAAAGAAAGAACATAACACATCACACAAAAAGAACACCAATATTTAACGTGGAAACCCAAACTAGGAGAAAACCACAAAATCGCTTGTTTATTCATAAGAGTCACAATTCAAATGCTTCTTGTTTGTGCACTCAGCTGAGAGACATCCTCTTGATCATCCTTTACATCATATCTATGCACACAATCTGCAGATTGACTCATACATTGCGATTCAACTCGAACTTCCACCCAAAATAGTATTACATCGACTTACACAATCTTCTCTCTGTATATCTCTAATAACCCAACCCATTACATATTTATAGACTTTAATGGCTCAATTTATATCACGCTCTTGCTCCCGCTCCCATTACTCTACTCATTACACAAGTGGACCAAAATCCTAACTAACTAACCAACCTTTCGGTTGGACTTATTCAAAATAGGTAATTTTCCTTGATATTTGCCTCAATTGTTGGAGTTGACTGTCGTTCTTACCAATCTTTCGCAACCTTTGACCAAAATTTGCAAAATACGTATCAAAATGCCCGAAAACAAACCTCGATCCAATACCGTTATACTATCCCTTTTTGGTTTGTTGATAGGTGTTTGGGCCCATTGATGTTGTATTGGTACCCCTTCTAGTTTAGGACTTTCGTCAAATAATTAGACATCAACTACTATATTATCGATGTAGGATTCCATCTAGTAAAGTCTATTTTTTATGTGTTTTTTTTTTAGTTTTAAGAGTGTTTGTTCTAGCTCTCATACAACATAAACTTTAACAAATAAATTTCAAACTCGAACTCTGTCTCTTTGCATTGATGCCAAAGAAAAGCAAGGCAATCGACTAGTTTCATGAATTGCAGATATCTATCAATTGTAACTGCAATTTATTAGAGTGATAACATAAGCTTTAGACATGAATTTTAGACATGAGTGATGTTGTTTTCTATAGTCATTGGGTTAGTTGAGTCGACCCTTTGTTAGTGCCATATCCTCTTACAAAATACCATGATCTGGTTGGTACACTTTAGCACCTCCAAATAGTAGTGCAACTCGACCTCTTTTCACAATAGTTTGGAAAATGAAAAGAGGGAAAGATGTCTGATATGCTCCTAGGAATAGTTTCTCAGTCAACACCCTCTACTACCAAGTGTTCCCTCCTTAATTAACCCCCACAAAATCTCCCAAATTGCTACCATCACTTAGTTGGCTCAAAGTCTGAGTATAATGGTTCCTTAACCTTCTTGCAACAGTATATGATGGCAGCCACAGACCACGAGAATGAAAATATGCCCAATGAACTCCCTAGGAAAGTGTGTCATCCTCATGATGTCATGAACTCACAAGATCTTCACAAACTCTCACAAATGCATAGATAAACTTGTTCTTCTTTCATGGAAACGCAACACAATGGCAAGATCTAAGTGATATTCTCTCTCAAGATTGATTAGGGTGGATAGTTTCACCACTGAAAACCAATGTTCTCTTAATATTTTCGTCCCAAGAGAAAAAAGACACAAGATCTCTCCAAATCCTTTTTCAAAAATGAAAATGTCATGAATGAATGAGAGGGATTGATTTTCCCTTTTTCCTGCTCAAATATTTAATTGAAGTTACTTTGTAAAGGCATTATCACTTTATTAATTTATTAAGCCGTTTTACTCCAAAAGTGATTTATTTCACTTTGAAACATTTTCGGGCACTACTAGTCACTTTTCATCCTCCCAACATTTAAATCTCTTCATCCTGGTTCCAATGAGCTATTACACCAAGGTATCCATCTTAGATAATTTATTAAAATGTCAAGCATAGCGAAATCCATTAAATAATTCTAAATAATAATCCCAATTTATGGAAACGATTGAAATGCGTCGAAATCGAAATTTGACTATGCAGGAGTGATCTCGATGATGAAAAATTATAATCGGACCTATGAAAGCATTATATAACCCATCTAACTCATATGAGTTCACTGGTAAGGTCAAACTACCCCTTTGATCAAGCTAACATAAATCCATAAAGTCATCTCCAACTGTAGAGCAAGGGAACTCGAAAATGGGGACATTACAATCCTCCCATCCCAAATATTGGTTGTCCTCAAGCAATGCCATCACAACCCCTCTTTCAACAAGCTTAACCAAACTAAAACTAAGAATAATCCCAGGGTCCCAAACTAACCTAGAAGATGTGAAGAACCCTCTGCTCAAATCATTTTCCTGCAAGGTTCCAACACAAGAGGCCTCTTGAATTCTACTGATAAGGAGAGCAATAAGAAAATCCCAAAACTCAATCCACCCCTCAGAGAAATTTTCTTCTAGGAAATCAATTCAATGCACCATAGTAGTGAACTCCTGAAAGTAAAGATTGGCTCTCTCATATCTATTAGTTGTTGAAATTCCAAACAATGTAATCCCAAGGTTCCGATCTAGTCCTCTAAAGGAACAACCATGTTTACATTGCACCACTTTGATCATAATGGTATGATCGTCATGCCCAAACTACATTCTCCTCTCATGGAACCCCAAACTGAAATACATGTAAGAGATAAACCCACTACCATGAATCATATAATGCCAATGTGTCTTGATGAAGTTAAGGTCTACAAATCCATTTCCATACTCAATCTTAGATATCGGAAAAGAAAATATGTCCGCACTATGGAAGAGCTCTAGTCATATCCTCCCATGACAGTCCAAAAAGGAAACCAGCCAATCATTGTCATAACTCTACCAACCAATATCAAAATTTGAAGCGATCTACAAATTAGAGGAATTTCCAAATGTCCTGCCAAAGTTTCATCATGCATAGCCCACTTGATATCCCCCCTAAGTGTGGACTCAAGGACTAAATATATGGAACCTTTGTAGTAAATAATGTCATCAACTACTTTGTACCTGTCATCCTGAATGTGGCCATCCATCAACTCACAAGAAAACATATTCTTGGGATATTCCACCAGAAGGCGAGATTCCAATCAACTGAAATCTATGTGAGCCAATCCAATATGGCCTGGATCTTCTCCCGATGTAGCTGCACACCCCTCTTTCTCATCCCGATTTGATGGTATCCCGAACACAAATCCATCTCAGATATGTATATTGCACTATGTAGCTCATCCATCAACGCATCCACCATGGGTAAACCAAACTCAATGGTACACTCAAAGCCTTTGTTAATAGGTCTTCATGGAGGAATTTCTCTACTAGTGTCCTTCGAACCTAGATCCTAGATTTTTGTGTCCACACCTATAATATACCGATTTCTACAATCAGTGAATGTGTACGCTTTTATGTTGAGTGGTACACAAGGTATATGCTCAACTATTTCATACGTAGCTATGACTTAAGCTTTCAATGGGCTCTCCAAAAGAGGTGGCTCACAATCCCCATGATGCAATTGGGAAAATTGTAAGGATCCATAATTTTTACAAAATGTAGAAACTTTGGTGAATCTTACCAACTCTTAAATTTGCAACTATAAAATGTTTAGCAATTTTTTTTTAAAATATTCAAATTTCTAAGGACTTTATATAGTTTTTGGATAATTTTGGTGATCTTTAGAGTTAAAAAAAATATCTCATGGAATTTGTGCGAATCAATTTTGAAGAAAATACAATTTGACGAATATTTTTTTGGAATAAAAGGTTGAAAAATAGCCCATGGTCTAAATTACACCCCTAAAATTTTCCTAGGGACTCATGCAAACTTTGTGTGTAATCATAAATTTATGAGTCCTACCTCTCTTCAAGCCCCTACAAATCTAAGTGTCTCTCGTGCTTAACCATCCCAAGAGTATGTTCCCTCAAATACCGAGTACCACTGACATTCTCATGTGTTATGGCTTCCCTAGATGGTTGAGTATCTGCTCTGGATGATGAAGAATGGGTCAAACTCAACTCCACACAAAGCTCGTAAACTTGAATTTCTGATTCTCGAAGAATCATTTAAGTGCTCTTCAAAGAGTCCCCAGTAACTTGAAGCTCATGGGTAAGCTTCTAAACTTCCTTTTTCTTTCCCTTTTAGTGTGCCAAAATAAATCTCATAAAGCATAAGAAGATGATCTCTATCTTAAAATAACTATAGGTAATTAGATTTCATCACCACTGATGCTTCTTTGATTGCCTAAAAATCTACAGTAAAAAGTTCTCCTGCAAAATTATGATGTGTCCTTGGATGCTCTTCCTTCCAACAACAATTTTCCATCAACTTATGAGTATCTTAAAAAAAATGATGGCTGCCATAATCATGTCTTAGATTACCTTCAATTGCCTTTCCAGATGATGGGTCTGATGGGATCTATCATGTTCATTTAAGTTTTCTAATTTGTATTCACAATCATGCTTCCCATTGTCATCCTTTATGCATAACGCTCGAGAAATTATATCAAGATCCACAAGTAATTTATCCAACACCAGATCTTCATCATGATTAGGTGCTAACACATACAAATAATCACAATCATCATATCTAGGATAAGATGTTGAATCACCATCATTAACTGATCGGAAAGCTTCATCATATGTGCTATCAACATGCCCATCATATGTATTAGTGTTATTAGCCTCATAGGATAGATCTAATGGTGTATTAGAGGTTGTTGTTTTGTCAACTTCATTGCACACATCTTCAACATTAATAGATTCATGCACTTCCAAGAAGTCATCCTGGAGTTTTGTTAAACATCCCTCATGAGTTGAGGTATCTAGTCATCAACCACTTCCGATTTGAACCTCTCTTTCTTCTCCTCAACTAATAAGTAAGGTTCCACCCACTCAGGGTGCTTTAACAACATTTTTAAATTCTTCTGACATTCTTGAGAGACCTGTTAAAGTTCTTCCATGAGTTCCTGAGTTGTCTTCATCTTTCCTACTCCCTGAATCCAAGCCTTGATACCAAGTTAGCCCGCTGAAACTGAAATAGATAAATGTTGTTCACTCAACAAGTAATTTGAAAATATTTGTCACTAATAACCCTTTCAAGTTGGTGAGATGCACAACTCTAATACAATTGTAATGACCCTTGCTATATGGGACTATTTTTTATGGTAGCTACTTGAGTAACCTGGCTTCAGACTTTTGACAAACACTTAGTGACAACTATCTTGATATCTCTGTAATAAATCTTGCTTAGGACATGTCCGATTTTTATGTTGCGTTTTTGTGCTGGTTTTGGTTGTTATAATTTAGACTACATTTCTTCATGGCATAGATCCATAGAATGTACATACAACAACATATATTTGCTAGTTTTATTGCCAAATTCAAACAACAGAGATAGATGAAAGTGACTGTACTTGAACTCCGATGTAACGACACTTCATAAAACAGACACACATCAAATTTAAATATAAGTTTAAAATATGTACATGAATGTATATGACGGTGCCTTTCTAGATAGTCCATGCCCCACTTTGAGATCACTTATTTGTATGTAAAAGATAGTAGCAACTTACAACTCTTCTAATGCTGAAACACTAGTTTATTTTGGGTTTGGTTGTTCGTCAAATACTTTGACCTCAATGTTTTATTACAATTGTACTATCCATTTTTCGTCTATTGCTAAGTATTCGGGCCCGCTGATGTTAAATTGGTACCCCTTTTGGTTTAGGACTTTCGTCAAATAATTAGACAATAGCTGCTATATTACCCTTGTAGGATTCCACCTCGCAAAATCTGATTTCTATGTGGGTTTTTGTTTGTGGTTTTAAGAGCATTTGTTCTAGCTCTCATACAATAACTTTAACAAATAAATTGCAAACCCGGACTATGTCTCTTTGTATTAATGCCAAATAAAAGCACGCCAACCAACTACAATATGAATTATAAATATCTATCAACTGTAACAACAGTTTATTATAGTAATAACATCAAATTTACACATGAATTTCATACTTGAGTAATGTGTTTGCTACAATCAACCCCTTTGTTAGTGCTAGGTCCTATTGTAAAAGACCACAATCTGGCTAGTACACTTCATCACCTGCAAACAGTAGTGCAACTCGACCTCTTTTTAACAATTTGGCAAATTAAGAGAGGGAAAGATATTCGATCTGCTCTTGGGAATAGTTTATCAGTCAATACCAAATGCACCCTCCTCAATGAACCCCCACAAACTCTCCCAAATTACTAATTCACTTAGTTGGTTCAAATCCTGAGTATAATGGCTCCTTAACCTCCTTGCAACAATATATGATGACGACCACAAACCATGAGAATGAAAATATGCCCAATGAACTCCCGAGGCAAGTGCACCCTCCTTAACATGACAGGAACTCACAAGATATTCACGAGCTCTAACAAATGTGCTGATAAACTTGTTCATCTTCCATGGAAATGATGCACAATAACAAGACTTGAGTTTTCTTCCCTATCAAGATCTATTAGGGTGGATAGTTTCACCACTGAAACCAATGTGTTCTCTTAGGGTTTCCAACCCAATGACAAAAATCCACAAGAGCTCTCCAAATCCGTTTTCGAAAATGAAAATGTCATGAATGAATGAGAGAGGGGTCGATTTGCCCTTTTAAGCTCATTTTAGATTTTCCTGCTCAAATATTTAATTAAAGTGACTTTATAAAGTCCTTGTCACTTTTAATTTATTAAGTCGTTTTACTCCAAAAAGTGATTTATTTCATTTTAAAACAGTTTTGGGCAATAGTAGTCATTGTTCACCCTTCCAACATTTAAATCTCTTCACCATTCCAATAATTTCTTATATCATTTATTTTTCCTTGTAGTTTTTCTTTTTTCATTGGGTATACAATAATTTATAACCTTTTTTTTGTAAGTTAGAATATTATTTTGTCTAACTCGAAATATTTACAAGTACAAGCATCTTTGGTATGGGCTGCCAACATTAGAAATCAACCCAATCCCAAACCAAGTTCAAAAGTTGAGCTACCAAACTGGGCTTAGAATTTACAAAATACCACTGAGACTATATAAACAAAAGACCACAAGCACTATGCTCTATAAACCATAAGCAAGAACTGTAGAACATAATAATTTATACCTTTATAATAAGTTACATAATAAGATTATAATTGTACACGTAATTGAATATTCTAATTATATCTTATTCTGGTGCCACCCTATTTTAGAAAATGTGGATGTTTCATATAGTCCTATTCTACAAAGTGTAGGTGTGGTTTACTTGAAATTCAGTGGACAAAACAATAATAATCAAAGCAATGATGTTTGTTATGATCTCACCGGGGTCATTATCTTTGCAATGGTTCATGTTACAATAGTTATTGCTCAAATATTGCAAGGAAATATATTATGGAAGATCACATGGTTCAAAAGAAATATTACAAGGTGTTACTTAATTCCCATGACACAACAATCATGACTTCTAACACCCGTGCTCAAGTTATTTAGAAATATTCTTTTGATTGTGTTCCTTGCTTGACCAACGCACAAGAATTGCAATTGCAATCTAGAGTAGAAAAACATGATATAATTTAAATGTAAAGAAAAAGAAGTTTTCGATAATCTCCAATGCTAGTGTTAGATTCAATGATTTATGATTATAACCCAATAATATCTAAACATAAGTCATTGTTACCAAACAAAATAGTAATATATATGTATGTGTATACATAGATGTATACACACACACACACACACATACACACACACACATACACACACACACACACACAAAATAGTAATATATATCTATGTATATATATGTATCTGTATATAAATGTATATATATGTATATACATATATATACATATATGTATCTGTATATACATACATACATACACACACACACACACACACATACACACACACACACACATATATATGTGTGTGTGTGTGTGTGTATGTATATACAGATACATATATGTATATATATGTATATACATTTATATACAGATACATATATATACAGATACATATATATACATATATGTATCTGTATATACATATATATACAGATACATATATATACATATATGTATCTGTATATATATGTATATACATATACATATATGTATACATATATATGCATATGTATATAGATACATATATGCATATCTATGTATACATATATGTATATACATATACATATGTATCTATATACATACATATACATGTATGTATGTATATATATATATACATACATACATACATACATACATACATACATACATACATACATATATATATATATATATATATATATATATACATATATATATATATATATATATATATATATATATATGTACATATATATACATATATGTATGTACATACATATATGCATATGTATGTATATCTATATGTATATACATATACATATGTGTATGTATATGTTATACGTATGTATATGTTATACGTATGTATATGTTATATGTATGTATACGTATAACATATACATATGTGTATGTATATGTTATACGTATGTATATGTTATATGTATGGATACATATAACATATACATACACATATGTATATGTATATACATATAGATATCCATACATATGCATATATGTATATATACACATATAGATATATGTATATAGACATGTATAGATACATAAATGTGTATATACATATATACATGTGTATACATATATGTATACACATGTATACACACATATACATATACACATGTATATATGTATATATACACATGTATATATATGTGTATATATATGTATAGATATATACATATACACATGTATACATATGTATACATATATGTGTATATGTATATACATATACATGTATATATATACATATATACATGTATATATGTATACATATGTATATACATATACATATATATATACATATATACATGTATATATGTATACATATGTATACATATGTACACATGTATACATGTGTATATATATATATATATATGTGTACATATATACACACACACACATATATATGTGTATATATATACACACACATGTATATATACATATATACATATGTATACATATATATACACATATCTATATATGTATATACATGTATACATGTATATACATGTGTATATATATACACACATGTGTATATATGTATATGTATATGTATATACATACATAGGGGGAGGTGACTAAAAGTGCTAGCTCAAGTACTCTTTTTTTGAGTGATCTATAGGAACTAATGCGTGGCATAATTACATAAATAAGGAATGGTTATCCGTTAAGGAAATAGAACCAGTATAAATCGTAATTGCGTCACTGAAAATGCCTTACGTAATGACATATATAAAGAATTCCTGGACACACCAAATCTTTTCTATGGACTCAATTGTTTTAGGGTCAATACTAATTCCATCCTTTGAAACAACATGTCCTAGTAGTTTTCCTTGATCACCCATGTTACCTGCGGAGCGCAAGGTAACCTACCAATTATGAAAATAGGCCCCGGGCGTTGTTGACTCTAGGCAAAACTCTCTGCTAAATTTGTTTAAGTCAATAAGAGATAACCTGCCAACGGGAATTCAATGGGGACCTTCCACATTGGCATGAGTGGTTAGTTTGTTCTAACCCATTTAATGGAGATCGATTTATGAGACTGAAAAATAGGTAACGGGTCACTAAAGAATTTATAAAGAGGATAAGACTGCAAAGATCAGAGGAACGTGAGTGTTAGTGTTAGCATTATTTTTAGTGTGAGTGTGAGGATATTTCCTTCATTTATAAGTAGAACCTAACTATGGGTAAGGGCTTATACTATTTATACATATAGAGAATGAGACATATAAAGTACTTATATTCTCAGGTGGGTGTCTCGAGTGTTCAGGTGTTAAAGTAATCATATCAGTTCCTGAATCCCGAAGTGTATCTGCTCATGGTCTCATTATTAGTGCACAAATAATATCCTTCTAAAGGATAGTCATTAGATCAATCTCAGTCCTTCGGTCTCAACCTTCCCCATTTATCGATACATCCCACTACTCTTGACCTTTCATTACCGCACATTACCTTTTATCTTAAGGCTTTACTACTACCATTTTGACTACCATTAGTGACTACTACTTTTTATCTTAAGTCTTTCTATATACATCACCTAAAAGGAAGGATACAATTACTATCCACCGCACATTACTATCCCCCACTTTTGCACTTCTCGTGAGCTATTTTATTATTTCCACATTTATTGATACATCTCTTTCCACATTCTTATCTTCTCCTATCACCCACTTTCCCAATCCACCACTTAGTTATCAATCACTCACCCCAACACATTGGATAAGAAGAAGAACCTTATCCAAAGCCATAGTCTTTAGTAGCCATAGTAAGTAGTCAGCTGCAACAATCTCCCCTATTGCCCACCGCAACATTGGATAAGAAGGAGACAACCTATCTTAATCGCACCAGCTCAATATTTCTCGATTCCATACCCGCAGATTAGACAACAACAGAAGGATACAGGATCTGGCAGAAGTAGAACATCGATGGAAATAATCTAGCTACTTTATTCCTCCGAGTGGGAAAGAGGCAGTTAAGGCACTCGATCTACGAAATTGAAATACTCCATTTTAGCGAGGTTTTTTATTGAGGGGAAGAAGGAGAGGGAAATAGGATTTGGATGAGATAAATCCAAGTTTTTGGCGATATCACGTTCCTTGCTAACAACGTTTGGTTTCACCTACACACCTAAGGCGACCGGTATTATCCTCTTTTTGTTGGGTTATTATCGCCGTTATTTCATTCCTATGTTAGGGACAACCATTTTCCCCTCAACTGGCCATTCGATAGTTCCTGTAAAAGGTTAGTCTAATAAAACAAATACATATGCCACATCATAATAATCATGGATCATAAAAAGATATCATATCAATTGTAATGAAAGTAAACGTTATTAATACAACCATCTACAAGTAACAGATAAGCACCCGTGTCACGTTATAACCCATAAACCATCATTAAGAAATCATCATGGTTCAATAAAGAGGCATAAAAGTATGATCATAACTCACATAAGTCTAACATAGCCAATTAGAAACCAAAGAACCAAATAAGGGGACGGTTAGTCCAAAACACCATCTCCTGTAACCAACTAAATCACGCATACGACACCTAGGTGTTCCGCATCGTCTGGATCCACTTTTGCGTTTGGTTCTGCCTCAGATGTATTCCCTTTTTCACCTGCCCAGGCCCAGATGCGTTCTTCTTTGTGCTGTGTTTCCTCCACTCCGCTTTGATACTTTCATTTACTAGTACGAAAAATACATAATTGAGATCGGTTGGGCTGCCTTGGAATATACTAGGGCTGACACAAATGAAAATATTCCTGAGGTTGTTGTTTCATCTTGCTTAATAGCCAGCCGTACCGGTGCACATGTGAATGAAGTGGATAAAGTAAGGATGGAGGAGATACATATGATGATGGTGGACAAGAATAAAAAGGGGGCAGGTATCCCGGCCTAAATAAAAAATGAGAATATGGGAACCTTTCCTTTATGGAATGGGGAAGGAATGAACGCTAGGAAAGGTGAACCAATGGATCCTTTATTAATGCGGAAAATGCATAGGTGGTATTTCATCGCTGCTCGCGCAGGGACAAATCATGATTCTCCAACATGATAAATTCAGGTTTTAGGGGGAGGCAGACCTGGGCAAATCCTCCTCAATTTATAAACCAATCATGGGTAGCCAGCGACATTCGAGTAGCACCTCTAAGACTTACTAGAATGAGAGTAATAAATATGGTAGTATGAGAGCCCGGGGCCCGTTCGAACTGATAAAATTGGACTAATAGGAGGTGTAAGGGTCCCTATTACTAAGGCCGAATGTATGGAGTGAAACTGCACACCTCTATTTGTCTGGTTTTCCCGGCCCCAATCATACAATATTATTAGTTATATTATGATTTCTCATTCAGGAGTGGCCCAATCCTAAAAAGCAAGCTTACCTTGGGGATATTTTATTTGTGCAGGATAATCCAAGCTGCTCCATAACTGTTTTAGACATGATGTTTGATCCAGAACCACCATCAATTAGGCAACAATGCACGATCTTGTCCCTAATTTTAATGGACACATAAAAAGGAGGATTCTCTACAGGAGGTCTGAAATAACTCATGGCCATAACATTGTGCTCAGGAGCCTCTTATTGAGTCGGGGTAACAATATTAACAGCTCTAGGCTGAGGCTACACTTTTGGTTGAGAAGTAGTAGCTAGGGCTCTATGAATATTTTCCAGCTATTCGAGGGATCTAAACACACAGAGCACGGTCACATTGGCTTTGTTGGTTGCCAATTCATCCACTATGTCATACCAGCAGAAGGAGGATGTCGCAGGGGTTGTTTTCTGGGTTTGAACAACATTAGGAAATTGCTGTCCAGGAGCTTAAACAAAAGATTTATGCATGTTTAACGGTTTGTTCATAGTTATTTTAGTATTTGCAACAGTGTTAGTGTTGTTATGTGCTGGTTTTATTCCATTTCTGTTGTTATAGGCTTGGCCTCTAGTGGTAACAACCATGACTTTTTCCTCTTCCCAATCCAAGCATACAACAGTTTTAGCAACTCTTTTACCATGTATATTTTATTTTTCAGTTTTAAAAACTTCGCAGGTGTGGTCATAGCATCTTCACAAAAAGTGCACCATGACTGATAAAGAATGGCCTCAGGCTTCAAGTTATGTGGTGTAGGTCGGAGAGGGGTATTAGTAGATGTTTCTGGGACATGAATAACAACGGGTATGTCCATGGATGGAGATTAGGTGCAGACAACATTCCAGCAAAACAACTGAACGAGTAAGAATATATAAAACCAACTTCAAGGCTGAGGGAGCTTAAATTATTGATAAAGATAGAGGCAAATTTGGCGTTCCACACAAGGAGGTTCCGAGGTTATTTCTTTGGAAGTAGGAAGTGTAAGCTCCTCTATATCTAGATCTGGCACAACTTCCTCTTCAATTTCCTAAGGCGTGTTGGGCTGGGCCATATCTATGACAAATAATTTATGTTCCTTACATATATGCCCTTTGACCCACTGTTCATCACAAGGATAACAAAGTTTAAGACGTTTACGTTCGACTAGTTCTGCCACAGTAAACTTGTGGAACCTAGGGGGCTTAGAAGTTAAGGGAGTGGTCGTAGGTATATAAGGGTGTGTGGGTGGGGAACAAAAGTGGTCATTTGTTCGAAAAAGTTACCACCGTATTATCTCTTCTCTCTGGCTTTACCAAGTCTCTTAATATATGAAGGAAGCATCTCCAAAGTAAGGGAGAGAGATATATAAAGAATATGAAAGCAAGTGGTTGGCACTTCGCTCTCAGTGCGTTCTCCCGGAGATATTTGTACAACCTTCCAAAAGAATTTGGAGGGCTCGACATATTCGAACTATTTTATGTAAGTAAGAGGGGAAGGACTCTCTCGATCTAAAAAGGGCCCTGGACGTCGACATTCATGCATGGTCCCTATATATACATATGTATTTGCATATGCATATGTATGTATATACGTATGTATATATACATACATATATATGTATATACATATACATATACATATACATATACATATACATATACATATACATATATATGTACATATAATATACATATATATGTATATATATATACATATATTATTAATTTGTCACAGTGGTCTAGGAACTGAAAACACAGTTTCACAAAGAATACAGACAAATAATCATAAAATTGGCAAAATGGTGCTGCAATGGAAGTAGCAACTCTGTATAATCAAATGAATGATGAATAATACAATACAATGATCATGATGGAAGCATGAATGCCAAGACAATTTGAATTCCGAAGGAGGTCATTCGAATTGAATGAGTGAGTCTAGCTTAACTGAATGTAAGCCACAGTAAACACTCAAGTTAACCACTGATCAAAAACCCTAATTGACTCAACTGAGCCCTAACTGAAGTCGGAGTGCAATAAATGACTGAGTCTAACTGAAAGTAGCTTAGACACATGTCACTGCAAGCCAACCAACAAGTGGTAGCGCATCAATGACTCCGATGAACCCTGATGAGGTTAACTGAAGTGTAACTGACCATCAGAAGTGGTTGGACGCGCCCCTGTTGACTCCAGTTCATTAAATAATCAATTTAATGAAGGGAGGCGCCTTCACTGCTTTGTTTAACTGATTGTAAGCATCAGTTAGCAATAAAGTGCATTTATGACACTCAGATCACCCCCTGAGTGCTCCAGTTAGCCTCCCCGAATGTAGGAGAAGGCTAAGTTAGCCTCCTTGACTGAAGGTAGGCATGGATGTGCTCATGCTGATGTCATACAGTGCTCCTCTGATGTCAATTAAGTCAATAAAACTTAGGATAGTGGTTTAACTAGGCCAAATTGAACAAAATGAGTGTGTATGGTGGTAAATGTTTCCAACACCCCCCCTTAAGCTATACTCAGGAGGAGTAGAAAACATAAAGTGCATAAGAATGCTAGGGTCTCGGCAACAAAGGCCATCGGTCACCCTGTACAATAAAGTAACTTCTTAATATAAACAAGGAAATGGGGAAAGCCTCATGGGAAAAATACCCCCCCTCAAACTAAGCAGTAAATCAAGAATTGGTTCTTCTATGCAGCAAAATCTTGAGACTGTGAATGTGAACCTCTGAATCCAATCTAAATGAATATGTCTGGAGGAATCTTCCACTTTGGAAGAAGAACAATGCACTCAACTGAATTAGAAATATAAACAGCTGCATGGTGAAAACTGGACCCATGTAGAGTAGCTGAAATCATCTGAAGAGAGAGCAAAGGTTCTTGAGGATTCGAACCATGTATGGAACACTCAAGAAACTGATATGTTGCAGCCTTTAACAACAAAACATGAGTGGTAAAATCAGCCCCAAATCTTAGGAGCAAGTGTCCAAGAGGATGCAGAATGTCTTCCTCTTTACTAGTTCTGTGAGGAGATGAGCATGTGCCCAAAGGTAGAGAATCCCTGGGACAGTGGAGAGCGAATGCTTGAGATACATAATCTGATATAGCTTCTGAAAGAGCTAATGAATCACATAATAAAATATCAACAACCTCATATGAGGAAACTGACACCAAATCCCCATCAACAGTTTTGAAAAGAAAGTGCAGTACTTGATTTTTCACATTGGAATTGGTGAGAGAAGCTACAAGCATGACTGAAAGCTCTTGGATTTTAAAATTTGAACCAAATAATATCAGATCAGAAAGTAAATCAGATCCAAATAGGTTCACAATA
>LPNX010197715.1:270493-405493 GCA_001517045.1 Pseudotsuga menziesii | reverse complement strand
ACAATTCAGATATCAAGGCTGACCTCTGACATATCTTACATGTCATGCTTGAATAGAGCATATTATAGGGCACTTATGGGAGTTAGAGAAGGCCAAGTGGCTCCTACTCGAATTTGGGAGAAGAGGGAAGGTGAAGAGAGAGGCCACATGGCATAGCATGAGCAGCCACACCAATTAGAATTGGATTTGGAACCTTAGAAGACCAATATTTTTTATAAAATGCAGGGATCAGCCATGAGAAGGCCCTTTTTATCATTTGTAAAATTGTTATTGTGAAGAGAGAGAGAGCTAGTGGTCCAGTGGATGACTAGTTCATGCCTTAGCCAATTTCGAGGGTAAAAGCTCCCATCCTAGTTGGTGTTTGGAGAGGCCACTCAGGTATTTCAAGGATCTTTAATGGAGTCATAATTTATAGGTTCAAGCTACAATAGCTCGTGTAAATATCAAGTTCAGCTTTTTCTTCCTTTAATCTCAAGTTTTCTCACCATATTTTAACTCTATGGAGTGAGATGCACTTGATGAGATATTAATCTCTTTAAGGGAGCTTCTATTGATCCAATATTTTGTATTCTGATGTAAATGTTCTTATATTTAAGTTCAGAAAGCTCTCAGGTCAAAATGCCAAGAAATCTCATGTATTATTGCTCAATAATGAAGAAACAATGCCATTTCCCCACTACCTTGTTGTAAACTCTTGTAATCTTGATGGATTCAAATGGATGTATAAAATATTGATGATTTATGAATGAATGGACTGTAATTAAAGTATATTATGGGTTTCATTTTCAGTAATTGAGAATTTGTGGCCATTGGGTCGAATTTCATAACAATTGGAGCAATCTACACCACATTTCCCCAAGGGTCCAAAACTAGTTTTTTATATTTGATTGAACGAAATGAAAACAGCTGTGGGAGATCAATTGGTTATGCATGAGTCTATGATAATTTATTCTACACATTAAATTATTCAATTTAAGAATTTGAGTGGGTTTCTGCACATTTGGGAAGCCATTTCTACCACTTACCCCAGGGGGATTTGAGCCCAAAATTGCCAGTAAAATCATCTATCTTGTTCAGAATGTAATACAGAATTGTAGAAGTGATTGGAGGGCCACAATACATCCCTGAAAATAATAATTAAGTTATTATATCATTAATACACCTTCTCTGAAGAATTGGGAGCAATTGGGCTGATTCGGAGACCAAGACACTAAAACTAGTCAAGAGCCAAAATTGTGAAAAAATGGAAAATTGGGCATTTTGGTAAATTTTTAAAAAGGGACATTACATTTTCCAACATTAAATGCCAAGGAAAATTTTGGCATACCGAGTTTGTTTATGAAGGACGTCATACCCTTGATCCAAGTCGTAGAAGAAGCTAAGCCAGAAAGAGGAGGCATCGTGTGAAGAAGAAGAGCCAACTAGAGAAGGAGAAGACTCAAGCCATATCAAGGAAGATGCTAGTGTAAGCATTTTTGGATAAATCTAAGTATGTGCTATGCCCTGTAGAGTTGAATATGGAATTCCTTGAGGTTTGGATAGTCTTTAATTTAGATTTAGATAAAATTATATAAGCATCTTCGGATAATGTATGCTTTGGAACTATTAGGAATTATGCTCCTTCAACTGCTTATTCAAATGAATATGGGAATGATCCGAGAAATTAGACTAGGAATTCTATTGGAAATAATGCCTCTAGGGGTGCTAGGAACATTTTTGGTCATAGTGCAACTCTAACTCCTGATGGAAATGCTGGAAATTATGCTAGCGGGAATGATGATGATTATGCTTTGACTGATACTGGGAATGAGGAAACTGGTTCAAATGTTGGTTCAACTTATGTTTCTAGAAATATCTTATTGGAAATTATATTGGTACTATTGGTAATGTTGGTTATAATGTGGGAATAATGAGAATTCATTTGGCCCCAAATAGGCTGCTGCTAGGCCTCCTTGTAGTGATTTTTATCCTTGTGTTTTGAATTCTTTTGCTGGTCGGAAATTTCCAGAGAAATTTTCACCGGTTTAAACCACCATTGAAATTTATTGCCCGATACCAACTTAATATACAGAAATACGAGTCTCCATAAAACTTTATATCTAAATAGCTAGAGAGACAGAATGCATTTGTTCTGAAAAATTTCAAAAAATAAAAGCCAACGATTGCTAAATTTCTTGAAAATGTTTTAAAATCTGATTTAGATATTACTAAATGCAATATCTTGAAATCGCAGTATTATAATGCACACACCCAACACTTAATGACTCAGATCCGAGAGATATAAACCAGAATGAATAAATATGGAATATATATAAACATTATAAAAATTCAGTATAATCTAAGATAACAAGCACATATCATAATTATTTTCTTTAATCACATTGCAAAAATCATATTTTCCATGAACGCATTGCATTTGACAGCTGAGCTTAGACGTTTTTTTTTCTTTATGATAGTCGAGCAATGGACAGTGTCGGTAACATTTCGATACCTATCCAACAAACGAGGAATACAATTAAAATTTGAGATATAAATGCAAGATATTGGAGTTGACATAATTTTTTTTACAATCTAAATACCAGAAAAGGAAATTTGTTGATGCGGTTCTTTTATCTTCTTTCTTTATAGATCTAAATTAAAATTTTGATGATGATTTTGTTGGGAACTTTGGCTTTATTTCCATTATTATGAAGGAAAAATAATTAGATAGAGACATGCATGCTCTTGGATGAGAAAATATAAAGCAAGATTAAAGACAAAAGATTCCAAAAACGTTTATGTACAGGTCGCATTGAGATATTATATAGATACTTATGATATGTTAAATAATCATCCCTGCATTTAGGATATTTAGCCATGGTTACAGCTCAACAAGTAACAACTGCCTTGGTTCTTTATCTGTGAAAACCTAACACCCACTGAACCAGCGATGACCCCACAGGTAAATTGTTGAGATCTAGGCCTTCTAGGTCCGAATTCGATGAAGGTGGTTTTAGATTGTTCATCACAGGGCGAGCTACTTCATTTTGCAAAACTTGCCCATCATTGCAGTCGACGTCGCGTTCCATTCTCACGGATTGATAAATCCACCCACTCGAAGGAAGGGCACCAGGAGGCCTTGGACACAATGGTTTTGGCACATTTTGCGGTGGGATCTTGGCGTTTGAGGTGATTTCAAGTACTAAAGCAGTATCTGTGTGTTGTTGGATTCGTTACAACAAAGCAAAGAATTATTCAAAGTTGTTGTCGTCTCCATTTATGTAGGGCCTCTTCGGAATAGGATTGAGGTAATTAGTCTCTGCCTCAACCTCCTCTCTGTTTGTAATCCAAGGTAATGATGATTTAAGAGAGCACTTTGTTGTGATTTCCTTGGAGTCCTCCATTGGCAGGGACGGATGTGGATCGATCTTGGTACATATGAATAGAGATAATCTCGCATCCTTATCTTACCCTCGACTACGTAGATAAAATGCAACAAATGCCCTTCGTTTCTTCTCAGGGTTTATGAAATAAAACCAGAACGTCCCACTTGTGAGTAGAACAAAACCACTGCAACATGTTCAGTTGTTCAATACAATAGGAAAACGGGCATCTCATAAAGACTAAAGCATCTCTGTTCTTCAAGAAACCGGTGGTCCGATCCTTTACTATGATTGTCACCGCTAAAATATGGCGATGGGACACTAAAGTTGGAGTCATGTTTGAGAAAAGTAGAATGACAGGCCAGTCATCGACTCACCACTAGTGGCCAAATACGTTTGTCACCTTGTCTCGACATAGGTTTGCAGACTAGAGTTGAGATCCATACGCCAAAATAACATATATGGAAGAGTAATTGATACTATAATGCATTAGGGGATTTGTAAACAATTTTAAAGGGTTTATATTCCCGAAATTTCAATGCATATAATTGTACTCACTACAATACCGCGTGTTTCTTGCACGTTAAAATGGAAACTGAGTATTTCTTTCACATGCAAAAGTATTTAATGGGCACAACTGTCCAAATTTATCTAACCCACTTGACAAGTTATAGAACCACAAACCCAACAAATCATGTAAAGAAGCTACAAAAATAAGACGTTAGTGGGAGGCCATACAACCATTCCAAATTTCAAGATTGACATCCCAACCTGCCAGCCATAAATAGTTTAATAATTAATTGCAGAAATATTTTCGAGGTTTAAATGGATGATTCAAGCTCCATCGTCGAAGTGGGAATGAATTCCCGAGACAGATTTAGCCCAATCAAAACTTAACAAATTGACATTATTTAAAAAATTCATATAAATAATCCTTTTGAAATATACACAAACCACCCAAAACTATTGAACGAGGAAAAAATTATAGACACTATGAGCAAATTAATATGGGGTGAATGATTTATATATATCCCCTATCAGGGACATAATAAATATCCACTATGTTTTGTAATTCTTTATCTATGAACAATAATCACTTATGCCATTGGAAGAGTATATAGCTTTAACTATAAATTCTTTCATAGAAATTTGTAGGTTTTAAACCATAGTAGCAATATATTAAAAATAACTATAAACAAGAAAAAAATAAAGACAACCAAATCAATATTACTTCAAATATATCAAATTTGATTAAGAAGGCATAAACAAAATTCAAGAACGTCATGCACCGACACATTGAATTTATGTAATCCATAGTTTCAAAATTTAATGTGCGAATACAATACCTAGTATGTCACAAAAATGCAGTGGCCACCGATACATTAAAAACAAGGGTTGCGAGCAACAAAGTCCTTAACTTTGAAAACAAGTTGAAATCAAAATTTGGAAGAAAATTGGAAGCTCCTGTAAAAGCATATATTGTATTTTGTGAATCGTCCTAGAATAGTCACCTTTGCATGAAAGTTGTTGAGCATTATCTTCTAATTTTGAAGTAGATGTTTGACAAACTAAAACCGTAAAAACATTGTCAACAATGGAAAATTGGGTAGTGTTATTTGCAAGTAAAACTTCGTTGTTTGATGTCCACTATGGCATTGTCAAATGCCGGTAGGAAGACTAATTTTTTCGAGTGTGCGCAACAGTTCTAGCATTGTAGCGGAAGAGACTGAATACTATTATTTTGACATACGTGTATGTATTTTTTCACAAAATAAAATGAATAATATAAGTATCTCGTTGAAGTTAAAAAAAATTAAAAGAGTGAGCGAAGAGATGATTCCATATGCTAGCTAAACATTAAAAATCTAGACATCATGACTAAACATTAAGACATCAAGCATTAAAAATCTAGACTCAACAAAGACAAAGTAGTAACATTTTCAGAGTGTAGGCTTTCACAGTTTGTCATCATTGTGAATAATTTTTTGGATTAAGTTGTCAGTGAGTTTTTCAAACCAATATTTCAAGTGGGCACTCCATGCACGATCGTCAAGGGAACAATGTAAAATTCATTATGGTTTGAAAAGATTTCACATAGCTTAATCCCGAAAATCAATAGCCATGTATTAACATTTAATGTCAATACTACATAAGTTAATAATAGTCACAACACAATATTAGTATGCTATTAAATAACTTTATATTATGTAAGAAATTTCTTACACAAATTATTAATAATTCACTAGTCAAATATTTATGACTTTTGTTTTAATACGCAAATATAAATATTAATGATAATCAAAGTATATCATTAAATACATTTATAGGTAAAATTTCTCACGTATTCATATAATCAACATTCATTAACTTAGATTTTAATACACCACCACCACCAACAACAACAATAATAAATTATGTCTATTCTAATTCATAATTTATTTTATTCATTACTAAGATAAAACCTATTTTACTTTAAGTCATAAAATATTTTTCACTTGTCCACTATCAAGTGGTGCCAACTTCCAAAAATAAAACATCATACTCAAAAAAGACTTAGACTTACTATGGTAACTCAACCTAGACACATTAGTTAACATAATTTCAATTAAATGAAATCCCAAGATAATAATAGCAACACATTGATTATTAATGTCATTAAATAACTTTAATAATAATATGTAAAAAAATCTTCTACAATCTATTTTTCGTGATATAATAATTGATCAACTTAATTTTTTTTAGAAAATATAAATAAATTATATTTCTATTCTAACGTATAATTGTTTTTTATCATTAAAATAATAAACTTAGCATAGTAACACTTAATATATAATAGTTTTTCTTGACACTTGTAAAATGTTGCCAACCTTCTAATATATCACAACATGATACTCAACACATACAATATTACTTGCTATGTCGAGAATTAAAATTGTTATAGTAACAAACACATTTGTATTATGTCATTAAATAGTTTTTAAATGGGTTATTCTAAAATTGTGCCAACCTTCTACTAGTATAGGAAGTTAACACCAACAATGTAATAGTTACCATATCAAATTATAATTCAATTGCTTAATCATAGTAACATATACAATATTAATGTCATTACATAAACTTAATCAACTTACCATTTAATACAAACTATATATAATATTAATATAAATTATGTAAGGAATTAAAGTCTAAGACTTTCATCATTTTGATTTGTCACAGAGGATTAGAAATGTGTAATCTAGGTGTTAACATAGTCCCTGTCCCCTCATGTTGTAAAGGGTGCTAGCTCAATGGAAGAGCACCTGCATTACAAGCAGGACGATGGTGGTTCGATTCCTCCGTGCCCTAACATAAATTAATAGATGATATAAAATCTTAATGATAATATAAATATTGTAAGATATCTATATTTTCAATATAAATATCCTCTTTTCAATTAAACACATTGTCCAAATACTACATAAATAAATAATGAACACTTGCAATAATTAGTTCAGGTTGTTTTCCCCCTTTCCTTTCAGATATGAAAAAAATCAAAGTGTAGTCCACTAATGCTATTCTAGTTCATAATTGACTTTGATTTTTAAAATAATTAATATTAATAAATAAGGGAGGCTTTACTAACATCAATATCATTAAATAAATTTATAGGTAAGAAATTTCTCACGTTAATCTATTATTCATAAAGTAAACATTCATCAACTTAGTTTTTAATACACTACAACTACCAACAACAACAATAATAAATTATGTTGCTATTTTAATTCATAATTTACTCTAATCCAAGGGTAAAACTTAGACTTGAAAGTCATAAAATATTTTCTAGTTTTGATTATAAGTGGTGCCAACTTCCAAAAATAAAACAACATACTCAACAAAGACACAAATAATTACTATGACAATGTTTATAATTGTTGTAGTAACAAATACAATGTTGGTATTATGTCATAAAATAATTTAATCAATTTAACATCCAATACAAACTATAAATAATATTAATAGAAATTATGTAAGGATTCAAAGGCTATGACTTTCCTCGTTTTGAAAGAAATTAATCTACCGGAAGTTCTAAATTCTAGATCTAACCCATCTAGTTCTAATTGAGATGTAATATTTCCTTTTGAATGGTTGAATACTAAAGTTTTACTTGAAATAAATAAAAAATATTAATTGAGAAAAGAGCTCATTGGATTAATTCTTTAAAATTTAATGGAATAGTTCTTTGAGTTGATTTTTCTAGATTTAATGGAATATGTATTTAGAGATTTACAAAAAAAACTCAATGTGGATGAAGTCCTTGTAATAGAATATTTCCAAACTTAATGAAATATGTGTTTTTTGCCTAACAACATAGAAAAGATCCTGGGAGATCCTATAGTCTGTGATAGGATGCTCTTTCGCAGTTTTGTGGTGGTAGTCACATAGAAAATATCCTAGGAGATCCTATAGTCCATGCTAGGATGCTCTTTCGAGGTTTTGTGATGGTCACATGTAAAAGAGCCTTGGAGATCCTATAGTCTGTGCTAGTATGCTCTTTCAAGGTTTTGTTGACACACGCAATCAGCCCTTAGGATTCCACAGTATGGCCAAAGATGATGAATACCTACAGAAGCCATTCTCTGGGAGAACAGAGGCACCTGGTCAGTTACCAGGAAATTGATTCAGTCTGCGACTGAAGCTCAACTTAGTGCTAAGAGTCCATTCTCTGGGAGAATGAAGGTACATGGTCAGTTACCAGGAATTTGTTTAAGTCTGGGACTGACAATCAACCTAGAGTTGAGAGCCATTCTTTGAGAACGAAAGATATAAGTGTTGGGCGGGACATTCTGACATGGTTCTTGGATGTGTTTCTCTCATGGTCAAATATTTAAATTTTAGGTTCTCATTTCAAAATGACTAATAACACCAGCTTGATGACAAGCTTAGTGAAACTGCCAACTTCCAACCATGGAAGTATTGGATCTCACTAGTTATTGAAGAAAATGAAATTGGACACCTACATAAGTGGAAAGGTTCCAATTCTAGAGGGAGATGAGGCTAAAAGCCTTACTCAAGAATAACTTGGTCAAGGCCAAGGAAACCATTGCCGATTCAATTAAGGATCACCTTATACCACAAGTGTCTTTCCTAAAGACACCTAAATAGATGTTTTTATTCCTTGACCAAGCTATTTGAAGGGAAGAACATAAACCGAAATATCACTTCGAGAAACCAATTGAAGAATGTGAAGATCCAGAATGCAGAGACCATACAGTCATACTTTACAAGGGTCTCTCAAATCAAAGAACAAATTGAAGTAGTGGATGAAGAACTAGAGAATGAAGATGTTTTGATAACCACGTTGAATAGCCTCCCAGGATCATGGGATTCATTCATTCAAGGAATGTGTGCTAGAAGGAAGTGATTACTTTCAGTAGATTCTAGGAAGAGCACACACAAGAAGAAGCTCAACTCATAATAAGAGAAAAGAAGATGGGAGCAACTGAAGATCAATATTTCACGATTCAAAGAAGATACCTCAAGAGACGAGGAATATGAAGAACTCAATTCTTCAAGAAACTCTTATCCATATTAAGCATTTGGATAAGAAATGATGCTATTATGAATGAAGAAGATGGTGAAGCAGAAAGAAGGAGTCTACCCACAAAACAAATAAAGATAAGTATTCAATTTCTATTTCATGATATTGTTTTGTTATGCATTTTTTTATATTCAGTTGATGTGTTATGCATGATAGAATGTTTGCATTAATGACAGTATACTACTAATATGCATGTGATGGGTAAGTAGCTCATGGTGCTATACAACTCTCCATTGCTACTTATCCAGAATGAAACCTCTTTGCCGACATATTGGATTAGTGCACAATCTCAATGATGTCTTGGTAGAGATGGAAGGCGTCTAGAAAGTTTCTGTGAGATATGGATGAATGTTGTATTGTCTAAAATAGTTGCATGATTATATCTTTATGCATAAGAATTTACCATTATGAATATGCATTGTGAAATGTTTCTAATCATACAACTGGTGCATTTGACTTGTACAAAAGATCACGTACAATTGCCTACAAGAAAAGAAGGATGAGACTTGTTGCGAAGAACAAGTAACGACAGTTCAAGAAAGAATCCAAGATGAAGAATAATATGACAATACTTTCAAAGAAAGAAGAAATCTCAAACACAGTGCAGTTATGCGACACTGTTGAGCGACATCATTGATACAGAGCCTTCCAGCTATGAAGAAGTAACCAAGAAGAAAGGGAAGGAGAGTACCCATTCAAGAAGAATGATGTATATAATGTAGTATCAAGACCTGAAGGGAAGTCCATAATGTCTTCCATATGGATCTACACAATCCAACCTACAGTATATGGAAACATCGTGGGATACAAGGCAAGATTCGTATCACGAGGATTCTCACAGAAAGAAGGCATAGACTATGAAGAGACATTTGTAGCCACTGGAAGATAAGACACATGACAGGAAGAGTCATGTGTGCAAATGAGAGAATACCTTGTACGAGCTTAGAAGGCACCCGTGGGATATCACACATATGAGGATCTTTAAGATCACCTAGAGTGATGACGATCTTAACCTTTGCTACAATGTTAAAGATGAAAGCCTATAGAGGATGACAAGCTCACAGATGGGTGCAAGAAGATTTTTTGAAAAGGTTCAAGATAGAGGATCTTGGTATCCAGTGACCCTAGATGGATACATAGAATATTAGTAGCAGAGGAAGCTACTTGTCACTCCAGTACAGAATGCTTCAGTGCATAGAGTACGCAAGACAGAGGGAGAATGATGCTTCGCTTCAGAGGGAGTGAGTGCAGAAGATCCTGAGGTTCGACATGGTACAACATAATGGACATATTATTGATGAATCTAGGATTTACTAAGAGTAAAGTGGATTCCAATCTTTAATTCAAGGTTGAAGGTGGAAGACTAGTGATGCTCCTGTTTAATGTCGATGACTTGTTCCTGACAAAAAAGAGGAACTCGTTAAAGTTGCAAGAAGGAGACATGCTTCCAAGTTCGAGATGAAAGAATTGGATATGATGCATTACTTTCTAGGCATGGAGGTGTGGCAGAATGCAGATGGAATCTCCCTGGGACAAGAGAAGTATGCAGTAGATATCCTAAAGAGGTTCAGGATGATGGACTACAAGGCCATGACCACACCTATGGCATTGAACCTGAAGCTATTGCGTGATGCTTCATCAGAGATGATTGATGCCACGATGTATCATCAGATGATTTGTTCCTTGATATACCTGACGAATAGGAGACCAGATATTTGCTTTGCTGTGAACACATTGAGACATGTTCACCTAATGGTTGCAAAGCATGCATTGAGGTACGTGAAGGGTATAGTTTATTATGGGCTCAAGTATGAGGCCAATTAGAAGATTGACCTGGAAGGTTATGAGGATTCGGATTGGGCAGGAAATGCCATTGACAGGAAGAGCACTTTGGGGTGCTACTTTAGTATGAGATCAGGTGTGATTTCTTGGTGTAGCAAGAAGCAGTCCTACGTGGCACTGAGTACAGCCGAGGAAAAATATGTGGCCACTTGCTCATATATTTGGGAGGTAGTATGTTTCTTTTGAAAAACTACTATTTGATTTGATTGATCTGACTTGAATTTGTGTATGATGCAGAGAGGAGTAGTGAATCTCTAGTATGTGATCTAGATCAAGATCTCTTGAAAGAGAGAGTTCTAGCATAGCCGGTGAGATAGGTTGTTTGAGCATAAAATCCTCACGAAGCTCATAGGTGGCTTAGACGTAAATGGTCCTATATGTTGTCCTCGCATGTAATTGTTCCTAGCGAAGCTCATAAGTTATCCTTGGATGTAATCATCCCTGATATGATTCTATGCTAGAAATGCTCAGAGTGAAGTTTGAGTACTTCAGGTAGAAGCTTGGTGTTCACCAAATCGAGGTTCCTTCCAAGAGGAAGTGATGAGTCCAGGAAGCTTTCTCACATGGTGGTAGGTGGGGCCTGCCATGGTCATAAGTGTTGTGCCTTTCTGACATGCTGAGAGGATCAGTCCCTTCCATGGTCAGATGTAAGTGCAGATACATTTTGATGTGATTGTGGGATGTGTTCCCACATTATCAATGCAGATACATTCTGATGTGATTGTGGGATGTGTTCCCACATGATCAATGCATAGACATTCTGATGTGATTGTGGGATGTGTTCCCATATGATCAATGCAGAGCCATTCTGATGTGATTGCGGGATGTGTTCCCACATGATCAGATATAAGTGTGCATCATCAATTGTACGGTGATCATCAGCAAATTCAAATGTATGTGCAAATTGGTTAGCGATCCCTTCCTAGTCTTGGGTTTCTTGTCGCAATTCCATAGATGTATACCAGGTTCTAGGTGTCATTTCCAATGTATGTATGAAATGATGTACCCACTCCTGCCTCGGGTATTCTACAAATGCGATGGGACAATGATTAAAATGTTCCACGGGGTTTGGTAACCCCAAATACTTATGGTTTACCAGGGTGACCTCTTCTCCAAATCTGACTTCCATCAATCTTCTGCACTATGGCCAATTTGTTATAGACTTCTTATGCGCACCCCACCATCTAGTGGGCGTAGCTTTTACGACATGATCCAGCGCGGACAAGTGCTGCGATTCCATTACAAGTCCTTCAAACTCATTTAAGAAGGTCACAAGGTTAGGTAAACCCTCATAGGTGGGTAGATCATGCAGCTCATTCTCCACCCATCGCATGTACCTAGTAACTCTCGTGCATCTCCTCATAGATACTTCATGTAGTATGTTCTACTAATTCTCCAAATCTTCCCCTGAGTCGGATGTGCAGGAACTAGCACTCTTCTAGATTAGGTTCCCATCTGCTGTCGGATTGATGTAGTCCTCTTGGAGTGTAGTAACATTGTAGATTTTGTCGAGGTAGTCAGCCTCACCATCATTATATATGGGCTCGACGTATCTCTCTCCTTCTAACGGGTCAATGGACGACACCAATATCATCTCATTATCCTCGAATAAGAGGATGCGTTTCTTGAAGTTTGTAATGGTTTGGTTGTCAATATCCCAATCTATCCCCAACAATGCAGGATATGGGTTTGTGTCATCAACAATATTGATGACCTCAAAGTCCGCAAATGTGTGCAATCCTTCAACGTCGAGGGGGACCCGACTCAAGCGTCCAATGGGTAGGACCCTCACCTGATTTGCAAGTCTTAGCTAGATAGGATATCGGTCCAGGTGTGGCTTGCCCTTACTTTACCAGGTTTGTCTTTTTAGGATATTGAAATCAGACCCCAGGTCTAAACTAATGTAGTCACCTATCTGCGTGGTCATTCTTAACTCACTACCAGTTTTGAACTTCTTTCTCACTTGATTAACCTTCTTTTCAGGCCATGGATCTATGGGAATCTCTTCTATCATTTCCTACAGTTCTGTAATAACATCTTTATATTATATTAGCATTAAGCAACTTGATAGAAAGGATTTGAGCTTACTAACCTTTTGTGGAGCATTCTTTTCAAATATTCACTGAAATCGTTAAGGCATCTCCTTGAATCCTTCTGACATCAATGGTTCTACTGAATCCACAAACTTAGGTCATACCTCCAAGAATGTTTCCTTTTGTTTCTGGGCATCGAATGATTCCTTCTTCTATGTCACAGGTCGTACCTGTGGTTTTTGTTGTTCTTGTGCTTTATCCTGATCAGATCCTATCGCAGCTCCTTCTCGTGTTACGACAACAACATTCGGATCTCGTGATTCAACCGCAATCATCTGAACATTCATGTTAGGATTTGGGTTTTCATTCTCCGTAGGGTTAGGTCCTGCGATGGTCCTTGCTTGCCATTTTGCGATCAACTGAGGACATTGATCCACATTATGGTTATGTCCCTTACAATATGAACATGTCTTCACAAGTTCTAAGTAATCTCTGGCGTAGTAACCCATTTTTCCACAGTTATAGCACATAACTTGGCCTCTTCCTCTACCAAATCCTCCTCCCCCACCTCTTCGTCTGAAGTTTCCACCACCCCTTCCCTGCGGGTGTGATTGCTGCGGTGGGTACTGGTTCTACTGGTAGCGTGGCTGGTAGTGATATTTTTGTGTGTACGACTGTTGAGGCATGTACTAAGGTTGATACTGATTTTGCTATTGATTGGGTGGGAACTGCACAGGCTGATACGATGCTTGCGCTAGTTCATCCTGAGCCATCCCCTCATTTTTCATTAAGTAGGTGTCGAAAGTCTTTTCTTTCAAGAGCTTGTTAGCTCTATCTTCTTTTTCTTCATGTCCTACTGACTTACAAAACTTACAAAAAATATTTGCTGGGGTACTCACAATATTCTGTAGGTATAGGCACTAGTCATCGTGATGCCTTCTAGACTAGAATATCTGACACCATGGTAGTCCTTGGCCATTTAATGGGTTTGCTGCACCTAATGCAATATAGTTCATGAAGGCCAGGAAATTATCCTTAGTGTTCCCATCTATTCTGCACTTCATGCACCACAAATCTTCTTGTGATTCATTTCCCTTCCTGATGTCCTATAGTTGTATCATTATATTAGCCAACTGTGACTGAATCTATACCATTCTTGTGGCATCGTCGCCAATGGGAGAGGCTTCTAGCTTCATCGCCAACTCTAGTGTTTATGTCTGCGACTCAATATTCTATTCCATTAATCATCCTCGGATGTGTGGTAATAATGCGACAATAAATCACTCTTTATGTTGTACATTCGACATTTGGAAGCTTACCTTGGCCATCAAAGTTTTAAAGCATTGGTCAATGTCCCATATTGATTATCCCAGTGCTTGTTTTATCTCCTTGATCTCAGTAATGCACTGCGATTCATATTTAGGTTTTCTGAACTCATAGATCATTGCAACTCTGATCTCGCCAAGGGTCTTTTGTAGTGTTCTAGTCGGTGCAGCAGAGAACTTCATAAACCAATCTAGCGTATGCCCCTCATATTCATGATCATCTATGCCTTCTTTATGTCTGCATTATGGACTAACCGAACCATCCAAACAACTTCATAGAGGAACCAATGTTGCTTTGCATCTTCTTTGCCATTTCCATTGAATGTGGGTAACCGAATGTCTGCCCCAGCCATTGAGTTGGCATCGGGGTTCTTTGGAAAAGGATTCAAAGGAGGTGAACCTTCTTTCTAGCTAGTCGCAGTACTATCACTATCGGTATTATCGGTCCTTTCTAGGGATGAGAATATTGATCTCGTCGGCGATGATACTCCTGGTGTGATGTAGTTGCATCCCGATCTTGGTGTCTCTACAAATTCTTTTGATTCCTTTGCTCCTTCTAATATTGGGCTATAGTCCTCCTCTTCATCACAATACCCTTCGTCTTCGTGCGACCGACGTTCGTGTTCACTCTCCTCGAATAGACTAGGATTCTGTCCCCCTCTTTCAATCTTTCTTCTTTTCCCTGATCTGAATCTCCTTCCAATCCTTAGGAATCTAGCTTCTAATTCAGGTTTTGTGATTCCTAGGAACATTTCAACTCATCCTCTCCCATTTCTTAAGAGGTCGTCTGCAACATAGCCACCCTCACGGGTACGCGACTCAACTAATCAACCGTAAGATACCCTTCTCATAGATGATCATTTTAATCCATGTACTAATAGATAGCAAATATCATCTGCGGGGTCCTTGGAAAAAAATTATTTTAGCCTCACTATATGAGGTTATAGTATCTACTGCAAACTTAGTGATGTATCCTTGCAAGATACTGTCAACCCAGAAATCAAAAGCTCTAGAGATAGCGTTACTTACATTAGTTATCTCAGGGACCAACTGATCATTCCATTCGACAGTTTCTCTCCTCATAAACGTTAGTTGTCTGGTCACCAATATTGAAAACCATTCGTACAATATAACATGGAACTCTACAAAGAAGATCTCGTGGATATCAGAGTATATGTACTTATCCACCCATTTTTCTGCACTCCATCGTGATCCTATGCTCTCTGCTTGTGCTAATGCTAGCGTTTTAGAGTTCAACCAATCTTCTATCTCTTTCTTCTTTGGGTGCAACAATATTTCCCTCAGCTCAATCAATTAAGGGTCCCATCAAGGCATCTAGAAAGTTTCTGTGAGATATGGATGAATCTTGTATTGGCTAAAATAGTTGCATGATCATATATTTATGCATAATAATTTTCCATTATGAATATGCCTTATGAAATGTTTCTAACCATACAACTGGTGCATATGAATTGTAGGAAAGATCGTGTACAATCACCTACAAGAAAAGAAGGTTGAGACTTGTTTCGAAGAACAAGTGACAACAGTTTGAGAAATAATCCAAGATGAAGAATAATATGACGAATGCAACGACATGATTGATGAAGAAGTAGCCAAGAAGAAAGCGAAGACCTGTTCAAGAAGAATGATGTCTAGGATGCAGTATCGAGACCTGAAGGGAAGTTCGTAGTTCCATCATGCAGTAGATGGAATCATCATGGGATACAAGGAAAGATTCGTAGCACGAGGCTTCTCACAAAAAGAAGGCATAGACTACGAAGAGACATTTGCAGCCATTGGAAGTTAAGACACATGACATGCAGACTCATGTGTGCAAATGAAAGAAGGCCTTGTACGAGCTTAGAAGGCACCCATGGGATAACACAGACATGAGGAGCTTGAAGATCACCTAGAGTGGTGAAGATCTTAACCTTTGCTACAAGGTTGAAGATGAAATACTATAGAGGATGACAAGCTCATAGATGGGTGTGAGAAGAACATTTTCAATATAAAGGATATTGGTATCCAGTGACCCTAGATGGATAATAGAATATTAGTAGCAGAGAAAGCTACTTGTCACTTCAGTACATAATGTTTCAGTGCATAAAGTATGAAAGACAGAGGGAGAATGATGCTCTGCTTCAGAGGGAGTAACTGCAGAAGATACCGAGGTTCGACATGGTACAACAGGATGGATAGCTTACTGATGCCTCTAGGATTTACTAAGAGTAAACCGAATTCCAACCTTTTCTTCAAGGTTGAATGTGGAATACCAGTCATGCTCCTATTATATGTCGATGACTTGTTCCTGACAGAAAAGAGGAACTCATTAAACTTGCAAGGAGGAGACTTGCTGCCGAGTTCGAGATGAAGGAATTGGATATGATGCACTAATTTCTAAGTATGGAGGTGTGGCATAATGTGGATGGAATCTCCCTGGGACAAGGGAAGTATGTAGTAGAGATCCTAAAGAGGTTCAGGATGATGGAATGCAAGGCCATAACCACACCTATGGCATCGAACGTGAAGCTATTGAGTGTTGCTTCATTAGAGATGGTTGATGCCATGAGGTATCGTCAGATGTTTTGTTCCTTGATGTACCTGACAAACATGAGACTAGATATTTGCTTTGCGGTGAACAACTTGAGCCAGTTTCTGATAAATACTAAACATGTTCACCTAATTGTTGTAAAGCATATTCTGAGGTACCTGAAGGGTACGATTGATTATGGGATTAAGTATGATGCGAATCAAAATTTTAACCTGGAGGGTTATGTTGATTCAGACTGGCCAGGCAGTGCTGCAGATAGAAAGAGCACCTCGAGGTGCTGCTTCAATATGGGATTAGGTGTGATCTCTTGGTTTAGCAGGAATAAATCATGCATAGCATTGAGTACAGTCGAAGAAGAGTACGTCACAGCTTGTACAACTAGTTGTGAGGTAGTATGGCTCAGGAAGCTACTGTCTGAGTTTTTTGATCTCTTGTTGGATGCTACCTGTATCTTCTGTGACAACCAGAGTTGTGTGAAGTTGTCTGAGAACCCAGTGCTCCATGACATGTCAAAGCACATCGAGATCAAATATCAATATATCAGGGATATGGTGCAGAGAGGAGCATTGAAGTTCTAGTATGTTGTGACAGATGAGCAGATAGCAGATGTGTTGACCAAACCACTAGCCAGGGTGAAGTTTGAGTACTTCAAAGAGAGGCTTGGTGTTCTTCACATAGAAGATACTTCGAGGAAGAAGTGATGGGACACATTTTCATGAGCCATTCCAAGCATGGTAGGAGGATCCTTCCCATGGCTATGGATGTAAGCGCTATGTGATAAGCATCGGGATGGTGCTTCAATTTTTGCTATGATGATGATCAGGACGATCATATGATGATGATATGCATCAGGATGATGCTGTGATGAGTATCAGGATGATACTCTGTGGATATATTGTACAAATAAGCATGTAAAAGATCCTAAGAGATTCAATAGGCTGTTCTCGAATGCTCTTTCCAGGTTTTTCTATAGGTTGGTCATTGATAGGATGTGTAGGTAGCATAGAAAAGATCCTAGGAGATCCTATAGTCTGTGCTAGGATGCTATTTAAAAGTTTTGCTATAGGTAGCATAGAAAAGATCATGGGAGATCCTATAGTCTGTGCTAGGATGTTCTTTCAAGGTTTTGCTACAGGTATCATAGAAAAGATCCCGGGAGATCCTATAGTCTGTGTTAGGATTCTATTTTGAGGTTTTGCTACTAGAGGCATGTAATCAACCCTGTAGATCCAATAGGTTGAGCTATGTGTTCATAAAAGTACTAGGATGCTCTTTAGAGTTCTTGCAGGTTGCAAGACACTCTTTTAAGGTTTTGCCTGACAACATAGAAAAGATCCTGGGAGATCCTATAGTCTGTGCTACGATGCTCTTTCGTGGTTTTGTGGTGGTAGTCACATAGAAAATATCCTGGGAGATCCTATAGTCTGTGCTAGGATGCTCTTTCGAGGTTTTGTGACGGTCACATGTAAAATATCCTTGGCGATCCTATAGTGTGTGTTAGGATGCTCTTTCAAGGTCTTGTTGACACACATAATCAGCCTTGAGGATTCCACAGTATGGCCAAAGATGATGAATGCACCTGGTTAGTTACCAGGAAATTGATTCAGTCTGGGAATGAAGCTGAGCTTAGTGCTAAGAGGCCATTCTCTGGGAGAATGGAGGAACATGGTCAGTTACTAGGAATTTGTTTAAGTCTTGGACTGACAATCAGCCTAGAGCTGAGAGCCATTCTTTGAGGACGAAAGATGTAAGTGTTGGGCGGGCCATTTTGACATGGTTCTTGGATGTGTTTCTCTCATGGTTAGATATAAGTGTTGAATAAGATGAAGATTCTACCTGGAGGCTAGGCCTACAACTAGCATGAAAAAGGGATGGCTCTGTAGAACTTCCTGTGATGAAAAGAATGCAGAGATAGCACCATTTGATTGAGATATCAGAACCAGCGATGATGATCTAGTGATGCTCAATATCAAGTGATGATCCAGAGTTGATGATAATCCAGTGATGCTCCAAATCAAGTGATGATCCAGACTCGATGATGATCTAGTGATGATTCAGATCTAGTGATTATCTGGTCTTGATGAAGATGATGAAGATGATGAAGATGACTTGAAGATGAAGATGAGTTGAATATGACTTGTTGATCATCTAGATGATACAGAGAAGAAGACTTGTGCTGATAAATTGTGTCGAAAAAATACCTTCCTAGTTAAGAGGGAGTGTTGATGTATTTGTAACTTCAGAATGTATTCACTTGTATATCTTATGTATTGTACCCCGATGTTTATTCTGGGAAGTATCTATAATGTAATTGAGTCATGTCATGCCTGGATGTTCCAATCGGGAGATTCTATAATGTAAACAAGCCATGTAAAGTCGTCGAGGTTAACAATTGAGTCAAGGTTAACCCTCCTTGTTGATCGGAGGGAAAAGTCCCCACAGTTGTGGGGCACTAGGGTTATTAGACTCTCATAGAGAAGTCATCCCTGGTAAGTAATTGTTAAGTGAGGCCGACTTGTTGGAGTGGACATAAATTGAACGGAAGAATATAAATAGAAGTGAGTCTCTCCTCATTTCTATTCATCACAGACACTCACTCACTCACTAGGGCGCATGAGTGAGAGAGAGAGAACAAATGTTGGAGGTCATCTTTTCTGTCTTTGGGTTTTCACTGTTGCCATTGGTGCTCATTCTATCTTTGAGGAAGTTGCGGGGTTTTCTCCTTTATGGTTTCCATGGGGAAAATTCTTTGTCTCTTGTCTCTTGTGTTTATTTTTGTGCATGTTACTCTCTCAAATGAGATCCTAAGATCATATTGCTTAAATAATAAAAATATAACAAGAGAAAACCTCTATCTGGTGTGTAGGAATGCAGTGGGTTAAGGAAAAAAAGGGTATAGAAGGTGTAGTAAAAAAGGGCTATTTCAGGGGCCAACACATACATCAAGCTTCCAACCAGTGATGAATAGGGAACCTTGAACATGTAGTCTATCTCTTCTCGTGTTGTTGGACACATTTCCTTACTTAGTTTGTAATGTTTTTCCAAAGGTGTACTAACTGGTTTTTCATTTTGCATTCTAAACCTCCCTAACACTTTTTCTTTGTACTCACCTTTAAACAATGTCAATTTGCAATTTTTCCTATCTCTTGATATTATCATACCAAGGATTTTCTTTGTAGCACCCAAATCCTTCATAACAAATGATTTAGCTAGTTTTCTTTTGAGAATATTTATATCATGCAAGTTATACCTTGCAATAAGCATGTCATCCACATACAATAACAAGATACTATATCTTCCATTATCTAGCCTCTTGAAATAAACACAGTGGTCAGAATGAAATCTATTATATCCTTGTTCTGTCATAAAATTATCAAATTTTAAATACCACTGCCTTGGAGCTTGCTTCAGGCCATACAATCTCTTCTTCAACTTGCAAACCAAATTCTCCTTCCCCTTCACCTCATACACATGTGGCTGTTGCATATAAATTTCTTCCTCCAAATCCCCATATAGAAAGGTTGTTTTTACATCTAACTAGTCAAGATGCAAATCTTCTACTGCACTAGACTTAAAATAGTTCTAATTGAAGTCATTTAACAATAGGAGAAAACATTTCATCAAAATCTATAGCTTTCTTTTGTGCAAACCCCTTTACAACAATTTTAGCCTTGTACCGCTTCTTTCCTCCATCTTCTTCCTTCAACCTATAAACCCATTTATTCTCCAATGCCCTTTTCCCCGCAGGAAACTTAACCAAATACCAAGTCTTGTTTCTTATTAATGATTCTATCTCCTCATCCATGCCTTGCTCCCACTTCTTTCTAGTTTCTACCTGCATTTCTTCTTCATAACATTCTGGTTCACTAGAATCAGTCATCAATAAATAATAGAGTGAAGGAGAGAATTGTTCAGGGGGTCTACTTAACCTGGTATATTTTCTTACATTTGTAGGAGTTTCAGGTACCTGCTGCTTCTCTTGATGTTCTGGTGCCTTTTGAACTTCATTTTATTTGATTTCATCAAGCGCTGTGTACTCTATGTTTTCCTTTTCCTCTTTCTTACCCTGCAACTAATATTTGTACATAACCTTTTCATTGAATACTACATCTCTAATCCTAATTATTTTGCATTTTTCATAATATAAACGATAATGAAAACCATCAACCTCGTTTCCAATAAAGGTACATTTCTTGGATTTAGCCTCAAGCTTTGTTCTATCATCTTTATCAATATGGAAAAATGCTTCACAACCAAAAGTTCTCATAAATGAGTAGTTTACCTGTTTAATTGTCCATGCCTCCTATGGAATTCCACCGTCCAAAGTGTTTCAAGGCCCTCTATTTATCAAATAAACAACAATGTTTATAGAATCAACCCAAAACTATAAGGGAAACCCTACATACAATCTCATACACCTTGCACAGTCCATGATTGTTCTGTTCATCCTTTCTAACACACCATTTTCTTGTGGTGTTCCAGGGACTCTCTTCTCTCTACGAATCCCATTGTGTGAAAAGTAACTATCAAACTCCTTGTTGCAGTATTCACCTCTATTATTAGATCTGATACATTTCAAAATTTTTTGTGTCTCATTCTTAGCCAAATATTTCCACTTCTTAAAAGTATCAAACACATCGGATTTCTATCTAATGCAATAAACCCAAGTTTTTCTACTTGCATCATCAATAAAAGTAACATAATAATGAGAGAAACCAAGAGATTGTACATGAGCTGGTCCCGATACATCTATACTCACAAGCTCTAACTTTTCAGTCTTCTCCAGTTTCCCAACCCTGATAAATCTAACTCTCTTATGTTTTCCATAAACACAGTTCTCACAGAATTCCAAACTTACATGCTTTAGATCTGGAAGAAGTTTCCTTGAGTGGAGAATCTGTATCCCCTTCTCACTCATGTGGCCAAGTCTATGATGCCACAACACTGCACCTGTTTTTGTGGAAGCTACAGAGGTAGAATAATCAGTATTATGAGGACATAAATACAATATACCTACCCTATATCCTTTTGCTATTACCAGTGCTCCATTAGTGATATTCCACCACGTTTTTCCAAATGTATACAAACACCTGCTATCTCCCAACTGCCCTGTTGAGACCAGATTTATTTTCATAGAAGGAATGTGCCTCACATATTTTAGCATCCATTCATTTCCATTATTTACCTTAATCTGTACCTTACCCATTCCAACAATTTTACATGGTTCATCACCCCCCAATAAAACATGTCCAAAATGACCTTGAACATAATCATGAAAGAATTTCATATCGGGTACAACATGACATGAATCCCCTGCATCTACTACCTAGTAATCACTAGTATTATCTAACGCAAGAATCAAATCATCTTACAACACATCACCTGCTACATTCGCCTCTTTGGAACTATGTAGTATTTCTTCAGATGTCCTTTCTTACCAAAGTTCCAGCACTCTATTTTTTGAATCTGGACTTTCATCAACCCTTTCAAGACTTGCTGCAATTACCTGGGCTCCTTCCTCTCACCTTTTTTCATATCTTCTCTCCATTTTAAAAGTATTACCTGATGTCTCACCTGTGTTTTTTCTTCGCATTTCCTCACTAAGAATAACACCAACAACGTCATCAAACATAAGAGTGTTTAAACTAGGGACAAAGTTACTTACTGTCGTGGCCAAGTTATTCCAACTTTCTGGAAATGAGCACAAGATTATAAGATCCCTAACCTCAACATCAAAGTTCACTTTTACATAACTTAACTGACTGGTAAGTGTATTAAACTCATTTAAATGGTCAGCAACAGATCCACCTTCCAACATATTCATATTAAATTAACGCTTCATTAAAAATACCTTGTTAGAAGCCGAGGGTTTTTGGTAGAGCTTACCTAATGCGCTCATCACACCCTTTGTTTTTTTTTCTTTCGAAATACTGAAAGACATCAACGAATTCAGGCACATCCGTATTGTTCCCAGTGCCTTTCTATAAAGAACCTCCCATTCTTCATCCTTCATAGTCGCCGACTGTTTTTATTTTCCACCCAACAATAGGTACAGATCCTTCTGGTACAGATAGTGCTCCATTTGCATCTTCCATAACTGGTAGTTTTGGATGTTAAATTTCTCGTCCCTAAACTTTCCCTCTTCCTCCATTTCTCCCACTCAAACCAGGAACCCTTGCTTCCTGTGAGTTTACCTTCCAGATTGACCTTTTGGATCTGATAGCAATTGTTAGAAAACAGGACCGCAGAGCAATAATAGTTATATAGTTAAAACATTAAACAAGATGCGAAACACATTACAGAGAGACATAGATATAACAATGTGGTTCACCCAAAAAATGGGCTACGTCCACACAGAAATTGCAAGTCCTTTCATTACCGTCCCGAAAGATGAAAGGATACAACCTGCAGCAACTCCGCTACACTTCCTTTTCACAGTATCATAGTCTATCTCACACAATTGCAGAGATTGTTTACAATGCTAAAATACAATACAAAACCATTTTACAATGCTTTCTTTTATAGGGGAAATACCATGGGAAAATACTATGGTTAACCCATTCCCATGGGTCCACAAAATTGTTGGCCCAAACCCCTATGGGGGGACGAAGTCCCTCCGTACCCCCCATCTGGGACGAGTGTGCAGTAAACATGGTGTACAAACATAGCTACTCAATAATATCTCTCGAATATCAGTCTCCACAACCAACATGATGGTGAGGAGTGTCGATCAATTGCTTACCATAATAACAAAAGCTGTATAGATCATTGCATTGAGTTTTTTACAATGATATGATATACTTAAGAATATTTGGTATATCATATCAAATAGTAAATGTATCAATTTAAGGTTTCAACCTTCTTTAAGGATAAAACTAATTTAAACTGGGAACATCCACTTTTTTTTGATAACAACAACTGAAATGAGGAAACTAATCCCAAAGAAAATTATACTAGAAGATTTAATTTTTTTTCAAAAAAAAAAATATGAAGATGAAGTGAGGAAACTAATCCCAACAAAAAGACCTTTATCTGACCCTCATGTCTGACCTAGTATTAAAATCCATTAGACGGTGATATCCGATTCTTGGACTTTTAGATGTGGGCATTGGAACCCAACTCCATGTCTCTTCACTTAAGTTGTATACAACTACAACGAGACATTGTCCAGATTTGAAGCACAATTCATTCTCCCACTGCTACGGAGTGAAACGAATCAAAAAATATATTAGTTTCAAAAAATATATTCATGTCATAACATTTCACATTGCAAGTAATTGGTTTATTAGATTAAAGATCCTCCATATTTGTATGACATTCCATACTTGTTATGAGACTGGTATTGGTAATTTTCTTATTGTTAAATAAATTCATATTTCACATACACTTACGTAGTAAATATATTCTACTTTTTGATTGACTCCATTACGTGACCTTAAGCACACACGAGATAGATTTAGTGTCTAAGTGTCTTTTGCAGAGTTACACAGGGCTATCCCATGGGAGGTTTCGACTTCCAAAGAAGTTTGGAGATATGCTTGTCCGTCGCTTGGATTGCCATTTCAATCGGTAACAATTACGATAGTCTAACATTTATCACTTATAATTTTTAAAATTAATATTTAGTTTTTTTACTTTAATATTTATTTGCTTATTTTTTTAATATTAAAAATTAAAATAAAACCCTAAACTAATGTACAATTTAAAATTAAAATAAAACAATAATATAATATGTTTGGTAATAGGAACAGTGTTATATCAAGTGCTTGAAAGAAACCATAATTTACTTTACATATATTAACTACACTTTATAAATTACAATAAAATTCCATAGCTACAACATTGTGACTCTAACCATTAATCGTTATAAGTTTCTATGACCTTCAACATTGAGCATGGATTTGAGTAACTTAAAGAGACACATAGATAAACAAACTTTGATTGGTTATATTTCTATGTGTTGCTTTGATGGACATGGATTGATGGATGAAAGTATTTAGGAAAAAAATATGGTGAAAATTTAGGAGAAGTGTATAGATTATTTTTAAAGGCACTATAATGTAATTGTTGAAAAAATATTAATATTAAAATGAATACATTGGGCCATTGGAATCCAGTGATTCAAAATAAAACACAATATTATTTCTTTTTAAATATATTAGTCAAAAGGTTTGTGAATTGTGAAACATTTATGTTATTGATGTGTATGGTGGATATAAACATGGTAGTTGTCAATTTAAATCACTTGTAATCTTGAAAATGTTGTCTCTATTTAAACATAATGTGATTATATTATGTATAAGGGTGGGTGCAAGCTAATGAAAGTTTTTTTTGATGACATAAAAGAGGCATCCCTCAACTTACATGGATATCCTGAGATTCTTACATACTGAATCTTTCCTAGAGTAGAAAAGATGAAATCTAAAAAACTGAATCGAGTTTCCAAATATATAAATTGTATCCATTGAAACTGGTCATAACTATATCAAGTTTGATATTTTCTAACATGTACTTTATTTATTTTTTGGTAAATGATAATGTATATGTGTTTTTGGGTGCATCCTATGAATGCCTAAATGATGGATTCAACCTACAAAAACCGTTAGACATATAGAGAGCAAATAATGCTACCGTGGCACTATTTTTTAAAAATAAGTTTAATAATTTATAACTTTTTAACTATCTTAGTGATCAAACCTCTAAAACAATATGTCAAGTGTGGGTGCATCTTTTGAAGGTCTTAATGAACTGTTCATGACTTAGTCTTTTGATAGCATGTAGATGTGAGTGTTAGTATTGCAACATATAACTTTTTAAATGTTTGAGAAACAAAAAAGTTATGGAAAACCCACTAACAATGTGTTTAAGAAAAATATAAAAACAATATATATATATATATTTGGAATCTGCAGAAATATGGGTCTAAATAACAAAAAAGTGTGTGTGCAACATAATCTAATGAGGGGTAAAACACACTCATATTGAGAAAAATGGTGAGATGCATAATTAGTTATGGTTTACCATATTCCATACCATAGGTCTGGTTAGCCCAAAGCTAACTCCAAAACAAACACATAGGAAGAGTGACACCACCTCGACATGTGACGAGGCTCAGTCTTAGTGCCAAGAAATGTGAGGGCATTTATTTTAAATTCAATTACCTTCTTCTTGCCAAAAAAAACTTAGTGACAAAGAAAAAATGTGCATGATTTATAAATACAAAATATGCACTTGATATATAGTTATAAATCTTAAATTGCACGATTTGGATAATAATTATAAGCCAAAAGTGTCGTGTTTCCTCCTCATCCAAATTATCTTCAAATGGTGGCATATTTATGTGTAACTTGCTTGATGATGGAATTGCAACATCTGCTGATGAGAACCTATTCTTTACTTCTTGAAGGGCTTCTCAATCCACTGTTCTTGAAAATGAGGGGCTCATATGTTGAATGTGTATGCTTATCCTATCGTAAATTGGTAAAAAGACTTGCATCAGCTAATTTTCTTGGAATTGGGGCATGCTTTTAATTCCTCGTGCCCTCCCTTGCATTGCTCTAAATTCTTGGATTAGTTCATAAGGATTATTTTATTCTTTTTGATCTTCTTATTCCATTCCTTTGTTTCCCATTGCCACAATAATCGATGTTAGTATCTTTTTTTGGGTGCTCTATCAATCGTAAACCAATAAGACAACTTACAATCGTTGTTTTCTTCATATAAACATATAGAATATATCATGATATCACGTGCATGATGTGTTATGAAACATGTGTGTGTGTGTGTGTGATGTGTTATAAATCGCATGTGTGATTTGTAACACATTGCATGCACGATATATTTTCCGGGCCTACTTTTCAACTACATGGTCAGGTTTAGAGTTTCGAGGCCTAATTCTTATAAATGTGAAGTTGTTATTGTTTTCTATAATGCGAGTGGGTTTTGTAGAATTTTGGTTGAACCTAAAAGGTCCACCAATTTCATGCACATGCCCATGGTATCATTCACTTAAATAATCAAAACCCCACCACATTTAGTCAAATAGATAAGATCACTAGAGTTAAATAGACAAATTTAACCCTAATTTGATCATGTAAGTATATTTTTTAAAATTTTGGATGAAATGATTTCAATGTGGTAATTTTTGTTTTTGATAAAAATTGTTTTCCAACCCATTATGGGGAGGTGTTGTCAAGTTATGCTAGCGGACATAAATAAAAAATGAAAAATATAAATTACATATACTTAAATAAAATATAAAAAAATAAACTAGCATGGATCCATTTTAAACCCAAATAGGAGACGGATCCAAATGGTAACAAAATGTACACCTTAAGAAATTGGAAGGATCTCGGTGCTTGATAGTTGTACTAGCAATCCATGCTCAACCATTGACTTGTGTTCTCCTCTTCTAGGGAGGTTTCTCTTCGAAATTTCACAAAGGAGGAGGTGCAAGTGAGAAAGTTGTACCTCAAGGTACTACAAGTATTTCTCATGTTCATCCGTCTAAGGTATTTGTTGTAATGATGACTTGCATGATCTTGCTGGTTGTATATATTAAAGAAGTAATAAATAACTCTAATATTATGAAGTTGATCTATCTCACGTGCATCATGAAGTAAAACTTTCTTATTACCATTCTTTATATTAGATCTAAGTGTAAAGCTTATTATCCTACATAAATTATGGAATATTATTTTTTCATACCTCTATAAATTAATAGAGGTAAGGGATACTCTTTTGGGGTATGGCGGAAAGATGCATTATTGTGATATGAAGTGATGATGAAGTGTAATATGATGCTTATGCAAGGATTCCATGTGTTGTGAGATACTAATTTATGTAGAATAAAGAAGACCATAATGTCCCATGGATGTTTCCCCAATTGGGGTTTTACCCCTCTCACTATTTGTGACGACCATCACACACATCACCACTAATGGGTAGTGCATCAATTTCGGTCTTTTTTTATGTGTGGATACCTATATGCATTAGGTGGTCTTCGATTTTCATACGAAACTTTTATTATTATTATTAATTGCATGCATAGATTGATGGTAGGGTCAACTTCCTTTTTTGTTCAAATATTCATTTTTAATTTTTTTTATAGAATTCCAACCATGAAGCCTTCATTTGGCCACCACTGTACTAGTTCGATGATCGATGTGCATGTGTACATGTGAGAATGGATGACACCAAAGAGGGGGAAGACCGAGTTCCCCAGGTAGAATCACATCATGGGTACTTGAGATGTTAGACAATGGAGAATACCATTATTTGGACCTTCTACCATATTCGTAATTGGGGTTGGACTAAAGCGCATGTCACACCATCTTTTTCACCGAATCTAAGACACCAAACGAGAGAGTCAATATTAGAGTTATGTTTAAATTAATCTAGTTTCATTTTATTGTCTTAATACAAATGCAATATATTATAAAATTCTCATTAAGTTGTTTTATTAAATTTCTTAATTAAAGTGTGTTAGGATTATTAATCCTCCCTTGTCCAATTTGGTCATATGTCTAAATCGGGAGTCCATCCAGTCTATTTTTAGTCATTATCACCATTGGGTCCACTTGGCCTAATTGGGGCACATGTTTCAGTTACTAAAGTATGTGGAACACTATTTGAGGCTTACTGCCACTAATTGCACTTAACTGCATCAATTTAGGAGCCTCCTAGACCAATCCCTACAATTTAGGAGCCACTAGGAGTGCCAAAACCAACCAAGGTCAGTTTAGTTTAGTTGATGACTAGTCAAGCTAAGTTAGGAGTCAGTTACATTCAGTTCTAGTCGTCTACATTCAGTTAGCGCTAGGTTTACTTGAATGCACTCAGGACGGGTGCATTTCTCACCTACCACAGTCAGTTAGCCTTAGTCAACACTAAATGTAACACTTGAGTTGTGTTTTAGAACTCCGATGAACTTTGGTTATGGTTTAGACAAGGTCAGCTAACTATTGAGTCCTCTGATAGTGATTTAGATAAGGTCTTAGTTACCTACAGTCAAGTAGAGTCTAATCAATTTGAATTTCCTCATGTGGATTCAAATTACTTGTGGCTATTAAATCCATCGTACTTCATTGTAATTATTATCTAATTACTCTTTGATTAATGAAAAGCATTCACAGCTACAAGCCATTTTTGCACTGTTTCATTCTTCAATAGCTGAGTAAATTGTGTGATCTATCCTGTGAGTTGTGTGTTTGTACACAGATCTATGTGCTCAATTTAATATGGTATCAGAGGCTTGGTGTACAAGGAACTTCTCCTCCTTAGATCTCCTACTAGATCATTTTTGAGCGAAATTGCTCCTTCCAGCTCTGCACCAGAAGCAGAAGATTTACCACTTAATAACCCAAGTTAAGGAATTGTTGATCAATATTGATCAACTATGCTGGGTGTGATGAAAACCTGAAATGTGCAGGTTGTCGACCTTATGGTGCCCCTTTTGTGTTTTTTGTAGGTACAACTTCGAATGGATTCATCAGTTCCTCTTCTCACCCTGTCCACAAACTATTCAGAATGGAAGAAGATGATGATTTCATCTCTGATGAGACAAGGTATCTATCGGGTGTCTATTGGACTTGGTAAAGAGTGTTTTAGTGAGAATGACTGGCTGAATAAATGTGATGGAGCTTTTGGAACAGTAGCAATGGGTCTTTCTCCTTGCTTGCGCTACCTCATTAGATCTATTGAAGACCCGAAGGAACTCTGGACAAGATTGGACAAAACCTTTGGAGTGATTGATGAGGATCATAATAGAATTTTGGAGAGAATATCCAACACCATAAGTACTCTTGATCCAAAATTCTCAGCCTCCACTCTCTTTGATGAAGTTGTTCAAAATGAAGAAGAAGCAGAATCTTCTACACAATCAATTTGAATTGAAGACAGTCTCCATGCAGTGACTCCTTCTCCTGATGCTCTGGAAGTTCATGAGATCTTTGATATCTCATCTCCTCATATTTCTGAAACAGAATAAGACATTTGAATATCTGATATTGAAGAAAAATACTGCTGCACTTCCATGCAAACATTCACCGGCGATTTTCCTTTGAATTGTGTGCAAAATTTACCAGTAATTGCTTCTGAAAGTGAATAGAAATTTGATTTTTCTCCCTCTAATGTTGCTATTGGTGTGAAAATATGTGATACCTTGAATATTTTGGAAGAAATATCAGATTAATAGAGTGATCCATTTGCTCCCCATGATCTAGATCATCCAGCAAATTCCTGCAGGATTGTATGCACCAAAATTCAGAATTTTGAAGAAGAAGAAAGCTGTGCATCCACCGTCTCGGTTAACCATTTATTTGAATCTGATATTAAAATTATTAGATCTGATATGATATTATTTAGATCTGATATGATATTTCTTGGTTTAATTTATATTCTTGCTTGTAGTTGTTCTCATCAACGGTGTAAAGAAACAAGTACTACAAGTCTCTTACAAAACTGTTGCTGGGGATTTGATTCCATTTCATAGTTTTGGATCTGTTTTGAACCTGTTTAGATCTGATTTACTTTCTGATCTGATATTATTTGGTTCATATTTTAAAATTCAAAATATTCCAGTCATGCGTGTAGCTGCTCTCACCATTTCCGGTGTGAAAAATCAAGTACCACACTTTCTCTTGAAAACTGCTGATGGGGATTTGGTGTTAGTTTCCTCATATGAGGTTTGCTGATATTTTATTATGTGATTCATTAGCTATATCAGACTATGGAGCTCAATCATTCTCTCTCAATAGTCCCAGTGCTTCTCTACCATTGATCACATGCTCATCTCCTCACAGAACTAGTAAAGAGGAAGATTTTCTGCATCCGCCTGGACACTTGCTCCTAACACTTGGGGCTGTTCTTACCACTCACAGTTTGCTGTTCATGGCTGCAACATATCAGTTTCTTGAGTGTTCCTCACATGTTTTGAATCCTCAAGAACCTTTTCTCACTTATCAGTTGACTTCAGTTGCTCTACATGGGTCCAGTCTTCATCCGACAGCTGTCTATATTTCTGATTTAGTTGAGCATATCATCTTCTTCCAAAGAGGAATATTCCTCCAGACATAATGATAGCGAGGTTCACATGCCAGGCCCCAGGATACCTATGCACAGAATAACCAGATTGATCTTGATTCTACCTGCTTAATTAGAGGGGGGGGGATTTTTTTTCCCATGTGGTTTTTCCCCAGCACCTTGTTTTTGAGCAGTTACTTTACTTTACTTGATGTAATGGGTGACCTATGGTCTTAGTTACCAGGGCCCACAGATTGTCCAAGTTAGCATTCAAGGGGGGTGTTAGGATTATTAATCCTCACTTGTCCAATTTGGTCATATGTCTAAATCGGGAGTCATGTCTAAATAGGGAGTCCATCTAGTCTATTTTTAGTCATTAGCACCATTGGGTCCACTTGGCCTAATTGGGGCACATGTTTTAGTTACTAAAGTGTGGGGAACACTAATTGAGGCTTACTACCATTGATTTCACTTAATTGCATCAGTTTAGGAGCCTCCTAGACCAATCCCTACAATTTAGGAGCCAATGGGAGTACCGAAACCAACCAAGGTCAGTTCAGTTTAGTTGATGACTAGTCAAGCTAAGTTAGGAGTCAGTTACATTCAGTTCTAGTCCTCTACATTCAGTTAGCGCTAGGTTTACTTGACTGCACTCAGGAGGGGCGCATTTCTCACCTACCACAGTCAGTTAGCCTTAGTTAACACTGAATGTAACACTTGAGTTGTGTTTTAGAACTCCGATGAACACTAGTTATGGTTTAGACAAGGTCAGTTAACTATTGAGTCCTTCGATAGTGATTTAGACAAGGTCTTAGTTACATACAGTCAAGTAGAGTCTAATCAATTTGAATTTCCTCATGTGTATTTGAATTGCTTGTGGCTATTAAAGCCATTGTACTTCATTGTAATTATTATCTAATTACTCTTTGATTAATGAAAAGCATTCACAGTTGCAAGCCATTTTTGCACTGTTTCATTCTTCAATAACTGAGTAAATTGTGTGATCTATCCTGTGAGTTGTGTGTTTGTCCATAGATCTATGTGCTCAATTTAATAAAGTGTCTATTGGTGCCCAAGGTTTAGATCAAAACTAAACACTGAATAAGATGGATAGAAGCACATTTGCGCAAATAGAAAGCAGTTACACTCTGTGGTGAGTTCAACTAGAAATGTGCACAAACAACAATTTTGCATATTTTGGTATCTCTGCCTATATAAGGACTATTGTGTAAAGGTTTGAGGTTGGGAGTTTCTATCAAGTCATTATAGTCTATTATGATTGTTTTGAATGTCTTGGGGTATGAACTATTGGATTGTTTAGTTCTGATTTTTTGTAGTAAACAATATTTTCCATGCTCCTGTATGTCATAATGTATAAAGAAGTATTGAGTAGTTGAGATGAGTTTTGTAGCCAATATTTTTCCAGTAATATAATGAAATATTTTGTTTGGATCCATTTTTATGAAGCTCTTTATGAATGAATTTCTCAATGGATATTGAGAGTTACAATGGTGCATATTAGCTTAATAATTATTCAGTTGAATGGTTAGATAATAATTTTTTATTACGGTTAGTGAGAAAGAACACACTCCTTCCTATGCATATTTGCTTCAGGATTATGTGTAATTTCTTGTGTGCATCTCAAGAGAGACCTTACTTTTCTTGCAAATTATTGAAATTGTCGACTCTTGTAAGGTCTTGTTCGTCATTATGCCAAACCCTCGGTCTTGAAATGACCATCAACAATGGTTCCATTGTCGGGGCCTAGCAATGATTATGAAGGGAGGATGAAGTTATGAGGTGGAAGGATACCAAAGTTGATATTGAATAATGGATATAAATAAAGGAGGATGCGTTCACACTAAAAGAGACTAGAGGACACAAGATGTATCCCAAAATAAATATCAACAAAGAAGAACATTTGACATTGAAGAACATTAGGATAAATGAGGACATGTTGATATTTTGTTATTGTATTTGTAACTTCAGAAGAGATTCTATTGTATATTTTTATTTTCTATTATTGTACCCCATCAGAGATGTTTTCCCTCCTTTCAAGATGTCATTATTGTGTATGGAGATTCAATTAAACCCTTCGTTGTAAGTCGGGGCAATAGTCCCCAAGATAAATAAAGTAAAATGTATTATTGACTCTTCATGTTAAATTTTCATATGCTTAGCTAAGACATCAGTATTTCATTTCATTTTCATGACAAAAGCATATAAACAGGATCACTGAAAGATAGACAAGCACAACCATAAAAAAGAACACAAAGATTTATCCTGGGAAAAATCTAAAGGGAAAAACCCAGCAAAAGCTTCCTCAATATAGATGCCCCAAAAAGATAAAAGATAAAACCAGCAAGGAGATCAAAGCCTGATCCTCCTCCTTCTCCAGCTACTTCTCTTCTCCACTAATGCGCTACACAAGTGAGAGTGTGTGTGTCCCAAATGAGGAGCACTACACCTCTATTTATATTCATCCGTTCACTTAAGTTAACTCATTTGACATGTAGGCTCGAGTTAAATCATGTAGGCTCGAGTTACACATGTAGGCTCAAGTAACGACACTGGGGGGCTGATGACCCACCTTTACAATTAGAGGGGACTACCTCATGACTCTTATTAGTTCTTCTGATTAGGAGCATCGAGGTACAATGTAATACAAGTGGTTCTCCCGGTAGGACCACCGGGGACCACAAAAAGATACATATAGAATATTCTTCGAAGTTACAATATTTCAACACTTCCTAGGTAGGTCGGCCCCAAATAGGTTACCTGAACGACCTAGTTAGTTAAGTTACACAACATAAGAATATAAATAGGGAGGTTCCTTCCCTATTTGGACACACACACATACTCTAATGCATGCATTAGAAGAGAGAGGACAAGTTCCCTAAATGAAGAAAGAGAGAGAGTTGCAAAAGACTTCTTATTCTTGGGATTTTCCAAATCGTGATATTGTATTATTGACATAACTATTCCGAGGAAGTTTGCAGGATTTTCTCCTTTATGGTTTCCCCAAGGAAAATATTTATGGCTTGTGTATCTTCTCTATCTTATCTATTGAAGAGTTTTTTATATGACTCTTTTTGTTCTCCTATTTCTACCTCGTTTATGAACTTTTTGACTTGTTCCTATACCATCACTAGCTCTCTTGACCACATTTAGCAAGGTTTTGGATTTGGTAAGGATTGATTATGTTTTCCTTGATATTTGTAATTTAGTGATGATTTGGATAGAGTTATGTTTTCATAATTTTATACTAAAGAAGTGGATTTTTAGGTTCACCGTTGTTCTAATTTCAGGTTTCATAATGGATTAATCATGGAAGGCTACAAAGACTTGCAGATAAGCCTCAAATTTATACATATTGTGCAAGCAAAAGAAACACGTATAGCTTGATCGAGGCTCCTCACCAGTTTAATGTGAGCCTGCTGATCATTTCACGTCATTCTTCGTCAAGCTACTGAACGCGTTTCATGGTTCTGTATCCAATCCAGGGATCAGTGATTCTCTAGCAAGCTTAGGGATTGCGGAACCAGTCAATGAATTCTAATTTGCTCAGTCATCTAACAAATTTGTTTATTGTTCTGATACATTTTTAGAACCACCTCCACTCCTCACACTACCATCCAAGGATTGGCTCACTAGATCTTTTCAAAATTAAGATGATGAGACTTATTTGGAAATAGGTTGTAACTGTACACTTCTTCATATTTTTCTTTATGGGTGTTGATGTATAAAAACATGGAATGCTCTCTGAGGGGGGTTAGCCATGGTTTTACATAGACTTATTGAACGTTGCTGTAATCATAATCTATTATATAAATTTTCTATTTTCCTGATTTTGGATGTGTTAATCAATTTAGTGTGAGTGATTGGCTTGTTCAGCCCCTATCTCAGAAGGCAGGGCCCCCTTCCGTGACAGGTGTTGTTGTAGTTAGGATTTTCCTTTGTCCATGCATTTAGAATTTGTTATGCCGATCATAGTTGGGTGTGAATGTTTAAATTGTGATACGATCGAGTAGTGCAAACATTTTTATTATTATTGAATGCAGAGGGACACATGGATGGTGAATTTTGGATAAAGGAAGTAAATCTATGGTTAAATAGTCGCATTAAATATTTCTTCGAATTTTGTTGTTAGCAATAGAAGCATGCTGCTAAAACTCAATTAGTCCTTTACGATTCTATTACTGTAGCTTTTGTTTTATTGAATTTGTTTCTTACAAGAATTTCTGAGTTGATTAATTTAGATCATGTTATTCAATTTATTTATGTGGCATAGTGGGGTAATCGGCTGTAATCAATAGACAACGCTTCCAGTTGGAGTGATTGTAATGTTTTTCCTGTAGTAGTGTTTTTGTTAGAAATACCATTCACCACGTAGTTTCATTTTAAATCTAGTTTTAGAAGTTCATTGACTTCCTTTGTATCATAAATAATTCATATTACAGTTTCTGAGATAAACATTGTTAGGTAGCTACGAAGCCTCTAAAACCCCAGGTTGACAATTTGTGTACATCTTTCCATTGCATTTTTATTAAAAGGTGAAAGAAACAGCTCGTCATTTTGGCACCGTTGTTGGGGAGCTGCCAAGGACATTGCAATTTTTGTTGATTGTTTTGATTATGTGGGTGGGATTTATCCATTTTTTCTTCGAGTGTGTTGTGTATGATATTTTCTTAAAATAGTCTTGCATGATTTCTGAGGAGGGACGAGTAAGAAGAACAAACAATTCCACTGGAATATTTCCTAACGTGGGTCTCTATGATTCCGAATCATGCAAAGTATTCATGCGTAGAATAAGAGATAGTACATGTAGGATTGTATATGCATATGATACCCCCAAGTACAAACCATGCAAGAATTGCATGAAGATCAATAAGAGGAGGACGTACTCAAAGGAGGAAACCTTCTACCAACATTCCGAAGCAAGGGAGGCTGAAGCATTCCAGCACTCCCACTGATCGAACGGTTGTAACAATGCATGTTGATGAAAACCTGTCAGTGACATAAATTGTTCAGGGATAAAAATTTGTTTAGGAAGAAGAGATTCCCAATCATTTAAGTGGTGACAGCTAGTTGAGCAAGGAACAATAGTCTATCGAATCTCCATTGGCACCTAGATAGGATACATTGGAATACTTTTGGGTAAATATGGATGGCAGCAGAGAGCACATTCCAAATAGAGAATTAAAAACCGAGGAGAGACGAATCAATAGGAATAGAGTAGAATAACCTATACCTTATAATTCCTAATTATAAATTCAACGACTAGACTTACAAACCCGGTGAAGAACATCCCACATTTAGCATTGCTGATTTTTTATGGTATGTCAAGTGAGGACCCAAATACATTTGTATTTGAATTTTATGTCCTTTGCATAAGTTATGATTACGTTATGGATCAACAAAAAATGAAAATTTTTCCATCCACTTTGAAGAATCAGACACTTAGGTGGTTCATGGGGCTGGGAGGGGATAACATTACAGTATGGGACCAGATGAAGAAAGTATTTCTGGATAAATACCAAGAATATTACAAAGATAAGGATCGGAAGGAATCCATCTTTAAAATGACCTAGAAAGAGGACAAAAACTTAGAGTACTATGTGGAGATATTTCAATCCAAAGTGCAAAGATCAAGACAAAATGCATTAAATGATGATACATTGAAAACTCTGCTCTTACGAGGAACCAAAGATGATTGCATTGAGTTTCTAAATTTAATGGGTGCAAGGGATGTATCCCTAGTATGCAGAAATATGTCACCTTTGTAGAAGATATTCAGGGAATGCCTCTAGGTTAGGAAAAGGGATCAGAGATGCAGTGAACAGAGCCACCAAGACTTCAAGGGAAGGAGTTTCGAGGTCAGATGTTAGCAATATCCCGGAGGATTTTAAAAATGATATCCTTATCTCTTTGATTTATAAGCTGGATGCACTTCAGGAAAAGAAAAGGAAAGAAGGGGAAGATCGAGCTTTATCCATTTTTTCCCTATATGCAGAAAAAGGAACCTTCTCAAGAGTTGTACCTTAGACAAAGTGGAAATATTCCTTTTATGTGACTAGGATAATCCTACAAAATAATTTCCCTCACTTCGAGGACTTAAGGCTATATATGCAAAAGTAGGGACAGATGCAAAACTTGTTTGCTTTATTTCTCAAAAGCACCCATGGCGACCTCGACCTTGAGGTACAATGCTAGATACTATGCAATAATTTAATCCTTATTGGAATAATGCTCAAATACACCAACCACAAGTCTCACAAGGTCCACAAGTCCCAAAAAACTCCCAACCTTGGCATCCACCTATGCCACAACAAACCTTGGCACCCCCATACTCACAAAAAAAACCCTGGCAACCAAACTGGATAAATATAGGCTTTTGGAATCAACAACAAATCCAATCACAACCTCTTCAAATGTAAAACCCCCAATTCCAATTTGCACTGGTACCACCATTAATGCAACCTCCTCCACAACCTTAGTTAACACTGGAATTGAACAATCCAATTCCTACACCACTCCTTCCTGCACAAAGCACTCCTAACCCTAATAATTTGGCTAGACAACCTATAATGGCTTCTGATTTATCTAATTATCCAGCCTATTCCATTTCCAGAGTAGAATTCCATGACATCCAATTACTCTCTGGAAGAAATATCAATAAAACTACCTCTCCCTGAATTACAGAGGAAGAAAATGAAGAGACACTAGATACCTCACCAATTCAGTATGAAGAAACACCAAAGATCTTAATTTTTCAATATGGAGATAATAACCCACCCATCCCACCCAGGAAACCACAAGAAACAGAGAAACAACGAACTACATCATACCCTCAATGCTTAATTGTTGACAAACTAATGCCACAGTATGAATTTGATCTCCTAGGAGAATTATGAAATGTCAGTGTGAATATTCCACTAATCCAAGCTATTAGAGACATTCCCATTTATTCCAAATCTGCTAGAGAGTTATGTTTGAAGAAACTAGGATGAAAGAGGAAGGATCCCCCAAAAGTTTGTGTGGTAGGAGACTTGGTAGAATTGGTGATGGGGAACACCCTTGCTGCTAAGTATTCCGACTCTGGAAGTCACATTGTCAAGGTACAAATTAATGGCATTTCTCTCTCCAACACACTCATATATTTAGGAGTAGCCATTAATATCATGACTAAAAACACAATGGAGAGGCTATGCCTCACTAATATTCCACAAAATACTATTGTTTTACAGTTGGTTGATCAATCTCTCGTAAGACCAGGAGGCATTATAGAAGATGTTTTCATTTTAGTGGATTAATGGGAATACCCGGTGGACTTTATGGTTCTGCACAAAAAATTAAACTTGGATGGCTATCCCTTAATTCATGTTCGACCATGGCTGGATACAAAAGATTCCTATATTGGTTGTTGATCAAGAAACATACACCTATCTCATGGTATTGTTTTCAAGGAACTCACATGGTATCCTCCTATGAAGCCAATGAAACAACAAGAATTTAAGTCCAAACCAGCTAACCCCACACTTTTTCATATAGTCGACATATCCCTCGAGCCTAGGGAGAGCCTATTTAAAATTTTTAAAGAAATAAGGGTCACTTTTCTTCAATAATGAAGGAGAATCCTGCCATCTATGCTTACTTCCTTCCAAATCCAAATGTTGATGTCTGGAAATTTGGTCAACATAAGTGGAGATGACTTGTTCTTGAAGTTTAACTAGCTATTGAGTCTTGATGGAAGATTTAAGCCTATGTTCCTAAAGAGTAAAAACAAGGCGAGGAGATTGAGGTTCACTCCAAATCCAAAAATTAAAGTTAGCCTCATTCTGGGAAATTGTCTGGAAGGAACTATCGCACTACACATGATTGCTGATAAAAGAAGAAAAATCCCTCAACTGGACATATCCTAAGTAACGATAAGGGTTTGAATGAAGGTGCATAGGGCAAGCCATTTTATGTAACTAAAGTTTGCATAGCAAGTTCTACTCAGTGAAGTTGCTTTCCATAAACGTCTCCAAAAATTGGGCAGATGATGCCAATTCATAAGGTCTCCCTTCCTTTAATGCTTTTAATTTAAACAAAGTTAATTGTTGATACAAAAATACAGGATAAGAGGGAGATGAGATTTGGAGCTCATCAATTCCAGGGGGAGAGTGTACAATTGATTGTTGATGTATTTTTAACTTCGGAATGTATTCACTTGTATATATTATCTATTGTTCCCCGATGTTTCTATCGGGAATTATCTATAATGTAATTGAGTCATGTCATACCCCCATTTTCCTATCGAGAGATTCAGTAATGTAAACAAGTCATGTAAATTCATTGAGTTTAACCCTCCATTGTGAGTCGGGAAAATAGTCCACACAATTGAGTTGAGGTTAACCCTCCTTGTTGATCAGAGGGTAAAGTCCCCACAGTTGTGGGGCACTAGGGCTATTAGACTCTCCTAGAGAAGTCCGCCCTGGTAAGTGATTGTTAAGTGAGGTCGACATGTTGGAGTGGAAATAAAGTGAATGAAATAATATAAATAGAAGTGAGGCTCTCCTCATTTCTACACGACACACACTCACTCAATTGGGGCACATGAGTGAGAGAGGAGAAGCTCTCTCAAGTGAGAGAGAGAGAACAACTATTGGAGATCACCTTTGTTGTCTTTGGGTTTTACTGCTGCCATTGGTGCTCATTCTATCTTTGAGGAAGTTATGGGGTTTTCTCCTTTATGGTTTCCTCGAGGAAAATTCTTTGTGTCTCTTGTCTCTTGTGATTATTGTTGTGCATGTTATTCTCTAAGATGAGATCCTTAGATCATATTGCTTAAATGATAAAAATATAACATGGTATCAAAGCTAACCTAAGAAGAAGACACTATGCAGCTGCGGAAGCTAGGGATTCTTCCTTTTTGGGTCTCTCACCACAATCCATCAGCAAAAGGAGGCTAGGCTAACTCTCCATTGAAGGTCGCATATTTCTGTCGAAGCAGAATTTGATTCTGAGCATTTTCAATTTTTGCTGCGGGAAATTAGGGCTTTTTACAGAAGAGGAATTTTTTAGTGAGCTTGGCATAGGATTTCTATCCTCATCAAAATCAAATTTTAGAGATCAAGTTCGATATTTTTGGTTGTGTAAAACTCCAGGAAAGACAAACCCTAGTTTGACCCCGAGCCTGAAAAACCTTAAAATACTAAAACAGGTAGTTTTGGTACATTCGCTATATCTCAGGATTGAAGAAGTCTCAAGGGCCGCAATTTTCACAGGCCGAAGATAAAATCCTGATGTACCCTGTGTAAACCTTTCAGCCTCATATTCACTATATTCTGGTAGATATGTTTCCTCCAAACCACGGTTCTAGCCTCTTCTAGGATTCATCCCTAAACAGGACAGCTAGGGAGAATTGCTATATCACAGGCTACAAATATCCAAATTAAATTTCTCAAGATGTTACAGATAGGGCACGGAATTTAATTTCTGTGGTAAAAGTTTCAGACCTTGATGATGAAACAGGGACACGTGACATTCCAAACAAGTTCGCTATCATGAACAGTCCTAAAATAAGTCACCTTGGGAGAACTCTCATAAGTCCCAATTGGTGACACCAATTCTGGTAAATCCTATGGTATTTGAAAGAAGCCAAACTAGTTTACCATAATACAAAATTTCAGAGACATAGGAGTATTACTTTCATAGATACTGCAGAAACAGTATCAGGAATTTATGCAGAAGAAATCGGTAAACTAGGGCTTCTTGTTCTGGGAGCTTCCCTCCATCGTTTCAGAAAAGGAGTACATTGTAAAGCTCACCCTGAAGAGGTATATCTTTATATCCAATCATATCTTAAAGACTCTATGTTTTGAAAATTAGGGTTTCTATGACAAACCCTAGATCAGCCAGCTCCAGAACAAGGACGGACACCTCCAATCGATAAGATCTAATCTTTTGCTATTTACATTTGAGGTTCTCATTTCGAAATGACTAATAACACCAGCTTGATGACAAGCTTGGTGAAACTGCCAACTTTCAACCATGGAAGTATTGGATCTCACTAGTTATTGAAGAAAATGAAATTGGACACCTACATAAGTGGAAAGATTCCAATTCCAGAGGGAGATGAGGCTAAAAGCCTTACACAAGAAGAACTTGGTCAAGGCCAAGAAAACCATTGCTGATTCAATTAAGGATCACCTTATACCACAAGTGTCTTTCCTAAAGATACCTAAATAGATGTTTTTATTCCTTGACCAAGCTATTTGAAGGGAAGAACATAAATCAAAATATCACTTCAAGAAACCAGTTGAAGAATGTGAAGATCCAGAATGCAGAGACCATACAGTCATACTTTACAAGGGTCTCTCAAATCAAAGAAAAAATTGAAGCAGTGGATGAAGAGCTAGAGAATGGAGACATTTTGATAACCACCTTGAATAGCCTCCCAGGATCATGGGATTCATTCATTCAAGGAATGTGTGCTAGAAGGAAGTGATTGCTTTCAGCAGATTCTAGGAAGAGCACACCGAAGAAGAAGCTCGACTCATAATAAGAGAAAAGAAGATGAGAGCAACTGAAGATCAATATTTCACCATTCAAAGAAGATACCTCAAGAGATGAGGAATATGAAGAACTCAATTCTTCAAGAAACTCTTATCCATCTTAAACATTTGGATAAGAAATGATGCTGTTATGAATGAAGAAGATGGTGAAGCAGAAAGAAGGAATCTACCCACAAAACAAATAAAGATAAGTATTCAATTGTCATTTCATGATATTGTTTTGTTATGCATTTTTTTATATTCAGTTGATGTGTTATGCATGATAGAATGTTTGAATTAATGACAATTTACTACTGATATCCATGTGATGGGTAAGTAGCTCATGGTGCTATACAACTCTCCGTTGCTACTTATCTAGAATGAAACCTCTTTGTCGACATATTAGATTAGTGCACAATATCAATATTGTCTTGGTAGAGATGGAAGGCATCTAGAAAGTTTCGATGAGATATGGATGAATGTTGTATTGTCTAAAATAGTTGCATGATTATATCTTCATGCATAAGAATTTACCCTTATGAATATGCATTATGAAATGTTTCTAATCATATAACTGGTGCATTTGACTTGTAGAAAATATCGCGTACAATCGCCTACAAGAAAAGAAGGATGAGACTTGTTGTGAAGAACAAGTGATGACAATTCAAGAAAGAATCCAAGATGAAGAATAATATGACGATACTTTCAAAGAAAGAATAAATCTCAGACACAGTGCAGTTATGCGACACTGTTGAGCGACATCATTGATACAGAGCCTTCCAGCTATGAAGAAGTATCCAAGAAGAAAGGGAAGGAGAGTACCCGTTCAAGAAGAATGATGTCTAGGATGTAGTATCAAGACTTGAAGGGACGTCTCTAATCTCTTCCATATGTATCTACATGATCCAACCTGTAGTATATGAAACATCGTGGGATACAAGGCAATATTTGTAGCACGAGGATTCTCACAGAAAGAAGGAAAAGACTATGAAGAGACATTTGTAGCCACTGGAAGATAGGACACATAATAGGCACAGTCATGTGTGCAAATGAGAGAATACCTTGTACGAGCTTAGAAGGCACCCGTGGGATATCACACACATGAGGATCTTTAAGATCACCTAGAGTGATGGCGATCTTAACCTTTGCTACAATGTTGAAGATGAAAGGCTATACAGGATGACAAGCTCACAAATCGGTGCAAGAAGAAATTTTGAAAAGGTTCAAGATAGAGGATCTTGGTATCCAATGACCCTAGATGGATACATAGAATATTAGTAGCAGAGGATGCTACTTGTCACTCCAGTACAAAATGCTTCAGTGAATAGAGTATGAAAGAAAGAGGGAGAATGATGCTTCGCTTCAGAGGGAGCGACTGCAGAAGATCCTGAGGTTCGACATGGTACAACAGGATGGAAATATTACTGATGAATCTAGGATTTACTAAGAGTAAAGTGGATTCCAACCTTTACTTCAAGGTTTAAGGTGGAATACCAGTGATGCTCTTGTTAAATGTCGATGACTTGTTCCTGACAAAAAAGAGGAACTCGTTAAAGTTGCAAGAAGGAGACATGCTTCCGAGTTCGAGATGAAAGAATTGGATATGATGCACTAATTTCTAGGCATGGAGGTGTGGCAGAATACAAATGGAATATCCATGGGACAAGGGAAGTATGAAATAGATATCTTGAAGAGGTTCAGGATGATGGACTACAAGGCCATGACCACACCTATGGCATCGGACATGAAGCTATTGCGTGATGCTTCATCAGAGATGATTGATGCCACGATGTATCATCAGATGATTTGTTCCTTAATATACTTGACGAATACGAGACCAGATATTTTCTTTGCTGTGAACACATGGAGACATGGTCACCTATGGTTGCAAAGCATGCATTGAGGTACAGGAAGGGTACCATTGATTATGGGCTCAAGTATGAGGCCAATCAAAAGATTAACCTGGAAGGTTATGAGGATTCAAATTGGGCAGGAAATTCCATTGACAGGAAGAGCACTTTGGGGTGCTACTTTAGTATGAGATCAGGTGTAATTTCTTGGTGTAGCAAGAAGCAGTCCTATGTGGCACTGAGTACAGCTGAGGAAAAATATGTTGCCACTTGCTCGGATATTTGGGAGGTAGTATGTTTCTTTTGAAAAAATACTATTTGATTTGATTGATCTGACTTAAATTTGTGTATGATGCAGAGAGGAGCAGTGAAGCTCGAGTATGTGATCCAAATAAAGATCTCTCGAAAGAGGGAGCTCTATCATAGCCAGTGAGATAGGTTTCCTGAGCATAAAATCCTCGCGAAGCTCGTAGGTGGCTTAGGCATAAACCGTCTTGTAGGTTGTCCTCGGATGTAATCGGTCCTGGTGAAGCTCACAAGTTATCCTTGGACGTAATCACCCCTGATATGATTCTATGCTAGAAATGGCCAGAGTGAAGTTTGAGTACTTCAGGGAGAAGCTTGGTGTTCACCAGATCGAGGTTCCTTCTAAGAGGAAGTGATGAGTCCATGAGCCTTTCTGACATGGTGGTAGGCGGGGCCTCCCATGGTCAGATATAAGTGCTATATCCTTCTGACATGGTGAGAGGATTGGTTCCTCCCATGGTCAGATGTAAGTGCAGATACATTCTAATGTGATTGTGGGATGCGTTCCCACATGATCAGTGTAGAGACATTCTGACGTATTTGTGGGATGTGTTCCCACATGATCAGTGCAGATACATTCTGATGTGATTGTGGGATGTGATCCCATATGATTAGTGCAGAGCCATTCTGATGTGATTGTGGGATGTGTTCCCACATGATCAGATATAAGTGTGCAACATCAACTGTATGGTGCTCATCAACAAATTCAAATGTATGTGCAAATTGCTTAGTGATCCCTTCCTAGTCTTGGGTTTCTTGCCACAATTCCATAGATGTATACCAGGTTCTAGGTGTCATTTCCAATGTATATATGAAATGATGTACCCACTCTTACCTCGGGTATTTCGCAAATGCAATGCGACAATGATTAAAATGTTCCACAGGGTTTGCTAACACCGAATACTTATGGTTTACCAGGGTGACCTCTTCTCCGAATCTGACTTTCATCAGTATTCTGCACTATGTCCAGTTTGTTATAGAATTCCAGCGCGGAAAAGCGTTGCAATTACATTACAAGTCCTTCAAACTCGTTTAAGAAGGTCTCAAGGTTAGGTAAACCCTCATAGGTGGGTATCTCACGCACCTAATTCTCCACCCATCGCACATACCTGGTAACTCCTGCACATCTCCTCATAGATACTTCATGTAGTATGTTCTGCCAATTCTCCAAAGCTTCCCCCAAGTCGGATGTGCAGGAACTAGCACTCTTCCAGATTAGGTTCCCATCTACTGTCGGATTGATGTAGTCCTCTTGTAGTGCAGTAACATTGTAGATTTGGTTAAGGTAGTTAGCCTATCCATCATTATATATCAGATCGACGTATCTCTGTCCTTTTAACGGGTCAATGGGCGACACCAATCTGATCCCATTATCCTCGAACGAGAGGATGCATTTCTTGAATTTTGTAATGGTTTGGTTGTCAATAGACCAATCTATCCCCAGCAATGCAAGATATGGGTTTGTGTCATCAACAATATTTTTTTTTTAACAGAAACTATAAAGGGGGGAATATATGAAAGTTGGCTGTGCACAACCATTCATTACATACATGGAGAACCTGAGTATCTATGCGTAGAAAAAGAGCTACACCAGGGAACTATCCACTGTGTTTCCCAAAACACTTCACTTTGAGTCTGTTCAAAAAATTTATAGCCATGGGTTGTATAAACCCTTACATACTGTTTAAAAAAAAAAAAGACAGAAAAACATTCATTCAAAACTAAACGAAAGATGGCTAAGGGTTGCCTCTTGGATTTCTAGGCTGAACGACGGATTCTTCTTCCATTGGCAGCACTGCTTCATCAAAGGCTCCATTGACTCTACTGACCTGGTTCAGAGATATAAGGCGCTGGAGGTCCTCTTGGATCCTATCGACCTTCCCCATCATTTCACATAGATTACCTTCGTTGTCATCAATGCGAGTGTCGTGGTTACTGATCTGAAGCGAGGTATAGCTGACTGTGTCTTCCATTTTTTTTACATCCCGGGTCATCTCTCTGTTGTCCATAACGCTAATGGAGAGCAATTCGTACAGACGTCTCAAATTCTTCTTAATATCCGCAATCCCCGTGTTTTCCCCTACCTGAGCCATTTTATCTACTTCTGTCAACAAGGTGATTCGGGCGAACTGATTCTGGACAGCTTGAGCAGGATTGTCAGGAGCTAAAAGACTATTATAGCAGAATCTAAGCACGAGGAGTTCCTTGTGCAGCAATAAATCGTCACTTCTCCCACAGATCAAAGTGCCCACGGCTCCTTCTTGCCACCCTGTACACCTGCAACCTATGACCGAGCTGCTTCCCTGATTGCCAGATAGAAATCCTAAACAAGTGGTAACTATCTGCGAAATTGTGAGGAAACTACACGAGCAAGGAGAAAAGGCTGCAAGAGCCAATCTCTCCTTCACCACTGAGCGAGTAAGAGGGAGCACCTGCCAAGGGAGGCCTTGCAGTCTCCCTTATTCAATGCCTGAAACAGTTTTCAGCAAAAATCACAGAGCATCGAATAATCTAGAGCCGAGAGTGAAAAGGGATAGGGAAATCGTATTGCTGCCAACGGAGGCCATGATGATAAACATGAGAGGATCCTGAGCGTGCGAGGGGGAAGTGAATATATCCCCGAATTGAATAGATTTTAATTCATCTGACTCCGAGAGATGGAGAAGACAGCAGGGGGACGACGCGGCATAGGAAGGAGGATGGGGAGGACTGTGCAATAAATGAAGGGAACCGACGATGAGGAGGAGGCCAGCTGTGAAGAGACGGGGGGCTTCGAAGAATGTGAAGGAGGGAAAGACAAGGGGCGAGGGGAGGGCTGATGGGGGGAATGAAAAGGGGCGGACATACAAGACAAAGAAAAGGTGGAGGAGTAAAATCCCATGGATAAACATAAGACAAGACCCCTTACTATGATTATTCAATAGGCTAAACCACTTGCGATGGTCGATCATAGAGAAATTCCTGGATGTTTGCATGAGATAGGAATGAGTGTATGCTTTAATCTTCATTATGGAACATATTTGAGGGTGGGAGGATTCCCGTTCTTCTTGAAATGGCCTTGAGGGATAGAGGCCCCCAAGTTGGCCATACTATCTACTGTCGAGTTGTTGGTTCTGAGAATATGAAATGGTTCATAGGAGCTGAGCATAAGAAGTTTAAATTTATTGTACAGGAGACGGCATTTGACTGCTCCCTTGGGATATCCATTGATCAATTTAGATATGACGTGCTTGGAATCTCCAAATATCAGGACCTTTTGATAATTTTTATCCTGGAGGATCTGCAGACCTTGGAGGAGAGCCAACCACTCTGCTTCATTATTGGTTCGAGTCCCTAAACCCCAGTCAAAATTTTGTTCTATTTGTCCTCCGGGATCCAGAAGGATCCCCCCTGCTCCTGCCACCCCTTTGTGTCATCAACAATATTGATGAACTCAAAGTCCACAAATGTGTGCAACCCTTCAACATCGAGGGGGACCCGACTCAAGTGTCCAATGGGTAGGACCTTCACCTAATTTGCAAGTCGCAGCTAGATAGGAGACCAGTCCAGGCATGGCTTTCCCATACTTTCCCAGGTTTGTCTTGTTAATATATTGACATCAGACCCCATGTCTAAACTAATGTAATCCATGTCATAGTCACCTAAACTAATGCCATCGGTGCTAGTCTATTTGAGGAGAGTGAACACAAACGTTGGTTGCACGAAGACAAAAGGTCTTGTGACGAAGAGGAGGACTATAGCCCAATATTGAAAGGAGCAAAGGAATCAGAAGAATCTACAGAGACACCAAGATCAGGATGCAACTAGATCACACCAGGAGTGTCACCACCGACGAGATCAATATTCTCATCCCCAGAAAGGACCAATAATACCGATAGTGCTAGTACTGCAACTAGCAGGAAAGCGGGTTCACCTCCTTTGAATCCTTTTCCAAAGAACCCCGATGCCAACTCAATGGCTGGGGCAGACAGTCGGTTACCCACATTCAATGGAAATGGCGCAGAAGATCCAAAGCAACATTGGTTCCTCTGTGAAGTTGTTTGGATGGTTCAGTTAATCCATAAGCAGACATAAAGAAGGAACAAATGATCACAACTCTGAGGGGTCATGCGCTAGATTGGTTTATGAAGTTCTGTGCCACACCGACTAGAACACCGCAAAAGACCCTTGATAAGATCAGAGCTACAATGATATCTGAGTTCAGAAAACCTAAATATGAATCATAGTGCATTACTGAGATCAAGGAGATAAAGCAAGCACTGGGAGAATCAGTATGGGACATTGACCAACGGTTTAAAACTTTGATGGCCAAGGTAAGCTTCCAAATGTCGGATGTACAACATAAAGAGTGGTTTATTGTCGCGTTATTACCACACATCCGAGGACCATTAATGAAACATAATATTGAGTCACAGACATAAGCACTAGAGTTGGCAATGAAGCTAATAGCCTCTCCCATTGGCGATGATGCCACATAAATGGTACAGATTCAGTCAAAGTTGGATAATCTAACGATACATCTATAGGACATCGGGAAGGGAAAGGAAGCATAAGAAGTTTTGTGGTGCACGAAGTGTAGAACAGATGGGAACACTAAGGATAACTGTCTAGCCTTCATGAACTACATTTCGTCAGGTGCACCAAACCCATTAAATGGCCAAGGACTACCATGGTGTCGGATATGCTAGTATAGAGGGAATCGTGACGACGAGTGCCTATACCTACAAAATATTGTGAGTACCCTAGCAAATATTTTTTGTAAGTTTTGTAAGTCAGTAGCACATGAAGAAAAAGATTACAGACCATACAAGCTCTTGAAAGAAAATACTTTCGAAACCTACTTAATGAAAAATGAGGGGATGGATCAGGCTGAACTGGCGCAAGCATCATATCAACCTGTGAAATTCCCACCCAATCAATACCAAAATGAGTATCAACCTCAGTATGCACCTCAACAGTCATAAGCAAAAAAAAATCACTACCAGCAGAACCAGTATCCACCGCAGCAACCACACCCACAGGGAAGGGGTGGTGGAAACTTGAGAGGAAAAGGTGGGGGTGGAGGATTTCGTAGAGGAAGAGGCCAAGTTATGTGCTATAACTATGGACAAATGGGTCACTACACCAGAGATTACTTAGAACTTGTGAAGACATGTTCATACTGTAAGGGACAAGACCATAATGTGGAGCAATGTCCTCAGTTGATCGCAAAATGGAAAGCAAGGACCATCATAGGACCTAACCCTGCGTAGAATGAAAATCCAAATCCTAACATGAATGTTCAGATGATTGCGGTTGAACCACGAGATTTGAATGTTGTTGTTGTAACACGAGGAGGAGTTGCAATAGGAGCTATCAGGATAAAGCAAAAGAACAACTGCAACTGTAGGTACGACCTGTGACACAGAAGAAGGCATCTTTCGATGCCCAGAAACAAAAGGAAAAATTCTTAGAGGTATGACCTGAGTTTGTGGATTCAATAGAACCATTGATGTCAGAAGGATTCAAGGAGATGCCTTAACGATTTCAGTGCATGTTTTAGAAGAATGCTCCACAAAAGGTTAGTAAGCTCAGATCCTTTCCGTCATGTTGCTTAATGCTAATATAATATAAAGATGCTATTACAAAACTGTAGGAAATGCTAGAAGAGATTCCCATAGATCCATGGCCTGAAAAGAAGGTTAATAAAGTGAGAAAGAAGTTCAAAACTAGCAGTGAGTTAAGAATGACCGCGCAGATAGGTGACTACGACATGGATTAGATTAGTTTAGACCTAGGGTCTGATGTCAATATCTTAACAAGACAAACCTGGGAAAGTATGGGAAAGCCACACTTGGACTGGTCTCTTATCTAGCTGCGACTTGCAAATCAGGTGAAGGTCCTACCCATTGGATGCTTGAGTCGGGTCCCCCTTGACGTTGAAGGGTTGCACACATTTGCAGACTTTGAGTTCATCAATATTGTTGATGACAAAAACCCATATCTTGCATTGCTGGGGATAGATTGGGCTATTGACAACCAAACCATTACAAACTTCAATAAACACATCCTCTCGTTCGAGGATAATGGGATGAGATTGGTGTCGCCCATTGACCCGTTAGAAGGACAGAGATACGTCGACCCCGTATATAATCATGGCCAGGATGACTACCTCGACCAAATCTACAATGTTACTGCACTACAAGAGGTCTACATCAATCTGATAGTAGATGGGAACCTAATCTGGAAGAGTGCTAGTTCTTGCACATCCACCTCAGGGGAAGCTTTGGAGAATTGGCAGAACATACTACATGAAGTATCTATGAGGAGATTCATGAGAGTTACCAAGTATGTGCGATGGGTGGAGAATTAGCTGCGTGAGATACCCACCTATGAGGGTTTACCTAACCTTGCGACCTTCTTAAACGAGTTTGAAGGACTTGTAATGGAATCACAACGCTTTTCTGCGCTGGAAGTCTATAACAAACTGGACATAGTGCAGAATATTGATGGAATTCAGATTTAGAGAAGAGGTGACCTTGGTAAACCATAAGTATTCGGGGTTAGCAAACCCTGTGGAACATTTTAATCATTGTTGCATCACATTTGTAGAATACCCGAGGCAGGAGTGGGTACATCATTTCATACATACATTGGAAATGACACCTAGAACCTGGTATACATCTATGGAATTGCGACAAGAAACCCAAGACTAGGAAGGGATCACTAAACAATTTGCACATACATTTGAATTTGCTGATGAGCACTATACAGTCGATGTTGCGCACTTATATCTGATCATGTGGGAACACATCCCATAATCACATCAGAATGGCTCTGCACTAATCATACAGGAGCACATCCCACAATCACATCAGAATGTATTTGCACTGATCATGTGGGAACACATCCCACAATCACATCAGAATGTCTCTGCACTGATAATGTGGGAACACATCCCACAATCACATTAGAATGTATCTGCACTTACATCTGACCATGGAAGTAACCAATCCTCTCACCATGTCAGAAAGGCACAACACTTATATCTGACCATGGGAGGCCCCACCTACCACCATGTCAGAAAGGCTCACAGACTCATCACTTCCTCTTGGAAGGAACCTCGATCTGGTGAACACCAAGCTTCTCCCCGAAGTACTCAAACCTCACTCTGGCCATTTCTAGCATAGAATCATATCAGGGATGATTACGTCCAAGGATAACTTGTGAGCTTTTCTAAGACCAATTACATCCGAGGACAACCTACATGACCGTTTATGTCTAAGCCACCTACGAGCTTCACAAGGATTTTATGCTCAGGAAACCTATCTCACTGGCTATGCCAGAACTCCCTCTTTCGAGAGATCTTGATCTAGATCACATACTGGAGCTTCACTGCTCCTCTCTGCATCATACACAAATTCAAGTCAGATAAATCAAATCAAATAGTAGTTTTTCAAAAGAAACATACTGCCTCCCAAATATCCGAGCAAGTGGCAACATATTTTGCCTCAGCTATACTCAGTGCCACACAGGACTGCTTCTTGCTACACCAAGAAATCACACCTGATCTCATACTAAAGTAGGACCCCAAAGTGCTCTTCCTGTCAATGGCATTTCCTGCCCAATCCGAATCCTCATAACCTTCCAGGTTAATCTTCTGATTGGGCTCATACTTGAGCCCATAATCAACTGTACCCTTCACATACCTCAATGCATGCTTTGCAACCGTTAGGTGAACATGTCCTACTGTGTTCACAGCAAAGCAAATATCTGGTCTCGTATTCGTCAGGTATATCAAGGAACAAATCATCTGATGATACATCGTGGCATCAATCATCTTTGGTGAAGCATCACGCAAAAGCTTCAGGTTTGATTCCATAGGTGTGTTCATGGCCTTGTAGTCCATCATCATCCTCTTTTTTGTCAGGAACAAGTCATTGACATTTAACAGGAGCATCATTGGTCTTCCACCTTCAACCTTGAAGTAAAGGTTGGAATCCACTTTAGTCTCAGTAAATCCTAGATTCATCAGTAATATGTCCATCCTGTTGTACCATGTCGAACCTCAGGATATTTTGCAGTCACTCCCTCTGAAGCGAAGCATTATTCTCCTTCTGTCTTTCGTACTCTATTCACTGAAGCATTATGTACTAGAGTGACAAGTAGCTTCCTTTGCTACTAATATTCTATGTATCCATCTAGGGTCACTGGATACCAAGATCCTCTATCTTGAGCAATAAACAAATTTGTTAGATCACCGAGCAAATTACAAGTCATTGACTGGTTCCACAATCCCTAAGCTTGCTAGAGAATCACTGATCCCCGGATTGGATACAGAACCATGAAACGCGTTCAGTAGCTTGACCAAGAATGATGTGAAATGATCAACAGGATCACATTAAACTGGCGAGGAGCCTCGATCAAACTATACATGTTTCTTTTGCTTACATAATAGGAATAAATTTGAGGCTTATCTGCAAGTCTTTGTAGCCTTCCATGATTAATCCATTATGAAACCTGAAATTAGAACAACGGTGAACGTAAAACACCACTTCTTTAGTAGAAAATTATCAAAACATAACTCTGTCCAAATCATGATACTAAAGTAAAAATATCAAGGAAAACATAATCAATCCTTATCAAAGCCAAAACCTTGCTAAATGTGGTCAAGAGAGTTAGTGATGGTATATGAACAAGTCAAAAAGGTCATAAATGAGGTAGAAATAGGGGAACAAAAAGAGTCATATACACAACTCTTCAATACATAAGATAGAGAATTTACACAAGCCATAAATATTTTCCTTAGGGAAACCATAAAGGAGAAAACCCTGCAAACTTCCTCGGAATAGTTATGTCACTACTACAATATCACGATTTGGAAAATCCCAAGAATAAGAAGTCTTCTGCAACTCTCTCTCTTTCTTCATTTAGGGAACTTGTCTTCTCTCTCGTAATGCGCGCATGAGAGTATGTGTGTGTGTCCAAATAGGGATGGAACCTCCCTATTTATATTCTTATGTTGTGTAACTTAACTAACTAGGTCATTCAAGTAACCTCTTTGGGGCCGACCTACCTAGGAAGAGTCAATAATACATTTTACTTTATTTATCTTGGGGACTATTGCCCCGACTTACAACAGAGGGTTTAATTGAATTTCCATACACAATAATGACATCCTGAAGGGAGGGAAAGCATCTCCGATGGGGTACAATATTATAAAATGATAATATACAATAGAATCTCTTCTGAAGTTACAAATACAATAACAAAATATCAATATGTCCTCATTTATCCTAATGTTCTTCAATGCCAAATGTTCTTCTTTGTTGATATTTCTTTTGGGATACATCTTGTGTCCTCTAGTCTCTTTTAGCGTGAACGCATATTCCTTTATTTATATCCATTATTCAATCTCAACTTTGGTATCCTCCCACCTCATAACTTCATCCTCCCTTCATAATCATTGCTAGGCCCCGACAATGGAACCATTGTTTGATGGTGATTTCAAGACCAAGGGTTTGGCATAGATGACGAACAAGACCTTACAAGAGTCGACAATTTCAATAATTTGCAAGCAAAGTAAGGTCTCTCTTGAGATGCACGCAATAAATTACACATAATCCTGAAGCAAATATGCATAGGAAGGAGTGTGTTCTTTCTCACTAACTGTAATAAAAAATTATTATCTAACCATTCAACCAAATAATTATTAAGTTAATATGTACCATTGTAACTCTCAATATCCATTGAGAAATTCATTCATAAATAGCTGTATAAAAATGGATCCAAACAAACAATTTCATTATATTACTGGAAAAATATTGGCTACAAAACTCATCTCAACTACTCAATAATTCTTTATACATTATGACATACAGGAGCATGGACAATATTGTTTACTACAAAAAATTAGAACTAAACAATCCAATAGTTCATATCCCAAGACAATCAAACCATCATAATAGACTAGAATGACTTGATAGAAACTCCCAACCTCAAACCTTTACACAATAGTCCTTATATAGGCTGAAATACCAAAATATGCAAAACTGTTATTGGTGCACATTTCTAGTTGAACTCGCCACAGAGTGTAACTGCTTTCTATTTGCGCACATGTGCTTCTAACCATATTATTCAATGTTTAGTTTTGATCTAAACCTTGGGCACCAATAGACAGTTTAATTAAGAAATTTAATAAAACAACTTAATGAGAATTTTATAATATATTGCATTTGCATTAAGATAATAAAATGAAACTAGATTAATTTAAAGATAACTCTAGTATTGACTCTCTCGTTTGGTGGCTTAGATTCGGTGAAAAAGATGGTGTGACATGTTCTTTAGTCCAACCCCAACTACAAATATGGTAGAAGGTCCAAATAATGGTATTCTCCATTGTCTAGCATCTTAGGTACCCATGATGTGATTCTACCTGGGGAACTTGGTCTCCCCCTCTTTGGTGTCATCCATTATCACATGTACACATGCACCTCGACCATCGAACTAGGAGAGTGGTGGCCAAATGAAGGCTTCATGGTTGGAATTCTATAAAAAAATAAAAAATGAATATTTGAACAAAAAAGGAAGTTGACCCTCCCATCAATCTATGCATGCAATTAATAATAATAATAAAAGTTTCGTATGAAAATCGAAGACCACCTAATGCATATAGGTATCCACACATAAAAAAAGACCGAAACTGATGCACTATCCATTAGTGGTGATGTGTGTGATAGTCGTCACAAATAGTGAGAGGGGTAAAACCCCAATTGGGGAAACATCCATGGGACATTATGGTCTTCTTTATTCTACATAAATTAGTATCTTACAACACATGGAATTCTTGCATAAGCATCATATTACACTTCATCATCACTTCATATCACAATAATGCATCTTTCCACCATACCCCAAAAGAGTCTCACTTAACCTCTATTAATTTCTAGAGGTATGAAAAAATAATATTCCATAATTTACGTAGGATAATAAGTTTTACACTTAGATCTAATATAAAGAATGGTAAGAAAGTTTTACTTCATGATGCACATGAGATAGCTTAACTTTATAATATTAGATTTATTTATTACTTCTTTAATAGATACAACCAACAAGATCATGCAAGTCATCATTACAACAAATACCTTAGATGGATGAACATGAGAACTACTTGTAGTACCTTGAGGTACAACTTTCTCACTTGCACCTCCTCTTTTGTGAAATTTCGAAGAGAAACCTCCCTAGAAGAGGAGAACACAAGTGAATGGTTGAGCATGGGTTGCTACTACAACTATCAAGCACCAAGATCGTTTCAATTTCTTAAGGTGTACATTTTTTTACCATTTGTATCCGTCTCCGATTTGGGTTTAAAATGGATCCATGCTAGTTTATTTTTATTTTATTTTATTTAAGTATATGTAATTTATTATTTTCATTTTTATTTTTAATATTTTTTATTTATGTGTGCTAGCATAACTTGACAAGACCTCCCCATAATGGGTTGGAAAACACCTAGCTTCTCTCGGTGCAATTATTATATTTTAAGAAAAAAATATCAAAGAAAACAAAACACGTTTTAAGGTAAACTATTGACTCTAATGTATTGAAACAATATAAATACTTTGAAAGTTTATTTAATTAAAATAAATCAATTGTCAAATCTAAAATTTCAAGCATCATAAGGGTTGGCGTGGCTTCAATCCCGTGAGGGGGGAAGAGACACCCAAAAATTCCAACCATCATAAGGGTTGGCGTGGCTTCAATCCCGTGAGGGGGAAGAGACACCCAAAAATTCCAACCATCATAAGGGTTGGTGTAGCCCACTAGAAAACATAAAAATTAAAAAATTTAATTTCAAAAGTTTTAAAAATTTATTTGGACCCAAACAAAAATATTTTGATGTGAATTTGTGTAATTAATATTGGTTAGTTAATTAATTGAAGGAACGATATTATTTTTCTAACTATGATATTCACTTATAATATTACTATGATGTAGTCCTATATATTGTTGAACGCAATCAATATGTCCATTGTATTTCTATTTGTCTCTTTTTTTCTAATATGTCCATTGTATTTCTATTTGTGTCTTTTTTCTGCTTGTCTTATTTTCTTTAACATTTTCTTGGAGCTGTGAAGATGACGAAGGTGGAAGAATACTCAGCATCATCATCGACAGGGTGGAATGAATTGCCCGAGGATATCAGCCAAGAGATAGTGGCGTTACTGCCAGTGGAAAGCCTGTGCAGATCTCGCAGCGTTTGCAAGGAGTGGAACGTTCTCTTCTCATCGTCTAAATTCATAACTAATAGATGGGCTGAGGCGCCTCCAAATAAAAAGCCATGGTTATTTCTGTGCAGAGAAAGTGACGAAGGTCCTGTGAATTCTTCCGCGTATTGTTTCTTCACACAGACATGGAAGAACTGCTCTTCCTTATCCTTCATTTCAAAGAGGAGCGAATACGCGAAGTATGGAGCATTTTATTGTGGATCGGCTCAAGGCATGTTCTTGGTGGATGTTTATAGTGATGGTCCCCGTCGATATTATGTCTGCAATCCTCTCACCAGAGTATTCTTGAAACTCCCCAGCCAGTCATCCATAGGGTACATTTTGACCAGAGACATTGTGGCCTGGAATGTGGGTAATCAAGAGACCTACAAAGTCGTAGTTGTTGGATTGTCCCGTGAGTGGGACGGAATGATAGCGGAAACTTACGACGCCTCTGAAAAGTCATGGGTTGTTGTTGGACACCTTCCAGGGAATTTTGACTGTTTCGATCTATCGCAGGGTATTGTTTTCTGCGATGGCCTCTTCTACTTTACAGGACGTGGACGTGATCACCCCGCCGGGATGGGTGTTTTTTGTTTCAGCAGCCGAGGGGAAATTTCCATGTTTACACCGTTCCCAGAGTTCGCTAATGGTAACACCATAGATTGGCCTAATCTGCCAGTGCCAGAACTGCTCATCTGCGGCTCGCGGATTCTACTCGCTGGGTTAGTAGGCCCAGAGGATCTGTTGGGTGTCCCGCTTGAGCTCATTTTGTGGGAGTTTGACAAGGACTCAAACCCTTCATCTTCTTCTTGGAAGGAGATTGGGAGGATGCCTCCAGCACTGCGCGAAGTTTATGGAAAGAGGAATAGATTTCTTAATTCGTTTAAATCGTTTCACTCAGTAGCAGTGGGAGATTGCATGTGCTTCACATCCGGCCTCTCTCTAGTTGTAGCTGTATACAACTTAAGCGAAGAGACATGGAGTTGGCTTGCAACGCCCACATCTAAAAGACCAAGAATCCAACATCACCACCGTCTAATGGCTTTTAAACCTAGGCCCGATATGAAGGTCGGATGAAGCTTCGCCTGGCCCTTAAATCCTAATTACGGTATGCAAAGCCTCGTTATGGTTCATGCAGCAGATAGCTCTGATCTGATCTTGTGCATTTCTGGGCGATTACTTTTTTATTACCCAGATTTCTCGTTTTTTCTTAGTTTTTCCAATTTTTTTTTGTTGAGTTAAAATTGAAAATTTTCTTAGTTTCTCCATTTTTTTTGGTTAAAATTGAAATTTTTAGTATAATTTTTTTTCTCTTTCCTTTTCTTTAACAGAAGGGGGATTAGCTTCTTCAGTTATAAAAAAAGTGGATGTTCTCATATTAAATTACTTTTACTTTTAATTGTGTTTTTAGTATAATTGACAACTGAGAGCAGATAGTGTGTCAATTGAAAAGAGTTTTATTAGGATTATCATTCCTGTGCTAGAGAGACTTTTTCTCTTACTTTCTAAGTTATTTGAAGTGGCTACTGATGTTCTAAAACAAGTGATCTTTTTCAAAGTTCTTTACAAGGATTAGAGTGGGCAATCAACGATGAACTGGGGAGTACATCATGGAAGGAAAGTTATGGAAAAGCCAGAATTATTGATGCAGAGTTGGATGCATATAAAGACTTCAAACCATCTGTAGGCAATCAAAGAGATGGGGATTCATCCTTAGTTGGTATCAGATGTACCTATGAGATTTTTTTATCCTCTGTGCATTGGAGGTCAATCACAATTTCCATCATTTCAAGCTTCTACTTAATTCTTCCGGACCTGATATTTTTTTATCCTCTTTCAAGCTTCTACTTAATTCTTCCGGACCTGAGATTTTTTTATCCTCTGTACATTGGAGGTCAAATACGATTTCCATCATTTCAAGCTTCTACTTAATTCTTCCGGACCTCACTTGTGATACTTTAGTAAATCTTCTTTGAAATGAAATGGATATAGAGGTGACTACTATTTAATAAGTGAGGAAATTGTGCCATTGGTACCTTGTTTAAGATTTTAAAATTTTGGTACTGTTTATTATTTTTTGACTCCATTTTTAATGTCAAGCATTTATGTAAAAAAATGCTACTTATGTTGCATATAAATGCGTTGAGCCTTTGGCTATTACTTCATTGACATATATAGAAACTAACTTGTAACAACTATATTCTATTGGTTATTGTCTGATACAATTCGTGTAATTTTCCTATTCTGCAAATCCATTTCAAGAACCTCTTGCCAACATGTTTCGTATTTGGTAAGTTCCTGGATTTTACATTATATATAGAGCTGATCAGTTCCATTTTTTTATAATCAAAATTCCTACATACTCTGGAAGGGTAGAATTTACTAGTGATTTGTATATGGACTATATTACATTGTTTGATTGAACAAATAGAATGCATATGTCATATATTGTAAATTTGTAGTGCGGAGTGGCAGTGGTGATTGTGCAAATTGTTTCATAGGTAAATGCAATGAATGACATAATTGAATATTGTCAAAGTTTTGAATATCCACTATATTACATTGTTTGATTGAACAAATAGAATGCATATGTCCTATATTGTAAAATTGTAGTGCGGAGTGGCAGTGGCGATTGTCCAAATTGTTTCATAGGTAAATGCAATGAATGACATAATTGAATATTGTCAAAGTTTTGAATATCGACTATATTACATTGTTTGATTGAACAAATAGAATGCATATGTCCTATATTGTAAAATTGTAGTGCGGAGTGGCAGTGGCGATTGTGCAAATTGTTTCATAGGTAAATGCAATGAATGACATAATTGAATATTGTCAAAGTTTTGAATCTAGTCGCTACCATATGTTGACTACAATAGATGCCCTACTTGAGAGATAGTCACTACAGAGAAAAATGTTGCCACAGTGGGATGGTGGAATTTTTGGAAGGGAAAGTATCAGAGAAGGTATAAATGAATCTATGACAAACAGATGACAATTTGCTGGCATTGAATCTCTGCTGCTATGTTTCTTGTTTGCTTCCTTTTAATTTTATTTACTTCTATTAGTAATTTCTAAGTGCATAAGAAATAGTAAAAAGTTTATGATGTTTGAAAATCCCTTTAGTAGTATATGATACAAAAGTGTGTCTTGCTAAGAATTCCATGATCAATACCATTTGTATTAAATTACTAGGAAAACGATTTAGAAAACTCTCCATAGATAATTTAGAATCAACATTTAGTGGAAGTGTGCTACTCTTAAAAAATTGTAGTATATTTTTTAATGGAAAGTGGATCTTGGAGCTCTATGAATGTGGCAGTTTTCCCTATGGTATAATAAACGATCTTCATTTTCAGCAGTTGAGGAATTCATTAACAGGTGGCCATGCCCATTGTAGAAGAAAGCCTTTGATCTTACCTTGTCCAACCTTATGGCCAAATATAACCACAAGGACTTTAGGTGGAGAATAGAAAGTGGAATCAATGATAGATATGGTATTGGCCTTAGTGGTAGAGTGCTTTTATCATAGCTAGAATCATAGGTCACAATATTCAATATTGTCACAGGATTTTCCATTCCTACACTTAAGAATTGGTATCTTATGCCCAACATTCCTTGTCCATTTCATTCTTCCTTAGATTTCTTGATAATATTATCCAGGATATATGCACATTCGATAGATCGTTTTGATGATGCTTGGAAAAGTAGATATAGTTTTGATCTGGGCCATCTGGCTGTATTGCAAGGTATTTTTAAGAATGACTTATAGACCATTTTTATAAGTTCATTGTTCTTTTTCTTGGGATAATTCTGATTTTTAATGTTATACATTTTTCCAGCTAGTCTTTTCTGTTAATAGTTTCTTGATATTTTCTGAAGATCAAGTTTATATATTCTATAGTATCTTTTAAGGATTTACACTAACCAAAACATCAAGGGCTAACATTTAGTATTAAATTCTTAGGATAGTGCTTGACACAATATTTGGAGCGTAGGGGAGGTAATTATCACTTGGTATGTTTGCATACTATGGATTTCCTTATGATTTCTTTCTAAGCGATTGAAAGGTTTATATATAGCTTTGATCAAATTATATACTCTTGGTAAGTTAGACACTATTTTTCATGTTCCCAACCCTTAATCGGCGGAGAGGATGCAACTAACATCTATCAACCCAGGAAAATCTAAGCCCCATGAAAATAATATGAAAATGTATGAGCTTAAAGATACACAGATGTACATTATCACCATACAACGAAAGAAAAATCATAACATTCAAGCATTTAACATGTTCATATAAATTCATAACAATACAGTTCGCTCCGCAAGAAACTATGTTGCTGCAACGTTCCACCTAACCAGAGGCTAGTGCGCTCTTTAATATCTTAGCAACACTGGCACCCCCAAGTTGGGCATGATCTTCCCCAAGGAATAAGGAACACTAGCAGACTTCACCCATAGCCAAGGATACAATTAAAATTCAGTCAAGCCAACACAGTTGGGTTTATTAGACTTACACAGGAAATATTTTACACTTAGCCAAATTCACATTAGACACAACCAAGCCAACATATGGGTTTATCAGGCCACAAGCCAAGACATCCTTCCAGTTGGGTTTATCAGGCTGTCAAGGAGGTGGAAAGACTGAATGCTAAGCTAGTGAGCTCAACCCCAGAGCTATGAACACCCACACTGGATCTAGCCTGATTTCTAAACAATTACACACCCAACACAAGGAAGCATTCCCTTCTATGCATACACAGTCCCTCAAGCCATGCCTTCCCTTCCAGTGCTATTCAGGGCATGTAAAGAAGAAAACCAGCCTTCTAGATTGGTCTGTGAGGTTCTTTCACACACTAGGTTTATCAAGTAATTCTAAACTCTGTTTCCATTCCTTCAATCAATTCAAATACCAAACGTGGATGCACACACATGGATCTCAATCCTTGGATTTATCAAAACGTAGCAAATGCTAGGGATTACATACACACAGAAAAAATTTACGAATGTATGAACATTATCGGTGCCAGACCAACTGTTGCAAAAATACCAAAACGAACAGATTGCTAGTATTTCAAAACAAAGGCACCAAATCAAATTCAAGGAAATAGTATTCAGGAAAACAAATAGCAGATAGGAGAAAACGTGAGAGATAACAAAATTGTCGAACAAGGGAAAAATTATAACACAAAAACCAAAACGTGAAGGATTCAGATCGCCAGATAGGGGGGGATTTCAAAAAAGTTCAGACTCCGAATCCTTTCTTCTTGTTGGCTCTTGCGTGAAATTCCCCAATTGGTTTTCCAAAAAACGTTTTGTTCATTCCAATTCGTGAGGGAAGCTGAAATGTTGCCACATGAGGGAAAGGTGGTTGTTTCTGGTGTTTTCTTGCCCAAGAAATTCAAAAAACGTTTTTTCCAGAATTGGTGCTCTACCCAATTCGAATTTCCCCACTCTTCCAATTCCCCCACTCCCTCATCGTTAGGAAAAACCATGCCCCCATCTCATTTAGTTGCGTTGACATAGTCGGCTTTAGGTTTTTAATTAAAATTGCAATTTAACATGATGTCTAGATTTTTAATGTTTAGCTAGCATAAAAAAATACCATCGGACTTCAACGATGTCTTAATGTTTAGTCATGATGTCTAGATTTTTAATGTTTAGCTACAGTCTACGACAAAATGAAAATAAGAAATAATAAGAGAAAAGTAATCATGTTCATGTTGAAATGTTTAAAAGATAAGAACTTAATTACAAGAGAAAAGTAATCATGACATCATGGTTTTTATATGTTTAACAAAACTTTTTTAGTTTGTCCTTTAATGTCCACTATGGCATTGTTCAATGCGAGCACGAAGATTGTAGGACCAATATGCCATTAGGTCAACAAGTTTGGTTGACATGATTTTGATGTCAAGAATAATTCAACCAAAAGACGAAGAGCTATTATATGATAGTACAACTTATGGTCAATCAGGTTATTGTGCCATACAAAATATATTTGAAATTCCATATAAATAAAGCACAAAGCTGTCCATTTGGCGACAACGAGGGGTTAATTCCAATAATGGAAGGGAATCAACAAAAAAGGCGAAAAAAACCCGGAAGGAAATCAACAAAAAAAGATGAAAACTATCTCCAACATTCCTCCTTAGCTTTTAGGAAGTCTCCATACATGAGTGGTATATATATATAGTCAATTTATATAATGTTAGTTTCAATTTTATTGGACCAAGCACATTTGGAAAAAAATTCTCTAGAAATTAAACTAAATAAATAACTAACTAAAAATTTAGTTACCACTTTAGACATCTTGAAATATTGAATATACTTGCTTGAAAGTAATGAAAAAAATGAAAACACTTGTCTTTGTGTATGACAAAAACTAAAATGTATAGATGCCTAGCTGAATATCCAAACATTAAAACTGTAATGCTTGACCACACTAGCATTACAAAAAATAAAGATTCTCGAACGAGCAGCTCTACTTTTAACTACACATTTTATCATCGCGTCTTTATGTCTGAGATTACAATTGATAATTTCAGTAAAAGACATAATATTACTCTTTATCTTGTATTATAAATAAAAAGTATTTAAATATTTTTATATTGTTTTTTAATTGATTTGACTTGAGCAATAACTAGATTAATTTGATCAGTGATCAAATCTTAGCTATCATTTTAGAGAGTTATTATTATTCAATATATCGTATAAAAAAATACTAATAAAATCTTATAGTACAAAATGGAGCCATCGATACATATACTTAAAAAAAAATTCAAAGCAAATACCTCTGATGTGATGATTATTTGATTATTCAATCAATATCAAAATGTATGGATTTCATATTGCATATAAGTGTGAACACGAGATTCTCTGTTGAAGTGCATATGATGATGATGCTTCAACAACTCATCAAATTCAAAAAGAGTGAGATAAGAGATGATTCCATATGAAACTAGGGTGGTAGTTGTAGGTGTGGAGTTTCTTTCCCCAGGGGGCACATTATAATCCATTTTTCTTGGAGTATTGGCATTGCAACCAATAATCAGGAGGAGGAGTCTTTGGCTATGCTTCAGGGTCTTCACATAACAAAGGAAAAATGTATAGGTTCCCTTATCATTTTAGGAGACTAAAAAAGGATTACCAGTCTAACAAGAACCAACACTTATTCGAAATATATGAGAATTCTAACCATATTCAGGATAATTTCTTCAAAGGTACAAGTTTTTAAGAAATAACATGTTTTTAATATTCTGAGGATAAATAATGCTGGGGTAGATTGACAAGCAATTAAGGAAACAAGGGATCAAATGGAAGTGTTAAGAATAAATGGTGTTTAATCAACACAATCCATACCTTAATGATTCTAGAGGACTTTGATAAATCATACCCAATGTGGTGAAGAGAAAACACTTGTGCACCAAGGAAAAAGAGCATGTGGAATATATATCTTCAAAATAATGGTTGGGAGCAGCGGGATATCAGTATTCATATCAGGAAAGGGACACATGGAGCACTTTCAAATCCGTTATGTGACAACATAGTCAATCGTAAAGAGAACCTCCAGATTATGATGAAGAAGGATGAGATGACAGGAGATTTCGAATTCTATTCATCATAGCAAGATCTCAGGTTGAAGGTAGCATCGCACAATCACATAACAAATTCAGTGAACAAACATGTGGATCAGAAAGGAAAGGATGAGTTCATCTCTTTATAACAATTTTGAATTAATTCAAGGAGGGAATGCTTGTTAAGAGACATGATGGATGACACAAGTAGGAAGGATGACACCCTTGACACCATTTTTACATATTTGTATGGGGCAAGGTAAAAAAATATGTCAAGTGGAGTTCGCACAACGAGATGGAGGAGCAAAATAAAAAATATGACAGTTAGATAGGTGCAACATGTAGATTCACAATGGACAAAGGGGAAATTTGACTAGCTAAAGGGAAGTATGTACAAAAGGAAGAAAATATTTAAGGGAAGGAATATATGGAGGCAATAGTGAGCCTCATGAAAATTCAATTGCAGGGGGTAACATCTTAGTCCATAACCATGCTAGAGCTGGTCGCAAATCACCTCAAAGATAATAAGCTGCACTTTGGGACATTCTGGATGATTCAAACTGGAAGCCATCTTTGGAAGCCTTGATGGAGGAGTCCTCCTCATGGAAGAACTGCAAGCTACTAGACCTCAACCTTCCTCCACCACCTGATCAAGACGTAACAAAGGATATTCAACCGATTGAAATTAACGAGGAGCGATGAAGTTGATCCAAAAGAAATAGGAGCAGAGGGAGCAACGAAATAACCTCCATGCTTAGTTGTTTTTGCATTTTGATACAAGGTAAGTTCTGCAAAATTTACTCAGGAAATTTTAAAACCTGTAATTTTGTTGGAACATTGGAGAATTATTTGAAGAATTGCCATAGTATTCTATCCCATAAGGACCATGAATCTTCTAAATGTGTGATGTCCCCAACCCCAAATATAAGGCCAAGGACACTTGGAAACCCAAGGGGAAGGATGAATCAAGGTAATGCACAATGGAATAATGATAACTAAGGCTAGGCCAGCATGCCAAAGAGACACTAAAATAAAACATTGGACCTTTTAAAATGAAATGCATCAATACAAATGCAGATAATTCCCCAAAACACATGCTATGCAAGAGTAATGAAGGAATGAAATGCTACCAGATTTGATCAAGCCATTAACGCTATTTCAAACATGAAATATCATATCTATTACAACCATTTAAACTTTAATATAATCATATCTACAAGCTATCATAAACAATGTAAATAAACTATTATACCGGCTGCCACAGTCAACCATATTAACAATGTTAAAAATCAGATCTATTGATTGCCACCTACATCCATAACATAAACAAAACCATATTTGAAGGTTGCCATCTATATCCATATAAACCATTAATATATAATATCTCATGGATTCCACCTACATTGATGTAAATGGCAACAAAACCAGATCCATAAGCACATATATATCATAAATTGCAGTTAAAAAACAAATAACAAAATATTCATCTTAATGAAAATCAACTAGCTTCAACATGACAATGTTCCACCCAGCCATATAAATGCCATGCTCATGCATATTTCAACATGGCATTCAACCTCGATTTAGGGCCATAAATCGATAAGAGAGGTACTCTCAAACCAAAAGGTATGTTGCGTTCATCTCAACACTAGGAAATTGCCACACAAAAACAATTGTATCTCAGTCAAATGAAAACCTTTTTTAATGAAACAAAAAGTAATCCTTACCAGAAAATTTTTTTTGGATGTAATGGAATGGGTATCAAAACCCATAAATGCTCAAAAATATCTGAACCATAACATATGGTGATACCCTTGTCAACACCATTTGAATACCACAACTACACCTTTCACCATATCAACTTTCCCTTCCATCTAGATTACCTGGTGACTTGTGACTCCCCTTGCTACATAAGCCATTAGGATACCACCTCATCACCCAGTATTTACAAGCAATATTGGATAGATACAAGCGATGGGAGAAGGACTTATGTTGTGTAAGTATAAATCAATCTTCAATCCCCACTATAGGGTCTTTAAATATCATTACAAGGTCTTCAATATTCCTGCATTACAATACAATATATATTACTCGAGAGAATGTATTTCCCAGAAAAGTGAGCTTTCCCCTACACTAGAGAGCTTATAGATAGAGAGAAGTGACTCAAATTTCGAGAGAGGTAACTCAAATTCACCGGGGGTTACTCAATTCATGAGAGGGAGGTTATAGTTAGGTATTCCCTTTCCTAGAATAGAAAAAGGTGAAACAAGAGGGGGGGGTACACTTTTTCAAGAACTGCAGGCTAAAAATAGATAATTAGGGTGCATGAGATCATCACAAGAGGATTGGAATATCCAATGAGGGAACACTAGCTAAGAGAGTCACACTAAACATCAAAGAGGGTGTAACAGTACCTCCATAATCCAGAATAATAAAAAATAGGGTCCAAGAAGTAATGTTAGGGAGAGAAACAACTCCTAATCCCCAACCCCCTCACATGTGGAATCCATGGCCCTCCATTCTCAGTAGTTGTCCATGTTGAGATAGTTATTTTTTAAATACTAATAATAATAATTTCCAAGTCCCTAGTCCCTACAACTTGTATAACAATAACAAAACAAATAATAATACATGTCTAGGGCTTAACATCCGGGGTATTACATCCTCCTCCCCTTTAAAACAATGCATAATCCTTAATGCATACTTATTACATACACGCCACAACATAAAATTTAAAAAAAGATGAGGGTATGCCTCCCTCATAACATCTTCCACCTCCCTAGTACCATCTTTGGGACTGTAATGGGTCCATTGGACCTTTACTTGCATGATCTCTCAATTTCATAGAAACTCGACTTTCCATAGAAATTGGTTGTACCTAAAAATCGCCTTCTGGTACCACCTGAATCACATTCCAATTGTTATATCTGATTTTACCACACTTGGTAGACCATGTTTTTATGGCCTTCCCTATCCCTATGCAGACTCCTTGGACCCCCTTTGCTCAAAATATACTTTGATGCTTTAAGAAATAAAAAAACACATGTTTATTTCCATAAGCAGGTTTTAGCTTAAAAGCAGCGTGTACATGTAGCTTGCTCCACTATGACCTGTGTACATCGGGAAATGCGCATAAAAAATAAAATATTTGGAGTTTTCCTCAATGAATTACGAATAACTTGACTATTAGCCTTCCATATGCCTGCAACGCTTCGACTCGACCCTTCATTGGCTATTGAAGGGATATATATTGAGCCTCTTGGATGCATTATAGGAGGAGAACCTATGAGAGAAAGTAAACTATAGTGGAATGTTGCCCCATTCATACATGATTGAGTCTGCATCCCTTTGTCCTTTTGAGCACACATTGCTTCTCTTCCCAAGCTTGCCATTGTCTTGTAATATTGCCATTGATATGGAGGATTGAAGTGGTGGAGGCTCGGGTGGAGGACTCGGTTTCTCCATTTCGATGAGGTGCCAACATAGTTTGTCACTATTATATTTATTCATTATTAATAGAAATATCCATTTCTTGTCCATTACATGTGTATAACTATGAATATTATTATCCGTGGATGTAGTTGTATTTGATTATACATGTTGGACTTATATATGCTATAGTAGGACTAGCACTTAACATATATCATGCTTGGTTGTTTCATTGTTGTTGAGGATGAAATGTAGGTACAAGCTTGGTTGAAAAGCTCAACGGGGATCTACTAAAACTGTCTGAAATAAGGTATGTTCTGTATCCCTTAGTGTTAACATGATTTATTTCTCTTGCATTTTGAATTGGATTGATTTCTGGTGTCATTTAGTCTATTGTGGTCTACCCTAAGCCATAGTAAGTTTCTCTCTGTAACACCAATCAATCGCATGATTAGCATCATATATATACCTTTTCAACAAAGATACATGAAATACATTATTTTTGTTTATGCAAACTCAAATGCAACGAGACGTATTCTAGATAAGTTCTCAACGGGTACACAATATCTAGTAGTTACCTTGGAACAATCCCCAATTTCAAGGATCTCTTCCTGAGTCTAACTTTAAAAAATATGATCTCCAACTTTAAACTTTCTTTCAATTCTGTTCCGATCTGCTAACTTTTATGTCTATCTTGAGCTGGTTTCAAATTTTGCTTAATCTTAATCATCTAATTTCCACGCCCTTCAAAAGTTTAGGTCCAATGATGATACTGTTTGTTGGATTATACCAATTGATAGGAGTATTGCACTTTCTCCCAAACAATGCCTCAAAAGTACTCATTTCCAGAGAGACATGATATCCATTATTATGAGCAAACTCTACCAAGTTCAAATAGTACTCCCACTTGGATGGTTGATCCATCATATACATTCTCAACATATCCTCAATCACCTTATTGGATTTTTTTGTTTGACCATCTGTTTAAGGATGGTATGGTGTACTCATGTTCATATTTTTTCCAAATCCTTCGAACAACTCTTTCCAAAATTAAAAAGTAAAATTTGCATATTTGTATGACACTATACCTTTCAAAAATCCATGCAGTCTGACAACATTTTTCATATAGATGTCTACAATGTTAGTTGTCTTATGAGTTTCCTTTACTAGAATAAAGTGTGCAACTTTAGTCAACTTATTCACCACTACCATGTTGGCATCATTATGTAGTTTTATATTAGGTAACTTTGTGATGAAATCTATTGTTACTACATCCCACTTCCATTTAGGTATTGGTAATGGTTGCAACAGACCAGTTGCATGTTGATGCTCTGCTTTAACCTTCTGACAATCCATGCATCTGCCCGTGTAATCTGCAACATCATTCTTCATTCTTAGCCAATAGTATTGCTTCCTCACCACTGCTACTATCTTTTGATAACTTGAATGCCTCGCATAAGGCAAATTATACATATATTTTAGAACCATCTTCCTTATATCTCTAGAGCTTGGCACATAAAATTTGTCCTTATGCATGAGGATTCCATTCTTTTCCAACCTATACTTATCAAACTTTGTGGTAATTTCTGTTGTTTCTATCGATCTCTTACCTATTGGTAATGCTTGTCTATAGCATTGGATTCAATGATCTCATCTTTCAAATATGATGTACCGGTACTGATAACTCCTACATACATCACATGTATCTTCCTACTAAGTGCATCAACTACCTTATTCTCCTTGGATTTTATGTGCTTGATATCGAATTCATATTCACATAGCAATTCCATCCACCTTCTATGTATTGCATTCAAGGTAGGATGCTCAAACAAATATTTCATACCATCATGATCAGTCCTTAATTCAACCTTCTTACCCATCAAGTAGTGTCCACAATTTCAAAGCATAAATGATGGCTGTAAGCTCTAGATCATGAGTGGCATATTTATGTTCATGTTCTTTCAGCTTTATGGATTCCTAACTGATTACATGGCCATTCTGATTCAACACTCCACCAATTCCTTGCTTACATGCAATGGTGCATACTACAAATCTTTCATCAGGATCTGTAATCTTCAGAACTTGTGCACCGGTAAGCATTTCCTTGAGTCTCTAAAAATTGTCTTCATACTTGGAAGTCCATTCAAACTTCAGACCCTTCTTTTGCAAAGATGTAATGAGAAGAGATAACTTTCAGAAACCTTCAAATAATCTTCGATAATACCTTGACAACCGAATAGAATATCTTACTTCTAATACATTCTTTGATACCTTCCATTCCATTATGTCTCTCACCTTTTCAAGATCCACTGAGATGCCTTCTTATGATATGGTGTGCCCCAAGTAGTGTATTCTACTATGATAGAATGAACACTTTCTTAGCTTGACATACACCTGATGTTCTTTGAGTACTTGCATCACCAATCTTAGATTCTCTTCATGTTCTTCTTCTGACATGGAATAGATACGGATGCCATCCAAGAATACAATTACAAACTCATCCAAATACTTTATGAAAAATCCATTAATTAGACACATGAATTTTGTCGGTGCATTTGTCAATAAAAAAGGCACCATTGTAAACTCATGATGATTATACCTGGTCCTGAATACTTTCTTACTGATGTCATCATTCTTGATTCTGACTGGGTGATATCCTGATCTCAGATCTATATTTGAGAATACTTTGGCTCCTCTCAGCTATTCAAACAAGTAATCAATCCTTAGTGTTGTGGGAAATATTGCATAAGAGTGCTTTCCCACTTTGGAGAGGGACAATGACTTGTAAGCCGCACCAAGGCCTCAATATTTGGAGCCCTTTTTGGTTGGTATTTTGTGAGCCAAGTTATTATGCAAAATATTGTTGGTGGAAAGTGTCGGCGAAAACCCACCATCAAAGCCTCGTCGATAGGGGTTCTCACTTTGTCGACGTCCAACCAGCACGATCTCCTTGAGCATCGGCCCAAATAGGCTTTACCCTTCCCAGCAACATCCATAGAGCGGACGAAGTCTCACTCGAGATGTTCAAGGGAGAGCTGTCGGAACCGAGTTTTTGGCAGTGAGGAGGGAGGATATGGGATCCGACAGGGAGACAACATAACTATTGGATCCAAAACTATACAGTCATCATTAACTCATTTCCATAACTACATATTGCATCATACATTTGTCATAGTATCGCTAGTGAAACAACATCAATTATAAAACATCTCAACTCATAATGCAACGAAAATGTGAGAGAATTTAGAACAGATTGCAGTGACATCAATAACTCATAGTAGAAATGGAATAGATCACAGTAGGAATAAAATATAAGATTTGTGCAACAACTGTCATATCATATTAACTCTATGCAAAGGATAAAAAACAGACAAGTCTTCTCCACAACAGGAGGCTGAATACATCAGGAAAAACCAAGATAGATCGCAAATAGAACATAAAATTCTCCCAAACCATAGACAGGTCACAAAAGACCTCAATGATGTCTCTATTGATGATAAGGTTGTCCATCGATATCTATTCAATTGCAAAACTAGTTCTATATATAGGCTTGCACCTTTACATTAAAGGTACACTTCTAACTAACTTATAACCGCTAATGACCTATGGTGACAAAACTTGGTCAAATAGTCTATTAAATATTCAAAACAGTTATTTTTTTTCCCATCGCACTGATATGGCCTTGCGTGATACCACATGAGCTTGCGCAGCTGCCGCGACGCTGCGCAACTCACTTACCAAAACTCCTGCCAACAAGCCCCCAACACAATATTGTGGCTTGTCCCCGAGCCACGTCAGGTTGACAGGGTATATGCCGATGTCCACGCCTTGAAATCTTTGAACTACTGGACGATCTCACGAACCTAAAGCTGGAATTTGTTGGCAACACTCTGACAATTATCGATTGCTCGGACCTTCTCTTCTTCCAGCTGCACCCAGACCTGAGACAACTCTTCTGCCTCTTTCTACAGCTTCTCAGTTGTGCTCTGTGATTGTACATATCCATCAGTCAGATCTTTCTATCGGTCTGCCAGTTCCAGGGTGGCAACGTGCTGCAGCTCCACCAACGCTGGAGCAGATAACTTGTTCAGATCCAAAGCAACACTCTGGATCAGCCACAGTAGTTGGTTTACTTCTTCATTTCCCACGTCGATCGCAGTCGGGGGAACTTGCACGTTCCTAGCCCGGGGCTCAGTGCTGATCGACGGGACATCCTGTATCATAGGTCGCACAGAGGTATGTCTGGAAACAATATAAAAAATGGAATTTAACCTATCTCTTACCACACCGAATTCTTCATGGTTCAACTATCGAATCACCTATGTCATAGCCTGAGAGGAGTCAGTGACTGCTTTGATGAGCCGCTACAGTTGGTCCTCCCTCCCCGAACTGATACCATTGCTTGCATCATATTCTTGGTGCCATTTGGTGTGAGTCTCCTCCCACATGCGCTGTGCTTCAGCCTCAGGGTTCGTCGACGACTCATTGTCAGAGTTGTGAATACTCAGGTACTTCTAGGCAGGTTCTTCTGGGGCATCCAGTGGCGGCTCCTTAGAAATTTCCTCCTGACTCATAGGGTTGCGCCATTCAGTCAACCAATCTTGAACAATAGCATCCAATTCTTCCGTCGTGACTTTGTAAGCTAAAGGTAGCCACTGCCTGTCAGGGTCCCGCCGTGCCTGAATGCAAAAATAATGTGGCCCAATAGCGAACCGAATGAGCCGCTGCATAAGGATATACTCAGGGAACGACGATGACTGCGGCTTGCAGCACTTCCCAATATACCAAAAAATGAATGGCATAGTTCGCCTGTTGACTAGGCTCTTCAACCCACCATAAGTTCTGATACCGTGCACATCGGCACACCTTCGCCGCATCAATTGTCATTGGTTGGTAGTCTTCAGGTTCCATCCAGGCGACTACCACAATAAGAATTAAGAGCCAACTATATGAAAATGGTCGCCCAACTTGAGTAGTGAGAGCATCTTCAAGTAGTTGGTTAAGCAAGAACAAAGACCAGTTCATATGTACTTCTTCAGCACACTTCTGGGCGCATGCGACGACACCCGAGTTACATTGGACCAGTCGATTTCCCTAAACAACCTTACTCGCCAAAATCCGTGTGCCTATACGGACCGCTTGTGAGTTGATGCTGTCAATATGGTAGGCGTGGCCATCTTGCTATAGTCCAAAGCACTCCTTCAACTGCTTAGTAAGTTTCTTGTCGGTATCCCTCCTGCGGATATACTGCGTCGGATCTTCCCCAGCCTTTGGCAAGCCTGTAATTCTCACGATTAAGTCTACTGTAATAGGGATGGGCGTGTTCAGCCAAAGCGCCTCCCTGTGAAAACATGTCAAAATTTGTTTAACACACGCATGGGCTTCATTCAGTCACCCAAAGTGAGGCATATTGATGAGCCCCAATAATCCAGATTTGTCTAACCCACTTGCCCAAGATTTAGGAATCCGTTGAATTGGAGCACTAGGCACCATCAGGACTGACTTGTAGGGCTCATCATGTACATCTTTAAGTAACAATAAGTCATGGTCCTCAAATTTCAACCTGATCAGAGCAAGGATGATATCGACTGAGCAGGTCATCCCCTCTGGTAGCGGCGGTAATTTTTGCGGATACTTCAGACTTTTCGTCGGCTGCCTCAACTTTGCTCCCGGATGCGTAGGAGCGACATACCCCAAAATATCATGAATAGAGATTCCCCTAGGCACCGTAGACTCTACAGCTGTCAAGCTCGACGGCCCGGCTTGTGTAGTTCCTTCTCCTTGCACTCTCGTCGACGTGCGGATGTGCCTCTTCTGTGGTGGCGTGGAACTGGGCTTCTGAGCCTACCATTTCCACTTGGGGATAGACGATGAGACAACCGACATGCTCATGACTTCTTCTTCGATAGTTGTGGGCCGAATAGGGGAATCTTGTTCACTGGAAATCTCAATGGTGTCGAGGTCGCTCAGCATGCCTCACTCCTCAAACCGTAGAACGTACCTGACGACTCTAACCTTCTATGCTGCAACTCACTCTAAAGTGCACAACACATTGCACAATTCACCCTCTACTCAACACTTTGCTCTCTCAACTGAGCAATGTCATCCTCCCGCTCGCGTGCGTTTTATAGCCACCTCCAATTCAAACACATCATTGCCAAATCTATGATCACCATTATGACTAAATCCGACAGTAATGACGCCAAATCTGCCGGCAATCTTACCCTTCTAACAGTCAGATCAGCCATTAATGTGTGTCGCTTCAACAAGCGCCACCAACTAACTGTTTTAACTACCTGCATTTACTACTTGATTTGACCAACCCACAGCCTTGCAGTTGTCGCAAGCGGTTGACCGTCCATCTGTACAAACTCTAACCTTACGCAGCCTCTTCCCTTGGGCTCGCCTTGTTGCTATGTAACAAAATCTTCATTTTTTTTTCACAGCGCCTCAAGCAGTGTGTAGGTCTGGCCCCATCCTACAGGGCTTCAAGTGACTCCCATTGACGAGTGTTGGAAATACCGTGCCATCTAATTGCTGTAACTGAACTGCACCTCCAGAAGTAATGGAATGAACAAGATACAAACCTAACCAGTGCATTTGTAACTTACCGGGGTACTTTATAAACTTACTGTCGTATAACAACACCAAATCTCCTTTCACAAACTTTTTTCTTAATGTGGCGATCATACCACGCCTTCTGTTTATCTTTCGCAACCTACTGGTGGAAGCCAACAATAAAGTGGTCTTTTTCAAGCTGGATCAATTACGCAATGCGCTCTTCTAATGCTTCTGCATCATCCATTCCCGTCGCTACGACAATGCGCAAACTAGGAGCAATGTATTCCATGGGCATGACCGCCTCTTGCCAATAGACCAGCTTGAATGGTGTCTCTCCTGTCAGTCGTTTGCAAGTAGTGCAATAGGCCCATAGCATTGTTGGAATTTTTAGGTCCCAGTCATCGGAGTTAGCATTAGATACCTTAGTCAGCGTTGTTTCCAAGATTTTGTTGAATGCTTCGACGGTCCCATTCACCTGCAGATGGTATGGGGTACTCCTCTTATGTTGCACCTGCAACTCCTTAGTTAGCGCTTTCACCATTCGGTTGATAAAGTGACTGCCCTGGTCACTCATCAAGATTCGGGGACGCCCAAATCTTGTCACAATGTTTTCAAAAATAAACCTCGCTGCTGTCATAGCGGTACAATCCACAACGGGTGTGGCCTCTGCCCACATGGTCAGATAGTCAGTTGTGGTAATGATGTACCGCGCACTAGTCCTCTTCCTCGGTGGATTAATAGGTCCCACACAATCCATGACCCACTTATCTAAAGGTTGGAGTGTCACCTGCGGTACCAGCGATATCTCATCCTGCCATGATGGTTTACCGATGCGCTAGCAGACGTCACAACTCCTCGCATATTCTACGAAATCATTATGCAACATAGGACACCATATCTCGGCACGTAACACCTTCCGCGTAGTAGCCCATCGTCCATAGTGACCTCCCGCAATTCCTGCATGTGCTTCTTCTAGAATGGGACCCTGCTCATGCGGTAAGATACATCGTCGCAAGATTTCATCTGGCCCAAGCTTATATAACTGTCCAGCAATCAGCTGGAAATCATAATCCTTTACTACCAGCTGCTTCTTTTGGCTAGTCGACATGTCCTTCGGGGCAACACCAGTGGTAAAAAATTGAATAATTGGGGCATAGTGATCATCTACGATGTCCACACAAAACAATTGTGCATCGGGAAATCCATCATTGATGTTGGTCAGTTCTTCTCCAGTCTCAATGCGAGACAAGTGATCAGGGCCAGCGTTTAACCATCCTGGTTCCACAATTATTTAAAAATCAAATTCTTGGAACAGAAGCAGCCACCGATAGATTCTGCCACCCAACACAGGCTTATTGACCAAGTATTACAAAGCAGGATGATCAATGAATATCTTGAAATGTCCGCCCAACAAATAATGCTTGAACTTTTGCAAGGCATAAACCATTTCCAAGCCTTCTCTTTCAGTCATTGTGTAATTTCATTCAACAAAGGACAACTTTCTACTGGCATATGCGATTGGTGATCCAAGTCACCCTCGCCTACTTGTGCAAGAAAAACCCCCAACACAATAGAAGAAGCATCGACATGCACATGGAATTCCTTATTCCAATCAGGAAATACCAGTATGGGCGCAGAGGCCATCTTGGCCTTCAAGGTGCCAAAAATTCCTTGACATTCCTGAGTCCATTCATATGTTGCATCCTTTTTTAGTAGTTTCTCCATGGGGGCAGTAATCGCAGCATATCCTTTGATAAACTTGTGACAGTATCCCGTATGCCCCAACATTTCCCGAAGCATATTCACATTCGTCAATGGCGGTAAACTAAGGATTAGCGTGATCTTCACCGAATCAACCAACAAACATTCCTTGCATACTATGTGCCCAAGTAGCATTCCAAACGACGCACAAAAAATACACTTCTTAGAGTTCAATGTGATCTGATGCTGTTGAAACCTTTCTAGCATTAGTCGCAAGTTGTCGAGATGGTCCCTAATTAGTCCATAGACGGTCCAATCATCCATATATACTTGCAAGAACTTTTGAATAAAGTCTTTACAAACAACGACAACTACCCAAGAAAATAATGCTGGTGCATTTTTCAGCCCAAAAGGCATGACTGTATATTGAAAACAACCACATTCAGTGACAAACGTGGTCTTATGGTGATCATTTTTTGTAATCCGGATCTAGTGGTATCCCGAAAAACCATCCGTGGAGGAATACATCTCCTAGCTGCGTACTCCTTCAAGAACTTCCTCTATAAAAGGGGTCGAGAACGGATCATGCACGCATGATCATTCAACTTCCTTAGGTCAACACAAATGTGGATTTCACCAGTCTTTTTATCCTGGAACACCATAGGGCTTATCCACTCTGATTCTTCTATAGGCTCGATGATCCCAGCATCCAACATCCAGTTTATCTCAGCCTTCACATGGCACTTGTATCGTGGGTTCAGTCGATACGGCCTCTGTCGCACAGGTTTTGCATCTGGTTTCAACAGTATTTTCATCTCCCCCAAGTCTCCTAAAATCCGTTGCATTTTTGAGAACCATGTCAGAAAAAGGTCCTGGAATTCATGTAGCAGGTCCGTGATTTTGGCCATTGTCTCCTCATCCCAGTAGTCCCCGACATTGGAAAATTTTGGGTTCTCTTTCGACCCAATGTTGACTTTCAGGATCTTCAACGGCTGACTCATTGAATCCATCGATATGTTGGGTGCAGCAACGTCACGACTTCCTTCTGATTCTAGAATATTAATATTCCACAACTCGTCATCATCTTCAGGTTCCTGAGACAGGTTGTGGCATGTCATCATGGATTGGATCGAGCACTGCGCATGTGGATCAATTGGGTATGCGGCAGGGATGACTTTCAGTACTACGTCGTAGATGATTTGTAAAGCATTACATACCTCTAGGTTGGAATCCTGGAAACTAAACATCTGCGCAAATCAAATGAACAACTCCTTCCAAGTGGTGATAGTTCTACGCAACTCTACTGCTACATACCAGGATCTCGGCATCTCTTCCAGAGTGTGAACAAAAGCGTGGACCCATTCATCTTTGGGTCGTGATGCCCATAAAGTATGACACTCGATCAAATGACTGGTGGGATCATTTCGTCCGTTGTATCTCCCAGTATGATAGACCTCTGAATCGTCGAAGCACACCATCATCAATCTCCAACACTATTCCTAGTCATGGATCATCTATTTTGTGTGTCACCCACCATCGAGCCGGAGTAGCCTTCAACGCAACGTCTAGGGCCAATATCCTTTGTGGTTCAAACACTTTCTTCAAATTCTCTAAGGAACTCAGGTAACACTGGAAACCCTTCATAAGTTGGCAACTCAACAATCTCAGTGGCAACACGCCGGAGAGACTATGTAATCAACCTGCATTTCCTAAATGATACTTCATACAACCTATTTTGCCAATTTTTCGGAGCATCGTCAGAGTCAGAGGACGCAGAACAAGTGTGATCCCAACTTCTACTGACTTTATCCTTCACAGGTTCAATATACCGACGTCCCTCTTGGGGGTCCATAGGAGCAATGACCCCGACATCCTGGTTTTCAAACGTCATAACTCATTTTTTGAAGTTGATAACTGCCATACTATCATTAGCCCATCTAATCCCTAATAGTGTGAGATAGGAACCACCATCTTCTACTACTTCTATCACATCAAAGTCAACATGCGTTTTCATACCTTCAACGTCGACAACCAAGTTTGAGACGCGACCAATGGGCTGAACCTTTGCCTGATTCACTAGTTGCAACTGCATCGACGACCATCCCAATGTTGGATTTCCAATCAATTGCCAGGTTTTCTTTGTCGAAATGTTTACATCTGATCCAAGATCCAAAATAACCAAGTCAACCTCATAATATCCAATCTGGATATTCATCCTCATCTCGTTGCCTATCTTCCTCTTTTTCAAAGAGTTCACTGCAGAATCCTTCACTGCCTTATCTGGGTGGTACAATAACGTCTCAAGCTCAACAAGGGCGTCAAGGTCTCTTGCCAACGATAGACAACTCTCAAAGAAATATCGCAAGGTACCATGCTGCCGCGATGGTCCTACCTCTACAGATGGATCAAAAGCAAATGACATGTTAATAATTGGTAACTTACCCGGATTTCTCCTGATTGCATGCTTTGCCCCAAAGAAGGTGTCTTTCTCCATCACAATATCAAATGCTACTTTTTTCTTTCCAATGAGCCGAACTTGCTGTCATGGTCCATCTTCTCCAGTCGTCGCACCGACGCGAGTGACAACCCCAATGTTGACATCCTTTCGTCTGCGGTTTGGCATGAATTGTCGTAACCGTCGATCCTTGATTTAGGTGCAATGGCGGGTTCTGATTCAACGACTGATTCGGAGTCTGGGGCGGGTTCTAAGTCTGAGTCTGTGATGGAATCTGATTCTGCATTATTGGTTGGTTTTGTACTTGGAACACAGGCTGATTCTGATTCTGCACGTTCTGCAACTGAAGAATGTTTCCAACCTGCCATTTTGCAATCAACTGAGGGAAATTTTCAACATTATGTTCGCTAGCCACATAGTATGTACACTGTGCATGGGGGAACTCCCTCTGACAGTTCCAAAATACTCCACATGTATTACATTGGATTGATTCTCGACCTCGTCCTCCTCCTCGAACCGAAGCCTCCTCCTCGTCTTCTAAATCCTCCACGGAATTATCCTCGGACTCCTCCTTACTGAAACTACAGCTAGGCCATCTGCTACTATGGTAGGTTTGGTTGCTACTAGACATAGTGTGCAGCTTAACCATATTGTGGCTGAGACTAAATGAGCAGCGCCTAATTATACTGTGGTCGTGGCTCCTGATTATACTATGGTTGTGCTACTAACTATGGCTGAGGTGCAAACTATGGCTGTGCTGTAAACTGTTGCTGTGGTTGCGCTAGGATAAATTGTATCCGGGGTGGTGGTGTATACTACACCTACACTGCTGGTTGGGCCATCTATAGTTGCGCTTGCATTACCCAGGGGTCCTCACCTTTCAAAAAATATGAATGATATGTCGTTTCTTGGAGCAAATAATAATCTCGGTAGTTTTTATCATCATGTCCTACTGATCGGAAAAAAGTAAAATACAGATTTTCTGCCTTGGCAACCATCTTCTACATGTATTCGCAGTTCTCATGTTGATGCCCATAGACCTGACATATGCGAAACCATGGTATACCAGCATAGATCAATGGGTTCGAGGCTCCTGAAAGCAAATAATTCTGGAATGTCGGACATGTATCCAAAGTATGTCCGTCTGCATGGCACCGGGTGCACCAAAGGTCGTCCCGATCTTCCTTGGCCTTCTTTATATCTTACAGTTCAAGCGTTATATTGGCCAACTGTGCTTGAATCTGGTTCATTCCGACCGTGGTTTCTCCTACTGCCAATGCCTCCAATTTCATTGCGGTCTCCAGATCCTCGTTCTGTGTCGTAATTTTTTGCTGCATTAATGGCTGTCTAGTATGCGGGACAAGCACGGTGATGAACCACTCCTTGTGTTGAACATCGCTCATCTGGAAGCTAAGCCAAGCCATCAATGTCTTAAATCGTTGATCAAAGTCCCAAGTTGTTTCATTGGGTAACTGCTTGATTTCCTTCGACTCGGTAATGTACTGAGCCTCAGACTTCGGTTTCTTAAATTCTTCAAATAACCCCGTACAGATCTCATCCAATGTTTTCATGGTACCTTCCTGAGGAGCCCGTGTGAATCTCATGAACCATTCTAGCGCACGGCCCCTAAGAGTAGTTGGCAGCTGGATTTTCTTGACATCATCATCTACAGTCTGTCAGGTAGTCCAGATCACCTCACACAAGAACTAGTATTGCTTTGGGTTGTCAGTGCCGGATCCATGAAATATTGGTAGCTTCATTTCGTCGCCCGCCATTCTGGGCCTTCTTCCTCCTGCTGGTGCTCTCTTGCTAGACTGTTGCTGACACATCGGGCAAGTCGACGCAGAATGCACGTTTCTTCCTTGTGGTGGAGTAGTGCACGGAGGTGTGGGCATGTTATTGCTGGGGTTTGATCTTGTTGTCCTTCCGGGCATAACCTAGGCCTGTTCGTCCTTATCGTCACAAAAAGGTCGCTTCATCCCATGTGGTTGTTCCTCGCGGCATTACACTACGATTGTAGTAGGACCTTCTCCTGTCCTCTGCCTATTCTCTCGAAACCTTGCTCCTCCCCTGGTACAACCACTTGTTTCCTCGACAACCTTCACATTCTCACCAGAACTCATGCCTAGGCTACCCCTTACCTTTCCATGCGGCTCCCCCCTTTCGTCGCGGTGCTTACATCCTCTGCACACCAGAGTTCCACTACTCTTGGTCCATCTTCAAAATACCTTTTTTGCAAACCAGCTTCTTAATTGACAGCTGCAGCGATAGCAAGAATCTTCGTTGTGGTACACTAAAAAAATCCCTTTCTGCTTCGCTAAATGACTTATTGGTGTCGACTGCGAACTTGGTAATGTAGCCCTCCAGGATACTGTCCAACCATGCTTCAACAGCCTGCGATGCCTTATTGTCTATTCTTTGTAATTCCTGGATCAACTCTAGAGTCTAGGATGTCGGCTTTCCTCCTTGGAAGTTTGTTTTCTTAGTAGTGAACTTCGTCAGCCACTCATGTAAGAGGACAGGAAACTTACAGAAGAACCATTTGTGAGGATCGTCATGGATATGTCTATCCAACCAATGGCACGTCGATAGCTTCAGATTCTAATTTTCGGCTTTAGAAAATTCTCGCAACTTTAGATCAAACCACCTTTCGATCTCCGGTCTAGTCGGATGCCAGAACATATCCTCCTTTTAATCGCAACTCGGTCCTAGCAATGGAACCATTTGTTGGAAAAAACCCACCAACAAAGCCTCATTGATAGGGGTTCTCACTCTGTCGACGTCCAACCAGTGTGATCTCCCTGAGCATCGTCCCAAACAAGTTTTACCCTTCCCAACAACATCCGCAGAGCAAACGAAGTCTCACCCGAGATGTTCAAGGGAGAGCTATCGGAACCGAGTTTCCGGCAGTGAGGAGGGAGGATATGGGATCCGATGGGGAGATAAAATAACTATTGGATCCAGAACTATGCAGTCATCATTAACTCATTTCCACAACTACAGATTGCATCATATATTTGTCATAGTATCGCTAGTACATCAACATCAATTATAAAACATCTCAACTCATAATGCAATGGAAATGTGACAGAATTTAAAACAGATCTCAGTGACATCAATAACTCATAGTAGAAATGGAATAGATCACAGTAACATCATAACATATTAGATCGCAGCAGGAATAAAAGATAAGATTTGTTGAACAACTGTCATATCATATTAAATCTGCGCAAAGGATAAAAACCGAACAAGTCTTCTCCACAACATGAGGTTGAATACATCAGGAAAAACCCAGATAGATCGTAGATACAACGGGAAATTCTCCCAAACCATAGACAGATCACACAAGACCTCAATGATGTCTCTATTGATGATAAGGTTGTCGATCGATATCTATTCAATTACAAAACTAATTCTATATATAGGCTTGCACCTCTACATTGAAGGTCCACTTCTAACTAACTTATAACCACTGATGACCTATGGTGACAAAACTTGGTCAAATAGTCTATTAAATATTCAAAATAGTTATTTTTTCTCCCATCGCGTTGATATGGCCTTGCGCAGTACCACGTGAGCTTGCGCAGCTGCCGCGACACGACGCAACTCACTTACCAAAACCCTTGCCAACAGAAAGTAAAACAAAGCAAAGAAAATGATAAAAAAAACCAAATAAAATTCCAAGGAAGCTCAATCACAATTTCAACAACATTACCTTGCTGAAATTTATTCTTCCAATAAGCATGCCTATGAATTTCTTTTATAGGAAAAGAAATATCAAGATCATAATGTGAACCCAATAGTTCAAGTTTTGGCTCCAAAGTACACTAAGAGACTATTTAAGGAAACTAAGTGTGCGGAGAACCAAAATTTGAATCCTTTGGGTAGGTGGAGATTTCATGAGTCTTCAATGCGTTGTTGTTGGGAGAGATACCACCATTTGTGTCAGTCACACAGATCTCGAAGGAAAATTTGCACTATAGCGCGGGTGTTGTTCTGGATATGCGCACTATAGCACATATAAACATAGATTTAACTGTGCGGTTTTGATATTTGTTTGCTTTGGGGCCATCTTGGACTCAATATGCTCTTTGGATCTTGTGAAGGTGTCTTCGCCTATATGCATGTTGTATGTTGACGATGCTTTACTATGTGATTCACGAAATTGTCGCAAGTGTGCGAGTTTTTCGTGATAATGTATGCCCCCCGATGTATGAGGTTCGAAGGATACTGTAGAGCCGATAATGCATCATCGTTTATTTTGTGTTCTTTATGTTGGTTCTACAAACTGGGTATGCGAGTTTTTTTTTTTGAAGAAAAAAAGGATTATATTTTATTTATCAAACAAGAGGCAAAGTACATACAGAGTATGCCTGCATACTGAGGTCATGATGTGGCTGTTTTGCACCACCATTACATAATTTCCAAAAAATAAACTCCACAACAGAGTCTTTAAAGAGATCTGCAAAAATATGACATTCCCAATATTTTCCAAATAAGAAACTGTAGACCTCCTGATTTGTCTGTAATATTCATGAGAAACCCAAAGTGTATATGTAGGAGCAGTTGTAAAGTTGAGAAAAATAGGCATTAGAGTTAGATCTTTCCATGGTCACTACTCGATTCTACATGTTTTTCAACTGATTAGTATAAGTGGATTCCATGGATTCCATTTTTTCATTTAAATCCTTAATCTTCTTATCATATGCCTCTTGCATGGGCTCTTTTCCTTTGGATTCTTATTTGTCCTGCCCTCTTGTAAAACCAGGCAAGTTAGACTTACCTGAAGCCTGCATGTTTGCATCAATATTAATGGCTAATGCTTGGGAAGCTTTAAGATCAGAAGGTTCTTTGTCTCTTAATTGGTATCATTTCCCCACTGAGTGCCTCTATGTAATAAACCAAGATGGATTTATCAAGAGGCTTGAAATCATTATCCATTCTTGCAATAAGATATCTAAATTTTTTATTCAATTCCTCCATTGTCTCATTTTCATTTCTCTTGATGGAGTGGAGTGCATTTAATAAGAAACAAGGCTCTTTCTTTTCAACAAATCTTTCCATGAATCCCATCCTGAAGGAGTCCCAAGAGTTATATGAATCATCATCAAGGTCGATGTACCAGCCACAAGCATCTTCTTTAAGGGATAAGGAAAAAAGCTTCATGTATACATCATCATATTGGCTTGCAGCATCTCGACACCAACTAAGGAGACATTTCAAAAATTTTATACGATGGCTTGACGCTGAAATGACATTGTTCCCATGGAAAGTTGGTAGTTTCTCTATATCTTTCTCTGGTATGGCATGAGGCTGACTTACTATATTAGTGAAATCAAGTGGAAGAAATAAAACATCCATTGGACTAAGAGGATTATCCTCAAGATTAATGGGTGCTGCCATTGTGAACAAGAATTGGATGTCTGAAATAGACTCAGCCGCTAGATTTTCAAGGATCCTACGAGACTCAAGTCTATATAATATTTTTCGTAAGACCCTTTCAGGTTCATTAAAATGTTTAAATGTTTGATGTAAGCATCTTCTCGTAGAATACCTTGAAGTGTTTTTAAATTGTGGAGTCTCAAGATGGACCGAGTAGATTTTAGAGTTGTTCGACTAGATCAATCAATTATTGGATAAACAATGAAAAGAAAAAGGGTAAGTCGTACCACGGGAATAAAAATATTTATCCTCGGCAATGACACCAAAAGGTGTTTCCGCCTTTCACACACCTAGGGGTTAAGCACAACATAAATCTTCAAGTTGCTAGGTGTGTCCTTGGGGGAAAGTCTTGAGTCAAGTACCATCACTTGATATTGTCTCCTCTGTTTAGGCCAAACTCCTAACGAAGCCAAGGGGGGTGGTCCCTAAGAAAGAGTTCAACTAAGGCTCTTTATATTTTAGTTGTTAGTGACGAAATTAATTTGTTTAGGAGTTTTTAGTAAATAATTTTGTCACAAGACTGATGCAAAATTGTTTAAACATTCAACAACATATAACATGGCTATATATATATTGATATTGATAAAATTGATAATCAAATGAAAATAAGATTGTTGTGTACTCAGATCAGTTCCAAATGGAGTAAAAAATGTTGTTGAAAAGGAAATGTTTTGTAATGTGTCTTGGTCAATTTTAATTATTAAGGATGAGTTGATTTAGGGAAGGGGGATTCTCGATATACTTATGACGTACTGAGAATATGTATGGATAGATGACAAAATTGGTTCCTCGTTCGGAAATGTGGGCTGAATCGGAGTCTTTGAGAAGGTGTTCAACACTACACCAACAAGGGTGTAGCCTAACTGTATCTCGAGGTCACTATTCAGTAGTTCCCGCTTCCTTTGAGAAATTTTCATAATAATTTCAAAAGGAGGTGTGCCAGATTTTCTTAATGTTTTGAAGGTTGTTGATTTTACTACTATGAATTAATTATTTAGATGTGAAGAATTGATTAGTGCACATTCCTGCTTTTGGTTATCCCAAAGCCCAGGGTGAACATACAATGGGCAAGAGCATACACCGGAATGGAAAAATGTTTGTTCCAGTTGTATATTGAAGCAAAATATTGTGGCAGAAAAATAAAAGCTAAATACTAAAATAATCCATAAGCTATGTGTCACTTTCTGATCATCCACCAATAATCGACAAGAAGCCTTTGGTTGGTGGAGAGAGCATACTTGTGGCAACACGTGAGGGACACAATTATTTAATCAAATTAAAAGATGGAAATGAAAAGAAATAACTAAATAATACAACCTTCAAAGAAATCAGATTGTGTGCGTGTGATTATTAGAAAAATTCAAGCGATGAAAGAGACACTACCAATCCCCCAAGGGGGGATGAAGTGTGGGTGCTTTGTAGCCCACTTTATTTCTCTATTACTTACAGTTACAATATCAGAAAAATGAAATTAAAATGTCTTAGAACCTATAAAACAATTTCAAATACTTATACAACTTTATGGAGTGAAGGGGAAATAAGAAGAAGGGAAAAATGAGGGGTTTGGTGTCCCGAGAGACTAAAAACTCGAATTTTGAGCAAAGCTTCCTCCTCTTTTTCTTTGGACCTGCTAAAAAAAAAGTTAAATTATTAGAATGTGATGGAATGAATGAATAAAGGATAAAAACTAAAACTAATTTCAGTACATGCAAAAGATTGGAAACATTTACTAGTTTTTAAAGCACCGAAATGACAACTATAGATTCTACAAAAGATGATTCTTTTTTATCACTTCTAAATTTAAATTATCTGATGTGATAAATAAGAATAGTGAAATTATCATACTTTTAAATCATATATGTCAAATTTTCATATTCAAACTTTGTAACTAGAAAGAAGAGAGAGAATTGTTTTGAGAAGATGGAAAGCAACTTCAAGCCTCGCTTGATATTATTATGAAAACTTTGGAGACCCTATAGGAATAAGATAAAAATTGAGAGATTGTCAAAGAAGAAGAAGATACAACTGATTTCAACTCCTCCTCTGAAAAATTAACCTGCAAAATAAACCTATGTGAAATCCCTGCATAAAAAGTTAGATCTAGTGTACTAAAAAACAGGAAATGAGAAAGAGTTGAAATACAACTGAGCATGAACAACTACTCTCCTATATCTTGATATCAAAATATCAGTAAGTAAGTTACAACAGTAAATTCCTACTCGATGTGCCTTAGGATGACCTTCTAAGCTAGATCTAATAGCAATTTTATGCAAAAGGAAGAAACAATTCAAAAATTTAACAACGTCACCTCAAATATTCGCAAGCAATCATCTCATAACATAGAGTGGACCTCCAAATTCTTCAATTTTATTCATCAATATAGCAACAATACAAAACAATATATATTTCTTGCATCCATCCAAAACAAAGGAGGAAAACCCTCCTTTTATAGCCATAGAAGAGCTCAAACCCCAGGGGGGCTCTTTTGACAAGTGGAGAGGAGGTTTAGGAGGTTGAGAAATACATGGGAGGAAGGACCGGTGTTGGGATGAAGGGATTCCACCTCAAAGGAGGTGAGCCACATGTCTCAGGAGGCCTCTGCCTCTCCCAACCACCTCAACCATATGAGGGATTATGCCCTCCTTGAGGAGAATGCGCCCTTATTTTGTGCAGAGTTCTCTGACACCTTAGAGAGAAGGTTGGAGATGTTTTCTAGGCTCATAAATTCCCCATACAAGATCCTCAACCAACCTACCACCTCATATACAAGCCCCAGACAAACTGCCTTTGATTTAGGATTGGGGTTTTCTCCTATTTTTTCCATTTATTTGACCCTCTAAGCCATTTTGGAGAGAAAATCCAAATTAATGATTGGAAATTACTAATTTGGCTCTCAAAAGTGGGTTAAGGGGTTAAGGTATGTCTCTGGGTCCAAAAATGAGCATCCTCATGACTCAATTGGATCCCTAGGCCTAATTTTATGACCTTTTGAAATATTACAATTAAAATACACCTTATTGATGATTTTATTAAAAAACTAAAAATTAAAAAATCCTAGTGGGGACTTATCGGATGTTCACGAAACTTTGGACATATGACTAGCATGGTATAATACATAGACCCTAGTCTTTGATAACCTTTATGAGAAAAAAATTACCAAATTCACCATCCCGACTTTGGAGGATTTTGAGTGAAAAACTTGAAAATTACATGTCGCTTAAAAAAATGTCATATAATTAACAAGGGAAAAAACACTCAAGGATGATGACCTTGATGACCAATTCTAAGAAGGCCAAGACTGTTACATAAAAGAACCTCATGATATGTCATTTATTACAATTCCCTCGAAAGGGTGTGAGCATCCACAAGAGGCCACAACTAACCCTCATGAAACCACGGAACTTCCGAGCAGTGATTAAGACAAAGTGCTATGTTCCGATCCTTGGTGGCTCACTTCAAAAGTCCCCTAAGTGAAACTTAGTGGACAACAAGTACAATGACTTTAATATTTTAAAATATGTAACATACTTTTATGTTCTATACATACGCAAATAATTGGTTTCTAAATACATGGCGTTAATACTGACAAGTTAATTATCTTTAGGTTTTTTAGATGTGGGGTACAAGAGACTACCAACACCATAGCTAGTGGAGGCACACATAGGGTGAGATAGGGCCAAGGGTAGAGGCCCTAAATGTCCATGATGAGAGAGAGATCCATGTACTTAGTTGGATATGATATTGTAGAGATAACTTGTTGTATTGAAGGGATTCCAACCCATTGACATGAACCCGCTAGAAGTCCAACACCTACATGGAATGGTAGGAAGCAAGTCAATTGGAGGGTTTCAACCCTATACTGTATTAGATATGTTATCATCGAATGAGAGGGAAGATGAATTTTGACCCTTTGAAACCTTGTGTGCACCAACAATGGCTATGTGGACATTAGTAACATTAAAGAGGGATTCTCTATCTAACCAAGGTGGGCCAAATCTGGGATAATTTTAGGGGCTAAATTTAGCCCATGGGCTATTTTTAGGGGTTTTTCTCCAAAAAAAGATTCGCCATTTTGCATTTTTTGAAGCCTTGTTTCGCCCAATTTTGATGGGGTAAACGTTTTTTACCCTAAAAATTGTCAAATTATTATATAAACGATATAAAATCCTTGGAAATTAAAATATTTTTTGAAAAATATCGCCAAACATTTTATAGTTGGCGTTTTAAGAATTGGTAAGATTCACCAACATTTATACACTTTTAAATAAGTATGGTTCCTTAAAATCATCCCTGGACCAAATTAAGGATGGTTGTTGAGGTTGATCCAATGTAAGGAAGATAAAATCCAAGTAAGGAACCCATAAGGGATAGACAACCAATAGTAAATACATGACCTAGGAAAAAAACAAGGGGAGCTTTCCTAGGCACTAGACATCAAATTAGGGAAACACATCCATATATCTAGACTTACACAAGGGGATGATCAATGGGGATTTACCAATCCTAATAATCCATCTAGAAATTATGGGGGCACTCATGGCGATCTTTGGGAGTTGAGTGAAAATATACAAAATCCATGCACACCACGTCCTATCATATTAAGCATTACAAGATATTCAATCACCATTAACTACAATGACTTGTATTTTGAACCTTTAGTACTTTTATCTTTTTTTGGTTCAATGAATCTTAAAAATGCCTTTATTTCCTCTTGCCCAAGAAATGTTGTCTCCATGGGAACCAATGGTAGGGATTAACATATTAAGTCAAAAATATTAGTTGTATGTTTGGCTTCCTCTTTTGGAGGTGTGATGAGAGTTTTTGAAGGAGTTCTAAAAATCAGGGAACTCTAATGGCTTGGAAGGCTTCATGGAGTGGTTGTCCTTCTTTGATTTTTTCTTGAAGAAGAATTTATGTTCTTCCCTTTAAGTCCTCGAGAGTTATTTTCCTTACATAAAGAAGTCTCCATATATCCATTATTAAAGAAAATCCTAAAACAAAAGGAACAATATTGGCATAGCTTAGGTTGAGTCTAGTTATGACCTCCACAATACAATATAAGTTGATTCAACATACCTTTACTCAAACTGTCATTGATACACAAGAGAGAAAATATACTAGAAAGTGTAGTTGAAGTATTTGAAGAAAGAAAGCTAAACTTATGAAGGTGTTATTAATGGCTACCAAAGTTTTGAACCACCAAAATCCCAGGGAGAGCCTTGATAATGTTAACCAAATTGGGACTTTTAATTGGATTCACTGAGTGTGGATTAAACCTAGTTTTCCATGGATTCATAAATAGGCCCAACCCACCATAAAACATATTCTTTGGCGGTTTATAGTTTAATATTTTCGTCTCAGGGATGGACTCAAGAATGAAGAATCCCTTCATTGTTGGATGAAGAACCACACACTCCTCTATAAAGGAATGCCAGAAAGACTATATCTAGTTAGTTATAAGCTTCTTTAATGAGGGAAAAATACCAATGAAACTTCATATTTACACCAAGAGCCAAGCGATACTCTTTCTCCTCTTGAACCCAATGTTCCAACTTCAAGGAAGGAACTATAATTGATTTTTCCACTAAGAACAATTGAGGAGAAGTCTTCAGATGTAGAGGAAATTTGGGATAGGTTAAGAAAGGAGCAGACTTATCAACATAATTCTTCTAAGAAGATCCTAAGTCAATAAGAGTTTCATTGAATTGAGAATCCTCCCCTTAAATATTCTCATTGAATAAGGATTGTTTCCCCTAGTTTTTTAGTGCTTCCTCACAAGTAGGGCACCATGTGCAATGTTGTCTCTTCCTACATAATATAGTAACATAGCGTCCTAAATATTCAATATACTTATATGAAGATAAATCTCTACTAGGATATATGAATCCTTTATTGAAAGCTAATCTGAGCCTAAATATCCATAAACATTTCCCTAAGAGATACATTGGGGGTAATAGTTTCCATGGAAAGTACTTCACAAATATCTAGAGATAATTTTAATTAGGAATTTATGCAATCACTTTGTTAATGCCCTTTGGTACTTGGAATTTTGAGTACCATTTATGACTTTTTCCCTCGTCATTACTTGTGTTGTTAATTATACATTAACTTCTTAAGTATCTTTGATTAATTTTTAAAATATTCATGATTAAGATGGATCTATGTAAGTTTATTTACTATTATATAATCATTTTTAACTATTTATTTCTTTCTCTTTAACTTTGAATTTAGATAAAAAAATTTAACTTTGAATTTGGATAAAAAATTTGTCATGTAACTAGGAATTGCATGTATAGTGCCTCTCTCCAATTTAGCATTCCATTGACTTGCAAAAATAGTAAGTCTACAAAATGCAGGGTTAAGCAACACTTCATTGTTGTTTTCATTTGAAGAAGTCAAGTGTTCGTATGCTTTAATAGAACCCTCTTGAACCTCCAAATCCAAGGTTCTCCCTTTATGCTTGGTCAAAATAAAGCTTTATAAATGCATGTATTGGTTTGAGTCAATATGCATTTCACATTCCGTTGAGTTGAAATAAATCATTTTATCAAAATACTTTTATTATTATTATTAAAGATACACATTAACCTCAAAATATTAAATATTGAGAGGTTGAATAAATATGTAGAATATTTTATCACTATAGATCAAATTTCTTGAGGTGTAAAGTTTTTTGTTTGATATGCAAAAACTTTTAAGATAAAAAATTTACAAACAAAAAATTTATACCTCAATAAATTTGATCCTTCTTGGTGCTTGATAGATATCTATTTAATGATAGTTTGGATACTTGATATATCCAAGTTTAAGATGGTCATATGTTAGTTTTGTTTATTGTTTTTTAATTTAAAACTTAAAATTTTAGAGGAATAACATATGACAACATAGAGCACATGACTACTCTCAATACATTAATCGCTAAAAGATCTAGGAAATACTTGTTGGATGATATTCTTGAGGATCGATATTGGAGATGAGATAAGGAAGCTTGTTTCTAGGGTTGTAGTTAATTAACTCGTAGCTAACAATGACATCAACACTTTTATTGCCATTTCCTGGATCATGGAATCAACAAATTAAGGAGATGTCTAAAAATTAACGATTTGGGTCGACGACCATTTTTTCCTCGGAATCAAATTTTTTTATTTTACAAAATCTAAATATAACTGTATTTTAATTGCAATTTTGATGGCTGTAACCTAAATTTTTTTAAATTCCAACTAAAATTTATCAAAATCATAATTGAAAAAGACACCTATACCTTAAATTAATGACAAAGATTAAGATTGGATATATCCGAATAGCAATAAAATGCAAAGATCCCATTTACACAAACATTTATATTTGGAAAAATGTGTGGAATATAATGCGGCCTGTTCGTTTGGCTTTCCAGGAAGGCGAACATTATTGAATATACAGGCTTCTCGCGAGTCGCGTCCAGCCACACTTGCCTCCGGGGACGCGAGAACCCTATTTACAAATAAGTTTTACCTTCACGCTACTGGCTTTGCATTCACAGTCAAGAAATTTATCCTATTTGATATCCTCCGTTGTAGTCTAGTTGGTTAGGATACTCGGCTCTCACCCGAGAGACCCGGGTTCAAGTCCCGGCAACGGAAACTATAATCTATTTTGGGGGAAGATCTTATAAATTTGGATTCTACTGTTCTAAATAATCGGGTTCAATGCCCGGCAACGGAAATAGGAATTTTTGCAAGATCTTCTAAATTTGGATTCGAAGTGTTCAAAATTCTCTGGTTCATGTCACGGCAACGGAAATAAGATTCGTTTGCAATATCATTTAAGTTTGGATTTTAAGTTTTATAAAAAAATTGGATACTACGTGTTCTAAAAAATTGCAAGATCTGAAATCTTCGGAGAGATGTATCAGCGGAGGCTGAAATCTTCGAAGAGATGTATCTGGCAGACTGGCGGTTAAAATGATCTTAAAAATCCCAAGAGATGCGTCTGCCGGTTCGAGTGTTCTAAATTAATGTCGGCTCTCAACCGAGAGATCCGTCTTCAAGTCCCGGCAACGGAGTTTATTTAGATTCTTTGGCAAGGAGATCTTACACATTTGGATTCGAACTCTTCAAAAAAAAAATTGGTAAGGAGATCTTACACATTTGGATTCGAACTGCTCTAAAACAAATTGCTAAGAGGTTGAAACCCTCGGAGACATCCATCTGCCAGTTTTTAAGTGTTCTAAAATGTGCCTGACGGCTGGAACATTAAAATATGCGTCTGCCGGGAGTCGAACCCGGGTCTATTGCTTGGAAGGCAATTATCCTAACCGTTGGACTACAAACGCCATTGTCATTCAGCTTATAAATTGTTTATATAATTTTACACATTTAAAGAGATGAATATGCAAAGGCAAATTGTCAAATCTTCAAAGACCGGTCTCGTACCCCGGTCAAACTTGGAAGCCAATTATCTTAATCGTAGGAGTACAAACCCTCTATCAAAACCTAGGTTCATATGCTAACACATATGTTAAATTTGACGCATGTATGGATGTTTTTTCCATTTTTACCGGTAAAAAACAGGTAGACGTGGAATTTACACGTTAGCTGCTGAGTTCAAGTAATTTACGGAGTCGTCAACTTAACGTGCATACTTAAAATTTGTCCATATTAAATTTTTATTATTATGACGAATTAGTTGGATTTTCGTGATCTTTCCGTATTAAATTTTTATTGTGACGAACAGGTGATATTTTTGTATTGGATTTTCATTAATGCACGAGATCTATTTTCATGGTTAAAGGGTAATTATGTGACTCGAAAAATAAAAGCTCAAAATGTTATGTGACTCTTTGTTTGTTCGATCCCAAAGCCTTGGGCCACAATAGCAAAGGAGGTTGGATTCGTTAGGGAGTTAATTGTACTACAACTATAATCTGAGACGGAGTTCCATCCTGTAGTATTTCCATCTCGCTTCAAATTTTTGTTATGAACTTGTATTTGATCCTTTTTATGTTTAATAAATCAGGGATTAAGTTATGTTAAGTTTTGACATTGTATAGTCACTATCTCATTAATTATTTTGGTTTTTTTTTATATGTAGGTTTATGTGAAAGTACAAATATGGACTGACATTTGAGGTCTAGTTAGATGGCGCCAAAGGGAAAAAAACAACCCACATGAACTGCATGTTTACTAAATAGTTTGAAATGTGCATCAGCTGCAGATCTCTTCAAACATATTCTCAGACGTCGGTACATATGTGAGGTGGGTTGGAGACAAAGTTGGGGTTGTTGGCCCTAACCTCTTGGTCGATCATCAATGTATCTTCCTTGAAGATCGAAGATGTTGACATTATCGGGTGAGTTTCAAACTTTCTTATCAAAACGCAAAAGCAAATTCGGGTTCTGATAATGGAGTTCAAATTGTCAAACTGTAAGTTGCATGTTTTCAATTCCAATATTTTATATGTCTTGCATTTGTTTGAATACTACTGGGTTCAGAAGGGTTTGGATAAGTGTGTTTATTCTCAATGTGACTCACTATATTCATTGTGAATTCAAACAATTAATTAATTAGATTATTATTTTTATATGAACAAATCATATTAATTAGATTTTTTTAATGAATAAATAATCTAATTACATAGAGAAAAACGAATATGCTTGATTACTAGGTCTGTGTTAATCATAATGTGTTACATTGAGAGAAACCATGTGCAAGGTAGGGAGATGTGTAGGGTTGGGGGAGATTTTCATGTTACATTTAGAGGAACGATGTGAAGGGTGGGGGACCATGATATGGATTGAAATTAAGTACAATTTTCCATATTATGTTGGATTTTCTCTTACTGGTAAATTGGGTTGGGACATAGATTTGTCTGCATGTCTAGAGTTGTAGCTATGTTCTCTGCTCTTGTGTTGAAAACACCACGTAAATCAACAAAAACTTGCACTCCAGTTAAATGGTCCTCAACATTGTTCCTCTTATGAGAGACTCCAACATATTTGTTGGATGATTTATCCCATGCCAAAGGCACTTGTCACAATTAGATCCTAGTTTGATATCGTCTTCTTTTATTAGCTCCTCTCGTTTCCCAAGTCAAAGGTTGATTAAATCTATACTCTCGCATTGACTAGGACATAGAATAAACCCCACCTGGAAGGATAAGGCTAGTTCTAGTTGTAGATGATGAGCTCCTCTCCAATGTATGGGAGATCATCATTGTGGATATTTACACCTACATTCATATCAGGGATGAGCTAGTGGGAACAACCAAGATCCTCATTTCTGACCTTCTCAAGGGAGGAGACCCCACTAATCCATCTGAAAATGGCATTCAGTGCAATTTTGTTTAGGTCCAAAGGCCCTCCATTCGTCCTCAAGGCATTCTCAACCTCTGGGTTCCTCCCAGGCTCTTACCAACAAATTCCTTTTGTACACGTCTTCTTTCTCCTTTAGCAAGAAGGATCTTGATCATGTTACTCCTATGGAACAAGACGCCCACAATGGTGCCCAAGAAGTAAAAGAAAAAGGAAACAAGGAAGTACATCTACAGAACAACGCCAATTGTAAACTTGTAGATTTGCACAAGTTAGGTATTGTTTTGCTACTGGATACAATGATGGTCATAAATGTGTAAATAAATTGGTTTAAGTCTCTAGGATATTGGGGAGAAAATGAGTCATTGTCATAAATGTGTCAATGAATAAGTCTCTAGAAGATTGGAGACGTTGAGGACTAAGTTCTATTTTAGTGGCGGGTTGAGTTGGAGGGCTTGCATTTTTTTAATAGAATTTTTGCTTTACTCTCTTCTAAAAGCAATTGGTTGACCATGTATTTTTATCTTCTAATAATATAAAGTTATTTTTAAATTCTGAAAAACTAAAATTCTCGGAGAATGGAAGCCGCAAAATTATTCTATATTCTCAAAGTCTGTAATTCTTATAAAATGGAAGTCGTGTATATCCTCCCCACCCTTTGGTAAGCCTACTACAAATATTAAATCTTAATAAACCTGTTATTCCCTTGTTTCGATTGTTGGGAATTTTAAGGTATATTTAAAAACTTCATTATTGGTTTTCATTTATTTATGTTAAAAGCTTTCATTAAATTTAATGGTTTGTGTGTGTGTGTGTATTCAAATGCTTCCACACTGGCGTTTGTACATTCTTTTTGTAAATTGAGAAGGCTATGGAAATCTATGGTTGCGGTGGCTATACATGTTCACATGGTTGTGTTGGCTATATAGGCTCATAAATAACTTTAATTTTTTTTTACTGTGTGAGTTTTATTGCCAGTATTTTCATTGTGTCTACATTTGTCTTTGTTGTGTTTTTTGGGTAACTAGGTTTAAAAAATTAATGAGGGAGCTATTAAATAGTTAAAAAAAAATAAGATTTGATCAAAATTTCAATTAATGTTATTCTTTGAATGGAGTTAATATATATATATATATATATATCTATATCTATATCTATATCTATATCTATATATATAGATTATGCTTAATGGATTTAATGTAATTTCGATATGTATAAGTTGAATTAAGATAAATCTCACTAACCTTGCAATTTGTATAAGCTGTTAATCCCAATAAGATTGCACTAAATATCTATGTTGGTTGGCTTGAATTTTAGATCTTCATCATTATTACAATGTCTTTTGTTATTTGCCTTTTGCTGTTTATTGTTTTATTATTTGTTGCATCTAATTTTGGTTTAAAATCAATTTCTTTATTACTGGTAAAAATAAATACTAAATATCATATGAAGGGAACTTTTATAAAGAAAACCGTCATAATTTTTTTAATTGATGGGAAAGGGTGCCTACCAAATTTAACCCCTGTGCTAACATGTTACACTAGCAATTGCCCCAAGAAGATGCAATGATACGTTGATAGTTCAATGTTGGAAGGAGAACTAGCTAGAAAGGGGAAACTAAAATGAAATTAGTGCTTCTAAAGGAGGAGGAATTATGCAAAGTTGTGAAAAAGACGTGGTAGATTTGACAATGATTGTAATTATATTTAATTTCGTGTATAAAAATAAGAGAAAGAAAGTCAAAGATAAACTATTGATTGTAGAGGAAGAAGAAGAGGAATAGAAAGAAGACACTAATAAGTTGAAGGAGAGAGTTGTATAGAAGGAATAGTTGTCTGGATAACAATCATGGAAGGATCACCATGAGCATTAGAAGTTTAAATTAGTGCATTGCAACATTAAGGTGCTATGTGAGTGTCCTTGATTCATGTGGAATTGTTGAGAATTGAAGACCTTAAGAGACATATTACAACAAGTATACATAACTAGTGCATAAACATGGGTAAACATGAACATAAGTTGCAATGGATCAATAAAACAATTGTTCTCAGAGGCAGGGAAGGGAAAGTGATTGTAGTAAATTCTGAGCATAGAGATTTCCTATTTGTCCTCCATATAATTTCCATCCCATGTGCATAAGCATTCACTGATGATGTTTTAGTCTTTCTTGATGTTCTTGAAAATGAAATATTTCACACATTGAAGACACAAAAAATTACAAATTTCAATTTGTATTTCACGTGAAGAGATATTTTATTGTCAATTTATTTCTTATGAATGGGTTTTGACTTTTGAGAGAACAATTGTGGCTTGGGAAAGCAACGGGAGAAAATTGTGGAATAGACAATGATTGGAAGTAATAGTTAAAGAAAGAATTAATGTAGGAGACATTTATTCCCATAATTATTATATAGGCTCTCTTGTCTCCTTCAGAAATTAATTTGAATTACAAATGAAAGATTGATGGTTTTACATTAATAGTTATCAAGGTTTATTAATTCCATATATATTCATTGCAACATTGATGTTTTTGTACATACAAATATGTAATTGGGTTTATACTTTTGTATTATTGTTGTTTGTAGATACTTCAAGGATTATGTTTTTAGTGTAGGATCATTAGTACTAAATATGTTTTAAGTTTATAGACAAGGTTAATAAGAAGTTGTTTCATGAAGTTTTATTCAAAGTTTATTTTTATGTTAGTGCTTCCTAGCACAATACAACATGTAATTTTTAAATTTTAGTAAAGACAACTCATATTTTTGTCTTGGATTTTCTCTCAAACTTTACTTGTATGTATCTCAAAACTTACATCTATATAATTTTACTATTTGTACCTTTTGTTTATAATATAAATAGAAAACAATTGAATATTTAATGTTTAATCGTTTTCTTTAAATTGAATCACTAATAGTAAAGATATCTCAATAGATCATACCAATTTCATAGTGATACTTGTCCATTAATATAAAGTTTCATTAGTAGTAAAGCTTATATGTCTTTTTGTGCATTTTTTGTATGGTTTTTTTATTAGGTTCATGTATATAAAAGAACAACAAAGTTTAATACACCATAAATAATATATTGGCTTAGAAAATGTATGTATGTGAACAACAAAAATGGATACTCCATAAAATAACCTCTAGAAATTGTTACTATGACTATAAAATCCTTGGTACATTTTTGTATGGACTTTTTATTGGGCAAATGCATATAAGTGAATAATACAATTGGATACACCATAACACCATAAATAATATATTATCCAAGGAAATGTATGTAGTGAACAATAAAATTTAATCCTATATACCTAATACAAACTAACAATGTCCATGTACAAAGAGTTAATTGCATAGTGATTGAGTGGTAAGTATATCTAAATTTACTACATTCTATATTTTAGTGATAACTTTTCATAAATTTACTATATTCCAAGCTCGTAAGAGTTTATTGAGTAAGCTAATTATTATTGATTACCTTGAGGTTTAGTGGTAAGTTTACACTACTTTATAATTGTCATATCTTAGTTGGTAAGAGTTTAATGAGTAGGTTAATCATTATAGTTAGGTTGCAATGAACTCCTAGTTTTATTCAATTTGTTTTATCTTTTTATTTTTTTATTACAAATTCATGTTCACTAAGTTGGTAGTAGTTCATTATAATTAACTTACATTCATCTTAACCTAGAATCTAAGTATGGATCCATCTTAATCCTGAATTTCTCAAGCAATGAGAAAGATCAAATCCATAGAGGTGTTACTTTTTTTATGGTGCAAAAACCACAAAACAATTCACAACTTTAAATATTTAATCCTTATTGCGAAGAGATTTAATCCTTCTTGAAGGTATTGTCAACCAACAACTCATTAACGTGTCTATGTATTTTGATGTTGGAAGATGATTTGCATTGTTGATAGATAACACATACCTAAGCAATGGCATGGAATGTAGGCATATTTTTATCGTCAATAAAAAGACATTGCATGCAATTCGAATACCTCACAAAACCAAGGAAGGTACAAATATAATTGTGTTCAATTCATACCTATCATAGCAAGACTTTAAACAATATCCAACACACAACCCAAACTAATCATCATTATGACCCATAAAATATCCAAATCCTTCCATATCCATTAAGCAAAAACACCATCGATAAAAAAATATTAGTTTTTAGTTTATGCACCCTACTTACACAAAATAAATATACTAAGACCCTCCTTGTTATACTTTTGAAGCATCTCCCAATTAAAATCCTCATTTTTCAATACCAACCACAAACCATTTTCTCTTCATGAACACCTTATTCTTCCATAGTTTATCCCATCACCACTTGTTTTCCCAATATACATTGTTCTAAAGTGCCCTATATATACTAAGACCCTCCTTATCATACTCTTGAAGCATTTCAGTATATTATTATGTCTTGGTTTTAACATTTATAACATAAGCAACTCTAAGCAATAAATTGTTTAAATAATGGAATGTAAAATCTATTGTACTTTGATCTAGTGGTTGACATAAGGAGTCATTAATTTTTTCTAAAAATGAAATACACAAATATTCTTGTAATTTGGATAGTAATTAAGTGTCCTCTTGCAAACAATGAAGCGATTACTATTTTGGACATGAATTGGAGAATCATAATTGCATTCCTTGAGTCAGACTTAATTTGATCCTAAAAACAAATATTGTAAAATTGTGATGGATTTTACATACAAAAGTATAGTTTTGAGTCTTGAATGATCAAACCATTTCAAAGGTCTATTTCTTAATTAAACTTAGTTATCACTCTGCCAGGATGAAAATATATTATGCTTAGAACTTGGGAGCGTTCATATTTCTTATTAGATTGTCCTTCCACGTAACCTCTAAATTTATAAGTTCTTCTCTGAATTTTCCCGATATCCAAAAACATTCTCATTTTTTCAAGGCATTTTGGATTCTTTCTGAATATTCAAGAGACAAAGAGACTAAGCCACCCTTCCAACAACAAACAAATCATATAAGATATTGTTCTTTCTTTTCCAAAAGAAGTATGCTCCTTATGTTGGATTTGTGGTTGCAACAACCCATGTAGCTAGAATATAGTTGGGAAGGAAAATAAAAAAAATAGTAGGGTAAGGAAGAAACCTTGAATCAACATGAATTTGATATCTCTATTCATCCACTCTATAGTGTTCTTAGTATTCAAGTTGATGTCACATCCCCATGCCTCCGACCGGCGAAGAGGACCCGACGAACACATCAACACAACCGGGCAAACAGCCCCATGAACATTAACAGAAAATCAAATGCTGAAATTAAAACTTACAAGCATACACAGATGCCAAACTCTTCAATCATACAGCGGAAGCAACACAAACACATTTCCAGCATTTGACATCAATACATATTACAGAGATGAAGTAACCAGCAGTACTTATCTTTTGATGAAGAATTCACCCGCAACCAGCTACGTCGCTGCAACGTTCCACCCAACCATAGGCCAGCTTGCTCATCAATCTCTCAGCAACGCTGCCACCCCCGAGCTGGGCATGATTCCTCCGGAATAAGGGTCAATTGCAGGATTATACATAGCCAAGGGGACATAAACAACAAACCAACACAGCTGGGTTTCACAGGCTTTCAACAACCAAGCCAAGCCAGCACAGTCCGAAGACTGTCCATTGCACTCAGGCAACCAATCAGCTGTCACAGCTTAAAACAGGACAAACGAATTCTGAAGCGGCATACCACAAATTCCCAAACGTAGCAGCAAACACACTTACAACAGGGGAAAATCAACAGTTCGTCCAAGCCAATTGAGCCACGGGAAGACTCACACAGACCACGTTGGAAACAAATTTTACAGACTCCCAGCCTGGGCGTGGGTAATAATCAATGCAGAACCCACAATTCGACCCATGGGGACAGGATTCAGCCACTCCATTCACCAATCCGCAGAGGAAAACAACGTGGGTAAAACCCAGGAAATTCCTGTGCGCGAAAATGAGAAACGGGAGGGAAATTCTCTGCGTGAGAATGCACAGCAGTCGGGAGGACGCGAATTGCAAGTGCCTGAGCGTTTAGCAACTCGTGAAGAGGAAGAAAATGCCTGCGTGAGACCAAAATCACCCAGAGCCTGTGCGTGAGGAGCCAACAGACCAAAATCGTGGTGAGTGTGAACTGACCAGGGATGAGTGCGTGAGGGAGAAGAATGGGCAGATGTGGGTGGAGTGGGCATGTGGGAAATGGACTGACAGTCCTGCCACACCCACCACCAAAGGCAATAACTGCCTCAACCACTCAGCCATAACTCCTCAACCACCAGCTGAGCATTAAAGAGGTTAACAAGGTTGGATGAGACAAAAGGTGACAAAACAACAAAGGTGGTGAGACAACAAGGTAATAAAACATGGGTTTTTCCCCCATAAACCAAGGTTTGACATCCCCCACCCCTTATCCTTTGGAACCATGCCCTTTTCATTCAACGTTGCACTGCCGTAGCTGGTTGTGGTTTATGTTAATTGATGTGCGGGTTTACATGATGCCGAATTATAATGTGCCTTATAGCATGACATATCACCGACAATTATACCCATTTCCGAAACATACACAACCAAATCGATGGTGGGGCTTTTGCCTTGAGCTCCTCACCACGATTAATTACAATATATACATCATGCAAATGGGGTCAAAACCGGGGACATTACATTCCCCTCCCCCTTGGAATAACACCGTCCTCGGTGTTCCATTACATTTATACAATACATATACAATTGCACATCAGAACTTCAAAATTGCAGATCTGTCCCACGTTCAATCATTTACTTTGAACGTTCAAGACCAAGCCTCTCGGCTTCCATGGACTTGTCCTGCTGGTTCTCAACTTCCATCTGATCCCGAAGTCTAGGAACTTTGCGGCTATCGCCTTCATCATGTTCCCTCATTGGGCAGTCCCGGCGTAAATGATGTCCTCCGCATCTCCAACATCTCACTGGCTGCTTCATCTTTACCTGCTCAATTTCCCTTGAGTCTTCATGCCTGGACCGTTTCTTATCGGGTCGCTTGGACGAATGTCCCATCGCTGATCCACCTTCCTTTCCTTTGCTGATTGCCCCCAGAAGGCTTTTCATCTCCCTTTGCAAACCCATAGAGTCTTGCAAAATCTGGTGGTTCATTTCACTCTGCCTTTTCTGTATCTTGAGCATCTCCCCAAGATTCTCTTAGGTCCTGGCAATCACTTGAAGGAGACTTCCAGCTAAGTCCACCAACTTTTGATCTGCTGCCATGATCAATGTGCACCACCTGGTTTCACTTTTCTCACCTGTGGAATGCACCATTGAAATTCTATCAGACCAAGCATAATATAGGCATCAAAATCAGTTAGTTAATTACCCAATTGACATGACAGTTCAAGTTCCATTAAGGAAACTTAAATATTTTTCATGCCTTCCCCAACAGGCACATGAGCTCCTTCATGTCCCTTCCTGGGTAGGGAATTAACTATTCCAGCATTCACAAATTTGCTTAAGCAATTACACACATTTCATTCTCAATCATACATGCATTCAACAATCCTTTGTTTTCACAATGCATATATATATAATCAAAAGGCAAGAGAGAGCAGTAAGAGTTTTTCCCCTCTCTGTTTTGTTCCATCCTGGAACCCACACCATCGCAGTGGATTTTCATGCTCTCGGCCTCTTTCACTTTACCGTGAATGCTGGACCAATCCTTCTTGGTCATGACACTTAGTGTCTTCGGTCTACTCCAGACCTCTAAATCATGGAGTCTCTCCACATGGTTTGTCTCGGCTGCTAGGACTCCCTCGTCTTACTAGCATCTTTTTCATTACCTCTCAACCCGAGCTTTCCAGGACAGTCACATGTCCACATGCACCTCTAGGATGCTCTCATAGTCCTCGCCTCCAGCGATACCTATATCCAACATTGAATAGATTCACATGTTCAGTTTACTCTCATCAGTTTTATCTCTAAAGAAAGAGTTTAAAACATCATAACCAAATCATATACACATGTATATTCACGAGCAAAATAATCCAATACTTATCTGTATTGTATGTTTCCTCGTTCGTCCACAGGATCTTGCTTCGCTTTGCAAGCCTTGGGATCGCCTATGGACTTAGATGTTAGGTCAGCACGCCGGCTGCTCCACAACATCAAATAATTAATGTCCAGCCAGTACATAACCATGTCAACTAGGCTTGGAACTTTATCATGACCATTTCCAGGTCTAGGATCTACTATGGATCCTTAGGCACATCACAGCCCATTATACACTCATGTCAACAATGATACATACACTTATACCAACCATACACCTATACCAACATACACTTATATCGACCATAGCCCTTACTCCGCAACCCCTCTCAACAACCATTTACCATTTTACCCTTAGCCTGTCAACACAAGCAACACAAGCAACACAAGCAAACTCATCAGCATCATTGCTCTAAAACTGTAATCACATTTCATATCATTCACTATCAAGTATTGAGACACCAGGAGTGCGTCCACTCCCTAGAGTGTAATCAATATTGAAAACCCTTTCATGACTCAACATCGAAAAAGTGTGCACCCATTCCCGGTGTGTGCCATGCAGGCCCTATTCATACTCAAGCAATCGGTCATCATGGAAATAAATCAAACATGTTCTGCATATGGAAATTTAATAATTAAACATGCATATTCATAGCAAGGGTTACAGAACACTTATCCATTTTTCGTCGCAGTATGCCTTTGTATCTGTTAGGCACCATCACGGAGTTGGGAAAAGCTGTATGCTAAGCTGGTGAGCTCGCTGCAGAGCTAGGAACACCTACACCAGAACTAGCCCGACTTCTAAGATACCCACACACAACCAACACAAGGAATCAGTCCCTTCTCTGCTACTCAGTCCCTCAGGCCCTGCATTCCCTTTTAGTGTTGTCTCGGGGTTGTGGAGAAGAAAGCCAGCCCTCTAGCTCTGTCTGTGCGGTTCCCAATCACCAGGTTTAAGCAAACCAAGGCCCCATCCCTGTTTCTTGTTTACGTTTCATATCCACACACGTCTCACTGACATAATCCAAACCATCTCACTCATGTTATCACCAAACATGCAGTGCAGATGAGACATTTTCAAAATGTCTAATGGAGTTTCACCCGAACCCCATTTCCAAGATAAGGGAAAACCTTCCCATGAAGCTTGGCTCTTGCAGGTCATCACACATGATCTTCCTGCAGTGTGTACTCCTGACACATTCATCAAATAGCCAAACAGTCAGTCATTACCTGATACTACAATCCATTTGATCGTTTCATAACCAAGCAATGACATTAGCAATCAAATTCAATAAGAATTTGCGATTCTATCTACTACATAAATTGACTTGCTCAATTGTGGGTTTCTTGTAAGCAGCATTACTATGCCCATTATAATTTTATGCTTACTATCATAACATGAATACCCACTTACCATGTGTCCCTCCTGACACAATCTCACACAAGCCAACAATGATTAGTAGTCGTTAGTACTTCTTAAATCCAAAATCCATAATTCAAATTTAACAACCCTTACCAACTAATTTTCACAACCATGAGACTCCTTCTCATAAATGGTAGATTTTGGCATTGGTCAGGGTCTTACCTCTCACTGCCATGCTCGAATAATCTACCTGAAACATGAATTTCAACCAACCAAACATAATCTTATGCAAGCCAACAATGGCTAGTGGTTGTCAGCAATTTCTCAAATCCGAAATTCACAATTCGAATCCTAACAACCTATTATGCATATCATATGGTAGATTCAGGCATTGGTCAGGATCTTACCTCTCAATGCCGTGCTTGAATAATCTACCTGAAACATAAGCTTCAAACATCCAAACACAAGCTTATGCAAGCCCAATAGTGACTAACAGTTGTCAGCAATTTATTTGAAATTCATAATTCAAATCTAACAAGCTCTTTTACATGGTAGATTCTGGCATTGGTCAGAATATTACCTCTCAATGCCGTTCTCAGAATAATCTACCTGAAACATGAGCTTCCATCAACCAAACACTTGGTAAATATGGATGCATATACTATCTTATAGCTACAACCATCACTGAAGCATTTTCAGAATTTACAAAATTCAAATACTTCCCGCTGTTAGTCACATCAATATTATCAAAGCTCATTTACTTCGTGCAATCATTATCATACTAACATTGCAAGGTATAATCACAGCATTCATGCAATTCAATGGAGTGGTTAGATACTCCTTACTTCACAAGCATATCATTCATACCACCTTGCTCTTCCATGGAGCTTTTCTGGCGGCTAATTGCCCATGACTATCCTGCATTCATAACAGCCTTCGAAACAGTTCCAGAATTATCATTAATTCACCATTTCAGTCATTAGTTAGTCCGCATACCACATGCATTCATCTCAATGCATTCATGCCATGCGTCACAGCATTTCACCTACACTTATGCAATCAGTCATTCACACCCTTCATAGGCATACATCCAATGCATAACAACAAGATTCATAAAATCTTTCTAATGCATGTCCATTCAACGCTACCTTGCATTGATTCAGGAATACTATGCATTCAACCATACCATGGCCTAACCATGACTACCTCATACATGATGCATTACTATAATCAATATCATTAACATATATAGGCATGAAACCTTTCTACATTCCAATATTCACATGGTGTGAGGTCTCTTACCTGGACCAATCCATGGAATTTGTCATAAGCAAACTCTTTCCTGCATGGGTCTTACTTACACCCTTTCCATGACCACTTTGGTTGGTCCCTGCAGGAGATTGCAGAATTTTCTCACCAACTTTCACCCTGGACTTGTTGCTTTATCCCCTCTCCCTAGGGTTGCTGGTCTTATTCATCAGCATCAGCAACATATTCATCCGGGTCCATGTCATCGTTGGTTTGTCCACTAATGCCAACATCAAAGCAATGATTATCATTAGTGGTTCATACAGAACATATAATTCTCAATATTCTTACTAATCATGCAATATCCTATGCATGCAATACATATCCTTATGCATTTCAAGCATAAACTCAAGAAATGAAGTTATAATCAGCAAGATAGGGTCTAATGAAAAATTCCCTTTTCAAGCCTTTCATCCTTGCATGGAACTCCTTTTCCACCCAACAGTTGATTGACTTCATAGTCCTTGCTACCCCTGGGCATGCAACTGCCCAGATTTGTCCATTTGACAACAGCGGCCATCCTTAGCACTTTTCTGCTTCATGCGTAGATTCTGGTCACTTATCCTTGTTCCTTGCTGGATAAGCTTTTCAACGCCTATTCACACGCGTCATTCCGACCTCGGATGTGAAAACCACACCCCTTCTCAGAATGAAGACTTTCACCAACCTTGGCATTTTACACGCAGCTGCAAAGTAGAATTTTCACATTCTTCTAATGATATCAGAACCATTTTGGCAGCTGCATTTTCTCCTTTGTGAAATCCCTCTGATTCGAACTCTTGCCCAAAACACAAGATTTTCCTTCTCACAAGAACGACTGTCTCAAGGGACGACGGGGGTCAAGGATTATGTTTCGTGGCGCATTAGCTCGCTGCCAATTTCTCATTTTCAACCCCTGAAAATCCTCAAAATTTCACTGAGGAACAGCTGAAATCGGCTGAGAAATCTCATAGAAAAACTCAAAATTTTCCCTGTGCAAATCGGGTGTCGGCTGACTCTCTGATCGGCTGTCGGAACCATCATCTCGTCCGCTGAATCGGCTCCCAAACCGATCTCGCAGCCACAGAATCGGCTCCTTGGAAGCTCTAACCTTCCGCAATGTCGGCTCTCTGGGAGTTTCAACCCTTCCGCAACTGCGGCTCCCCGGAAGCTCCAACCTTCCGACGTATCGGCTGACTTCACATCGGATGCTGAACCGCTTTTCATCCGCAACGGCGGATGTCTACTTCGTCAACTCTTCCGATCGGCGAACTATCCTTGAGCCTTAACCCTTTTTGACGTGTCGGCGATCGGGGGAATCTCCCATCGGAAGACTTAACCATTTGGGCTTCCGCAACGGCGGACGAAAACTTCATCAGTTCGCCCGCAACGGCGAACGCCCACTTCACTGGCTCTTTCGATTGGCACTTAGAACCTCTTGGACATCGGACGTCGGCGGACTCTCGGATCATCGGACGTCGGAAAACTCTCCCTTCCGATTCCTCCAACACTTAGCCAAATTTTTGATTTTCCAAAATTTCTTCTTCATCGGCAATCAGATGACTCTCTCATCGGACGCAGAATCGCTTCGCCGTCCGCAACGGCGGATGGAAGACTTTACCAATCCTTCCACAACTGCGGAAGTTCACTTCACGAATCCTTCCGCAACAGCGGACAGGAGATCAATCCCGCTTCTGATTTCCCACACTTAGACAAATTTTAACCTTTCTGTGGCGTCGGCGATCGGACGACTTTCACAACATCAGACGTCGGGCCACTTTCCTTTCCGATTTCTCCGATACTTAGACCATTTTCGTGGCTTTTTCCCCTTAACGTGTCGGCGATCGGAGGTCTTTACGATCGGATGCGGGATCGCTTTGCCGCCCGAAACGGCGAAAGTTCCACTTTGAGAACCCTTCCGCAACAGCGGACGAGGGACTTCACCCACCCTTCTGCAACAGCAGAAGTCCACTTCCTCCAGTGGTCCGACCGTTCAACACTTAAAACAAAATTTTACATTTTTACAGTCTTCCACTGGTTCAGCTGGGAAGAAGAAGATGCACCTCTGTCAGTTGGTTCTTCTTGGCCCATAGAGGCCCACTGCTACAACCTAGAAGCTCTGATACCACTCTGTCACGTCCCCATGCCTCTGACCGGCGAAGAGGACCCGACGAACACATCAACACAACCGGCAAACAACCCCATGAACATTAACATAAAATCAAATGCTGAAATTAAAACTTACAAGCATACACAGATGCCAAACTCTTCAATCATACAGCGGAAGCAACACAAACACATTTCCAGCATTTGACATCAATACATATTACAGAGATGAAGTAACCAGCAGTACTTATCTTTTGATGAAGAATTCACCCGCAACCAGCTACGTCGCTGCAACGTTCCACCCAACCATAGGCCAGCTTGCTCATCAATCTCTCAGCAACGCTGCCACCCCCGAGCTAGGCATGATTCCTCCGGAATAAGGGTCAATTGCAGGCTTATACATAGCCAAGGGGACATAAACAACAAACCAACACAGCTGGGTTTCACAGGCTTTCAACAACCAAGCCAAGCCAGCACAGTCCAAAGACTGTCCATTGCACTCAGGAAACCAATCAGCTGTCACAGCTTAAAACAGGACAAACGAATTCTGAAGTGGCATACCACAAATTCCCAAACGTAGCAGCAAACACACTTACAACAGGGGAAAATCAACAGTTCGTCCAAGGCAATTGAGCCACGGGAAGACTCACACAGACCACGCTGGAAACAAATTTTACAGACTCCCAGCTTGGGCGTGGGTAATAATCAACACAGAACCCACAATTCGACCCATGGGGACAGGATTCAGCCACTCCATTCACCAATCCGCAGAGGAAAACAACGTGGGTAAAACCCAGGAAATTCCTGTGCGCGAAAATGAGAAACGGGAGGGAAATTCTCTGCGTGAGAATGCACAGCAGTCGAGAGGACGCGAATTGCAAGTGCCTGAGCATTTAGCAACTCGTGAAGAGGAAGAAAATGCCTGCGTGAGACCAAAATCGCCCAGAGCATGTGCGTGAGGAGCCAACAGACCAAAATCGTGGTGAGTGTGAACTGACCAGGGATGAGTGCGTGAGAAAGAAGAATGGGCAGATGTGGGTGGAGTGGGCATGTGGGCAATGGACTGACAGTCCTGCCACACCCACCACCAAAGGCAATAACTGCCTCAACCACTCAGCCATAACTCCTCAACCACCAGCTGAGCATTAAAGAGGTTAACAAGATTGGATGAGACAAAAGGTGACAAAACAACAAAGGTGGTGAGACAACAAGGTAATAAAACATGGGTTTTTCCCCCATAAACCAAGGTTTGACATCCCCCACCCCTTATCCTTTGGAACCATGCCCTTTTCATTCAACGTTGCACTGCCGTAGCTGGTTGTGGTTTATTTTAATTGATGTGCGGGTTTACATGATGCCGAATTATAATGTGCCTTATAGCACGACATATCACCGACAATTATCCCCATTGCCGAAACATACACAACCAAATCGATGGTGGGGCTTTTGCCTTGAGCTCCTCACCACGATTAATTACAATATATACATCATGCAAACGGGGTCAAAACCGGGGACATTACAGTTGATCATAGTTTTAAAGTTTTTAAATTGTAAAGATTGTGGATGTGTTTAAAATCTAATTATTTAAAGATGTTCCAAGGTGTCGCAGATTTTAATGGTAGATGGGATGCTTCACATGAAATTAATGTATGATAGGGAATGCGATTTTGACTCGAGCTATATTGAGTGTATCAAACATGCGACACCAAACCAAGGTGAAATCTAATGAGAAAAATGAATGGGAATGCCTATAGGAAAACACAGATGCTAGAAGGTTGTGATTTATGGAAGAAACCTACGAACAATTAAAGTTCCCACCTATGACCAAGAGATGAATACATAAATTGTTTTTAGGTAAATGAAAAGTTGTAGGGTGAAATAGTAATGAACCAAGGCAATAACAAACAATTGTAAAATGTCTACATTAAGCTTAATGGTCAACCTACCAATTTGTTGATATTGAGATATTTCTTTCCTCCTAAGTGAGTAATTCATTGGTTTAAAGATGTAGGTTGTACATTTGAATGAGTGATTTGTCTCTATTTATGGGTGAAAAATTTCTCTTTTGGTGTGTAGTTTGTTGAGAACACTAAATGAATCCATCACTCCTTTGTTTTACATAAGAGAAGTCAATGAGGTCAAGGTTGTAGCCTCCTTGCATTATGAGGTGAACAATTTGTCTCATTCGTCTCTTACAATTTCCCCTTCATTTCCCCTCCTTGCAAAACTTAATCCTGGTCCTATTGCTACCTTTCACACACCTGGGCGTTAAGCGCAACAAAAATCTTCAAGCTGCTAGGTGTGTCCTTGGGGGAAAGGCTCGAGTCAAGTACTGCCACTTGATCTTGACTCCTCCGTTTAGGCCAAACTCCTAACGAATCCAAGGGGGGTGGTTCCTAAGAAAGAGTTCAACTAAGAATCTTTATATTTTAGTCGTTAATGACGAAATTAAGTTGTTTTTAGGAGTTTTCGGTAAATAATTATGTCGCAATACTAATGAAAAATAGTTTAAACATTCAACAGCATATAACATGAGTGTATAAATATTAACATTGACAAAAGTGATAATCAAATGAAAATACTCAGATCAGTGCCAAATGGAGTCAAAATTGTTGTTGAAACAAAAAATGTTTTGCAATGTGTCTTGGTCAATTTTAATTATTAAAGATGAGTTGATTTAAGGGAAAGGGGATTCTCGATATACTTATGAAGTACTGGGAATATATTCGGAAAGACGAAAAAATTGGTTCCTCACTCGGAAATGTGGGCTGAATCGGAATCTCTGAGAAGGTGTTCAACACTACACCAACAAGGGTGTAGCCTAATTGTATCTTGAGGTCACTACTCAATGGTTCCCGCTTCCTTTGAGAATTTTTCCCAATAATCTCAAAAGGTGTTGTGCCGGATTTTCACAATGTTTCAAAGGTTGTTGATTTTATTACTATGAGTTAATTATTTAGATGTGAATAATTGATTAGTGTGCATCCCTGCTTTTGATTATCCCAAAGCTCGGGGCGAACTTGCGATGGGAAAGAGCATACACTAGAATGGAAAAATGTTTTTTCCAATTGTATTGACGCAAAAATACCATGGCAGTAAAAATAAAAACTAAAGTCTAAAAGAATCCACAAGCTATGTGTCACTTTTTGATCATCCACCAATAATCGACAAGAAGCCTTTGGTTGGTGGAGAGAGCATACTTCGTGGCAACGAGCGAGGGAACCAAATTATTTAAACAAATTTAAACATGGAAAATAAAATAAATAAATAATCTATACAACCTTTCAAGAAGGCATATTGTGTGTGTGTGATTGTTAGAAAAAATCAAACGACGAAAGAGACACTACTAATCCCCCCAGGGGGGTGGATGTGGGTGTTGTGTAACCCACTTGCTTTCTTTATTAATTATGATTAGAATATCATAAAAAATGAAATTAAAATACTTATACAACTTTATGGATTGAAGGTGAAAGAAGAAGAGGGAAAAATTGGGGTTTTTGGTGTCCCAGGAGACCCAAAACTCGAATTTTGAGCATATCTTCCTCCTCTTTTTCTTTGGACCTGCTAAAAAACAGAAATTTAAATTATTATAATGTGATGTAATGAATAAATAAAAGATAAAAACTAAAAATAAATTCAGTACTTGTAAAAGATTGGAAAATTTTACTAGTTTTGAGAGCACTGAAATGACAACTTTAGATTTAGTAAAAGATGATTCTTTTTTAAGCATTTCTAAATCTAAATTATATGATATGATAAATGAGTAGATTGAAAATATCAGGCTTTTAAATCAGATCTATCAAATTTGCATATTCAATCTAAGTATCCGGACGGAGGAGAGAGAAATGTTTTGAGAAGATGGAGAGCAACTTCAAGCCTTGCTTGATCTTCTTATGGAAACTTTGGAGGCCCTGTAGAAATAAGATGAAACTTGAGAGATTATCAAAGAAAAAGAAGATACAATTGAGTTCAAATCCTCCTTTGAAAAAAAGTAACCTGCAAAACAAATCTATGAGAAATCCCTGCATAAAAAGAGTTATATTTGGTGTACTCAAAAACAAGAAATGAGAAAGAGTTGAAATACAACTAAGTATGAACAACTACTCTCCTATCTCTTGAGATCAAAATACCACTAAGCATATTACAATAGTAAATTCCTACTCTATGTGCCTTAGGATGACCTTCTAAGCTAGATCTAATAGTAATTTTAAGCAAAAAGGAAGAAACAATTCAGAATTTTAACAATATCACCTCAATACTTGCAAGCATTCATCTCATAACATCAAATGGACCTCCAAAGTCTAAAAATTTATTCATCAAATAGAAAGAATACAAAATAGCAGAGGTTTCTTGCATCCATCCTGAACAAAGGAGGAAAACCATGCTTTTATAGCAAAAAAGAAGCTCAAACCCCAAGGGGGTGAATTTGACAAGTGTGAGGTATTTTGGGGGTTGAGAAAATGGTGGGAGGAAGGCCTGAGTGTTGGAATGAAGGTATGCCACCTATATTGATGTATCCCACTTGGTTTGGGAAGCCTTTATCTCCTCTAACCACTTCATCCAAGTGGCAAAACCATCCTCCATAAGTGAATTCGCCCCCCTTTTGTGGAAGTGATTTAGAGCCCCTCCTTTGATGGTTGGAGATGATCCTCTATGCTCATAAATGTCCTAGAAAAAATACTCAACAAATTTGACACCTCAGAGACAAGTCCCAGACAAGCTACCTTTGATTTAGGGATTGGATTTTCTCCAATTTTCCCATTTATTTGACCCTCTGAGCCATTTTGGAGAGAAAATTCAAATTAATAATTGAGAATTACTAATTTGACTCTAAAAAGTGGGTTTATGGGTTAAGTTAGGTCCTTGGGTCCAAAAATTGGCATCCCCATGACCAAATTGGATCCCTAGGCCCAATTTTATGACCTTTTGAAATATTACAATTAAAATACACCTTATCGACGATTTTATTAAAAAATAAAAATTAAAACATCCTAGGGGGGATTTATCAAATGTTCACGAAACTCTGGACATATGAATAGCATGGTATAATACATACACCCTAGGCTTTAATAACCTTTATGAGAAAAAAATTACCAAACTCATCATCCTGACTTTGGAGGATTTTGAGTGAAAAACTTGAAAGTTATATGTCACTTAAAAAAGCGTCATATAATTAACAAGGGAAAAAACACTCAAGGATGATGACCTTGATGACCAATTTTAAGAAGGCCAAGCCTTTTACATAAAAGAACCGCATGCTATGTCATTTATTACAATTCCCTTGAAAGGGTGTGAACATCCAAAAGAGGCCACAACTGGCCCTAATGAAACCACAAAAATTCTGAGCACTGAGTAAGAACAAGTGATTTGTTCTGATCCTTGGTGGCTCACTTGAAAAATCCCCTATGTGCAACTTAATGGATAACATGTTCCTCAAAGGAAAATTCCATGTTTACACCAGCTCGATTTTAGCTCCCCTTTGCAACAATTTTTTACCGTCCAAAAACAACGTATCGACGTATTATTGCACCTTCTTAGGGAAATTGCTAGTTATTATATTCCCACATATGGGGTGTTAGAGGGAGAAAACAACAATGATCATATATGCGAAACTCCAAGTGGCGATGAAGGAGATGAGGTTTAACATGCATACATTTATAACCCAAAACATGGATGCACATGAGAATCATGAGGCTAGAAAAGGGGCTAGTTCAAAGTGCCTCGTTGAAATTATGTCAATAAGGTGGTATTAAGGGTAACCGAATGCAAGAATGATTTTTTGGGAATATGGTATGATTGAAGGATGAATTTAGTATTATCCCACAGGCGCAACAATGAGGGCACGAGATAGGAGTTATATAGTTTCTTTTTTACAAAGGCATGTGAGAGAAGGATTTATCTAGTTTCCAGTTTATCTTCCATCCTTTCCTGACACCAGCTCCGAGTTCTTTCTAATGGCTTCGGTCCATTTATATTTATCATCCTTTCTTTGGGTAATTTGTTTGCATATTTTCTCATAGTTTGGGTTCATCTCCTTCAGCCCTCCTTCCTGGTTAGCTCCTTCCCTTTCGACTGGTTTGCTTCTTTCCTTTCAATACATATGGGGTTTTTTCCTTTATTGGAACCACACCCATATTGGTGGTCTCTCAATCTCATTTGGACACAATATGTTAGTTTTCCCTCCCTTTCCTTGGTAAGCATGGCTGGCAAAGGGAAGCGTGGGAAAAGAGGCAATGGGAGAATCCCTTACTCCTGGGTCACCAAGGAAGCACATGAGGTAGTGGAAACATATTGGTGACAAATCTTGGAGCACTTTTAATACGAGAATTCACAGGAAAATGAAGAGATGAAATTGGAAAGATGTCTCCTCCAAGCATGTGAAGTCAAGTGGGATACGAATAATTGGGTTCTTGATGTGGGCACTGTGCACACTTGGGATACTAAATACATTAATACTATCACTATATATTGGAAAATGAAGGCCTTAATGGGAAAGGAACTGTAGTAGAAGCATGCATCTAACGAGGATATTTTGTTTCAATTGGATGATCTTCATACTTAGGTAAAAAACACGATGCCAAAATCATTGTTATTACTTTTCCCATGGAGTCTACGTTGTAGAAGAGACCCCTGCTTTGACTTCTGGTCAAAAGGTTCCTCTAATTTCAATCTCTGATAATGAACATATAGTCCAGTTTTTACTATATTCATTTTTCTCATTTTTTTTATCTCTAGATATGGTTTGTAGATATCTAGTGTTCTCTAGTTATTCTTGGACTATTTGTAGGTAGTGGAACCATGAAGTTTGTTATAGTAGTTCTAGATATATTCAAAATAATAAACTTAGATTTCGATGTTGATCTTGGTTTCCAATATATATTTTTCTCAATATTAATATAGATCTTATTATCTTAAAAAATATATGTATGATTTATTTATAATAAAATAAAAAATAAAATATTTCCCACACAAGTGTAGACCAAGTGAATGGGACTACTGGTGATAATGCCACCCACCTCGGTTCAATTTCTCTCGACTTACCTAGATCTGTGGTTACAACTTCTGCTTTAAAAAATGGGTTATTGCGACAACCATGAGATTTGTTATCGGATATCGCAAGAGTGATTCTTCATAGTTTTCGATTCCCCCCATATATATAGACACACACACACACACACACATTTCTATATTAAGATGGTTTTTTTGAGATGATAATTTTATTTTCAAAATTACTACAACGTGCCTCAAGATGAAAGTTTTACACTCAAAATTAATATTTTTATTATTTATAAAATTTGATAAGGGATTCCTCCACATTCATGTGAGAAACGTGGCTCGAAACTTTAGTTAGGGTCTCGCTCTTGAGGTGATAGATGCATGGACAACAGAGATACATGGAAATGAAACTAGTGGTAAGGTACATGCAGTACACATGGAGTACATGGCATTTCGATTATCAATGAATTTTGGTAATAGCAGTAACCGAAGCATAAGGGAAAGAAGGGGACAAAATCCAAAAGTGACGACTCCCCTATTTGAGGTGTTGATGCAAGGTTCTAAGGGAAAACATCCTTGCAATGGAAAATGATAGTGGGAACCAACCTACCACATAATATTGCAGATAAGGATGCCTCTATTTTTTATGATATTTAGGATTTTCTACAATTGTTAACATGTCACATTATGACTGCTTATGATTTTGGTCTAGTTCTTGTTGGGAAAATAAAGTATTACGTTTTAGAAACAAGGTTCAAGTGGATAAAAACCCGCATGTTGCAAGCCCAAAGGGAATCCAAAGATACTAAATAAATATTTAATAAATTTGTCTTGTCTCTAATTCACTGAAATACAACAGAAGCTAAGGATTGGGTTAAGGGCAGATAGAAAGGGTTGGGAGCGATAAACATCAAGGCTAAAATTGAGCCTTGGGTTTAGGATGTACGGTCATCCAAAACACAATACTATATAGATAATATTGTAGCTATGTACTAGTACATGAAGCCCTTGCTTTGCAAAGAATTGTTGGACACAAGGAGGAGAGAAAAGAGATATTTCTTCAGCTTGATGAGACTTGGGAGAATATATGTCGAATGGATTCCAAACTCCATCTCATCTCCAAGGAAATGACAGGACTCTAGAATAAACTTACAGTTCTAGCAAATGTGATGATTGGCATATTTTTTGAGGAGCCATCTCCAATTAGGTAGCACAACGTTGGTAATGGTAATGGTAATGCATTTGTTTTTTTGTTTACCCTTCACACTCAAGCAACTATATCACATTTAAATGTTTCTTGATTATGGATTTGATTGGTGTGAGTAGAGTGTCATTAACGAGTGTTCATTGAGAAGATGAAGAGCTCTAGAGCCTAGATGAGCATCTCCCTTCATGGTTTTTCACAACATACTAGAGATTTAACCACATCTTTGTATGCCATCGATTTTGATCAGATTTACGAGGGCTATAACCAGGATGTTGATACACTATCTAAGAATCCTTGTGCAAGGGATTGAGGGTGTTGGTTGTTAAGCATTTTAAAGGAAGGAGTGAAGAATACCCTTCCTCCACAAGAGATGGATGTCTAGGGATTGGTTTCTCTTGTATATGAGCATATTCAACCAATGATGTCTTTGTCTTTTTTTTTGCATATTTGGTTATCTTTTTATGCACATTCCCAAACTACACATCAAATGTGACATATGTTCTAAGTTCAATTTGGCGGTATCCTGGGATATATATACGATAAGATTTTGATTGTTCACTATAACCTACAAAAAATCCATTCTTTCCTGAAGGATCTAACTTATGAATGTACACAGGACAACCAAATATCTTTAGATGACTTACCTCTGGTTTTTCTCTGGAAAACATTTCTTCTGGAGTTTTGTTCCCAAGGAATTGTGGGAATTTTTTTTGTGTACATATACTGTTGTTCTTGCTTCTTCTGCCCATAGGTACAATAGAATATATTGATCATGTATCATAGCTTTCACAACTTCCATGATAGACCTATTCTTTCTTTCCACCACACTATTTTGTTGTGGATTATAGGGAATGGTGAGCTCCCTCTTAATCCTAACTTCTTTACAAAAATCATTGAATTCATTTGAAGTAAAATCCCCTCCATTATCTGACCTTGGAATCTTTATTTTATTCTCAGAGAGTTTTTCTACTAGGGCCTTAAACTCCTTGAATCTTTCAAATACTCCATCCTTCTTTTTCAAGAAGTATATCCAAGTCTTTCGGGAGTAGTCATCAATAAAATAAGCATAGTAAGAGTATCCACTTAATGAAGTGGTTTGTATTGGCCTGTAGATATCCGAGTGAATAATATCTAAGATTCCTTTTTCCTTACTATCACTTTTTGGAAAAGCATTCTTAGTATTCTTCCCTTGTGCACATCCTTTGCACACTCCTTCATGTTCTATCTGAATTTCAGGTAAACCAGTTACCACTTTGCTTACAATTGGAAGAGATTTGTAGTGAACATGAGAAAGCCTTTTGTGCCATAGCTCACATGATGGTATTTGTTGCTAATGTTGAGTCTATATGTCCCTTCAATTTGTAGAGTCCTCCTCCTTCAACTCCAATATCCACTGGATCATCTATAGTTTTACCTTTGGTCCACATAAGGACTTTTCCATCTACAAAGGAAACTATGAAGCCTTTCTTGTCTAGTGTTGAAATGGAAAGAAGATTCTTCTTTAGTCCTGGGACATACATGACATCTTTCATTTTCATAGGCTTTCCAGAATCCAATTTATAGGATGCTTCTCCTATTCCTTTGATGGGATATTGGGAATCATCCCTAAGCATTACTTTATGTGGGGATTCCTTTTGTTCAAGGCATGAGAGTGAATCCTTGAAACCAATCATTTGCTTGGAGGCACCACTATCAATTATCCAGGTATCATTTCCTGGTGAGACTGATCCTGTTAGAGTAGAGATTAAGACATATTCTTCACTGGAGTCTTCATCCTTCTTTGCTTCCTCTTCTACTAATTGATCACTGTCTTCAGCAGCATGGGCCTGAAACCTTCTCATCTTTTTGATCCTTTATGCTTTCATGGGACAGTTGATGGCAATGTGTCCCAACTTGTGGCAAGTGAAACGTTTAAAATTTGAGAAGTCTCTCTTGGGTCTTTTAAACCCTTGAGACTTAGGAGTATGGTCACGACTCTTCCTTTTGCCTTTGGTGTGGGAAGTCAAGGCTTGATCCTCATAGTCATTTATCTTTTCTTCTCTGGCTGCTATCCTTTCTTCTTCTTGGACACTTTATTCCCATAACTTCTTGAATTTGGTTAGTTTCCTTCTTGAGCAAATTCCTTGGTTAAAGGATTCCCAATCTCTTGGAAAGTCATTTAAGGTTGTCATTACAATCTCTGCTTCTTCAAGCATGTCATCAATGGCTTCTAGCTAATCCTTTATTTGAGTTACTCTTGTAAAGTAAGATTGCATAGTATTTGACTTTTGAGATCTTACATTTTTGAGTTGATTCCTCAGGGTCATTTTCCTATTGATGTTTCTCCCTTCAAATAGACCTGATAGGGCATCAAACATTTCTTTTGGAGTCTCCCTTGAGAATACTTGAGGAATCAAGTTATCTTTGATGGAATCAGCTATGATCCTTTTTGCTATGATAATATCCTTCTTGTGCTTGGACTTGGCTTCAACTTCTTCTGGTTCTTTCACTTCCTCTTTCACAAACTTATCTAGATCATTCTATTGGAGGATAAGCATGATCCTATACTTCCATGCTCTGAAGTTTTAAGCTCCTTCAAGCTTTTCATTTAGCTTGGTATTCTTTGTCATCTTTAGAAGAATGAGAACCTGAATTGGAAAAATGTGGAAAGATACTTACTTGCAGAAAGCAGCTCTTGACTGGCCTCCTTTTGGATGTGCTAGGGTTTGAAGAAGAAACCCTAAATTTGGAGCTGGGGTCACAGGTGGAGATGAATAGTGGAAAGGATGTGCCTCCTTAAGGTTAGGTAGACTGTATCTTCCTTTTTTTTGAGATTGATGATGAAACCTCAGGAAAACAAAAACCCTAATTTGTCCTGGCAGTAGTGATAGGTCCAAAATTGAAAATTCTTGGAATTTAGTTTGTCTCCACAGAAAGATACGCTCTTCAGAGGCGAGTTGGGAGATTTGTCTTTTCTGGTTAATTTGTTAAGGGATTTGTTCGAACAACAAACTCTATTTGTGCAGTGCTTCCTTACAGGGTGGCTCTGATACCATGTTGATTTTTCTTAAATTGATTAGATGATATCTTAAAACAATTAGTCACTAGTAGATCACTGAAAGAACGACATGCACATAAATACAAGAAAACAAATATTTTCCTCGGGGAAACCACAAGGGATAAAACCCCACAAAACTTCCTCATTATAGAACTAAACTAGTGCAGTGTAAAACCTAGACAACTACTTCTTTCTCCTTCTTGGTGCACTAATCCTTCTCTCTCTTGCTAAGACAACTTGAGTGAGTGCTTACAAATGAAGGGGAGCACCTCCCTATTTATATTCTTCAGTTGAATTGACCTCTAACCTAGCAGGGACGAATTCTCTAACTGACTGGGCCCACTTAGCAACTTAACACCACAAATAACATTTATTATATTGACACTTGGGTACTATTGACCCGACTTACATTCATAGGTTTACATTGCTTCTTTCAATGACACTAACAAGACCAAACTCATCTCCTGAAGGAGGAATATGATACATCTGGAATATCTTCCGAAGTTACAACAATTTAACAATATAACCAAGAAAATGCCAATGTATATCATAAGGCCTCATAGGCCACATATACACAAAATCATGCTCCTTATGGGGGTACATGAAAACCAAACCTCTCATAGGCTCCATCGATAACATGTCTAAAATGGGGCTCTCAACCCTCTGCAAAAGAATGGAGAGTGCCCAACACTCATACTACTCCTCCTAGTGCTAGATCATGAGGCCGTATAGTACTTAAATGTTGTATTGCCTCCAACTCTTCCCCTGCTACTCCTAGAGGTAGTCTTTGTCTAGCAAGAGGAACCCATCCTCCTTAAACTCCCCGTACCACATGACATCCTACAACCACCCTACACATCACCCAATTCCATCCAAACCCACATTATACAGGAATATCGAGGGTATGATCCAACTCCTCATCATCACGGTTGACCACTCCTTGATCATCGAATCCCTCAGTCAGTGTACTTATCCACCTCTATAGGTTGGATAAGATAACTATCACTCGGTCTCCCAAAATTTACTCCCCCAAAGGGAGAAACCCCACCTACATCTCCAACAACAGCCTTGATATTCCCACTTGTTGCTTCAATAACCCATATAGGCCCAACGTCCTCATCACAACTGTAGTGGTGCCTTGACAATCGGGGTGGTCACATGGGACTAACATCTGCATCACAAATAGGAACCACAAACAATGTCATATATACATAAAAATTATGTGCATAATCAAATAATGTATAGAAAAGTATGTAATCACATACCACAAACATACATGTGGTGTCCCAACCATGAATGGGTGGCGGTAGTTTAATATTCCCCCAACATTCAAAACTACTCCATGGATATCTCTCCATCGAGCCAATCCCCTACCGACAAACATCCAAAAATTGATACATGAACACATGCCCCACTAGTCCACCACCAGGATGGAGCATCACCCACCCCTAGAACATCATTCGAGGCTCCTTGGGTCCCCTCGGTGGCACAACTATCTACAGACTCAACAATAGATATCTCTCAAAGAAGTAGGAGCATAATACATTCCCATGTCAGAAATTCCTTTCACCTACCCCTCGTCGTGCCTCGGTCAACTGCTCCATCAATACATGGAGCATCATAGGATCCCAAACCACTTGGTGACCAACTAAGACCCGCTCCACCATCAATTGTTGTCCCCCTATGATCTTGTTTGGGGAATCCACCCAACACCCTCACTACGATGGTCATTACCACCTGTATCACCAAGCTGATAAGATGGCTAATGAGGATCTGCTTGGATTTCAAGGCACTAATATCCCCACTAGAACAATGTTAAAGGAGGCCATGGATCGAATGAACCCATCCCAATAATGGTCAGGTCACCTCACATACTTCATGAGGGGGAGTCCCATCGAGGAAATATATATCCTAAGTAGCGATACTCAGGTCCTCGTCTCAGACACTTAAAAACACCCTATTAGGGTCCCACATCTCTATGAGCACATGCATCAAGAAATATGATGAATGAAGGAAGGGGCACTTGAAATATTTTAGAAGTCCTTCATCTGATAATGTCTTAGTGGCCACTAAATACCCCATCACAGATGGCACTAACTCATCATATTACCACTCTTACCACTCTATTTAGGCCATCCTGATAAACTACTAACACCTGCAAGCACAAATAGTAACACATTAGGGTCGATCTCAACATCTGAACTGCAAAATAAACAAAGGCTCCATCTAATGTGATTTTTTTCTCACAAATTCACACGAGCAATGTAACACTCCAATGGTTAAATCGAGCTTAGCGCAACTATATGCAAGTATCTGACGCGACCATTATCGTGTAGGATATGTGCATTTTGGATGTGTTATTCGTGAACCTAACCCATGGACAACCGTGTGAAAGCAATGTGCGGTCGAACAATAAATATATTGCACTACGTGCGGCTATACCCATTTTCCCCTGTGAGGGTCGCATGCAATAATGTATTCTCTTACATGATCATGCGATAGAATCCAAAATCCCATGCAGGTGGTTTTTATGGTTAAAAATTCATTATACGATTGTAGGGATCCCTACCCTAAAAAGCTAACTAAACAAAAATCACAAGGACGAGATGAATTCTTACCTAAATCTCATGGCATGCAAATGGAATGCATGGATATACCAGAATCAACAAAAAAACCCTCTAAAGCACAAACAACAAATAGTACAAATGATTTCGAAAAATGGCCCCCACCCCTATTTATAGACATTTGACCCTAGTTTCAAACTCCTGTTATGAAAACACCATAACTCCATTTGACAAATTATTCACAACACCATGATCAACACGTCGATATCTGCATAGTGACACTAGTCACTCTTTAATTTGAAAAGTTTCATCTAACACCAATTTTTACGTACACCCATCACATGCACTCTATTTTTTGTTGTTATTTTTGGAGTGTCAATACCTTGGTCATCTTCTCTATTACAATTGGGCATCTATGTCATGTGTGCAGTATAATGTCCAAAACAACATGATTCTAACCCCCTTATCAATGGTGTAGGACTTGCATCACATATATCATCATGAAACCATCATATAAGGAAGGTTTTCTCTTTATTTACACTACATTTGTTGGTACTCCAACCCATAACCCTAGGTTCCTAATTCCTAATAATGATGTGCCATCAATATCATCATTAAGAATAGCATGTTTCCCACATGGGTGCATGCACCATTGCAACCCTTGTCATAATTTGGCACCCATGATGTCAAACCACCATAAGTCCAAGGAATTTGATGAAATTTGAAACAATCAACCGATAGTTCTTCATTTTATATCTGCACATTTACTCCCCCACCTCCAATAGTTGATTCCATCATATCCTCGGCACATGTTACGATCAAGACTTGTAGTTAACCACTCATACCTACATGAGTAAAAGTACCATATGAAACCTTCCTCATATCATCACCACAAAAAGACAACAATCGGCCCCCCACCCTCCGAAGAAACCAATCATGTTTAGTTATTCTCACAGAAATAAATTGCATGGCATTGATTCATGGGGCACATATATTCGCATTTACAAACAACCTTCAAATCATCATGGCAAAAGTTCCCCAACCTACTTAAAACTGTGGGAACTTTGTCCATCATCAAAATGATTCTCTAATTCACCCAAAACTTTGGGAATCCCACCCATCATCAAATTGGTCCCCTGATACATTCAAAATCATGGAGACCACACCAATTATTCTTTATGTACAAACAATTCCCTGATCCACAAAATATTGTGGGAACCCTTGATTATTTTGGCAACAACCCTTGGTCACCTTTGATCGATGTAGTTGAGTCTATATATTCTCAGCATTACCAGGTTTGTGAGTCACCATTACCCTCAGTATCATGTCTCTACTAAAACCCTTAATCTACAATTTGTATCCCTCCATTACACTCTGTACCTCTATTTGAGGAATGTTGTCATCTATTATTGCCAAATTTTACATTGATCAAAGGACGTTATGAGCCCCACACTTATCAACCAATATTGTGTTATGCCTTTCAATTTTACATATGGTTACAAAATGATCTTGGTTCTCAATATAAAACCCTCCTCTTATAATGTACTTTATCTCTCATTGACATCAAATCACCATAGTTTGAGAGTTGCAGTAGCTATAGTTGCACCTTGAGGCCCCTTGCAATCATTATAAGGGATCACCTCAAACTAAGTAGGGAGAGTCATTAGTGCTCTCTAAATTAGTGGTATCCCCTATACTTGATGTAAAAACATCTCTTACATCATGAGGAGTTGTACATTTTGAAGGTAGCAGTGTTCACATTTATAAATCATGGTAGTATCACATCTAGTACAATGAGTTTCCCCATCCAACAACTTCACCATTATTCTAGTCCCCCACCTCACTGGTATTCTCATGATCATCAATAGTTCTCCTTCTTCGACACTGGTAACTTCATTTCCAGTTTCATCTACTCTTGCATGGATTGAAGTCACCTTCGTCCATGTACCAACAATATTATGAGTTGACCCCTTAGTCTCCTCTTATTGTAGTCATCTTGACATATTTTCACGAGCATGGGTATTCCCACCTCATTTGTATAAAATGCCATTATTTGTTACAATTTCTCCATTATGAGCAATCTTCCCCCACGAGAGGTAATTTCCATCCACACGTGGTTCAAAAATTACAAGAACAAGAGAGGACAAAATAAACGATGATGCATTATTGACCCTACAATACCCTCTGCACCTCATATACCAAGGGACATTTGTTAACACTTAAATTTCACACACATGTGACATTTCAACCAATTTTAGAATAAGGAACCATCAACATATAATATGCAGCTCACCAAAGATACCCTCATCAGATCTAGAAAGCAGTATGAGTCCAAAAAATCCAAAGAACAGTCAAAAGAAGAGGTTGTGCTACTAAGTCCTCGTTCACCCATGTTATATCACGAGTTATCAGTTTTATGCCCACATGAACCTTGCACAAATTTTCCTTAGAAATCCGTGTGACTGTCGAAATGGCAAGATCTCAACCATTCACAATGCATTGAAGGATCACGAAAGATCCCTCACAAAAAAGAAATTATTTGGCTCTTCACACACATGAAGGCGTTGAATAGCTCCATTTGTGTACTATGGAGCTAGATCATGAAGGTGATGGAGTTCACACTTGGATCTTGATATTTCTTTTACAGCTCTTGGCCTATAAAAGGAATCCTTAGGGAAGCATCTAATAAGGGAAAATCAAAGTAAGGTTATGCTACTGGAATTGTGCTGAGGATTCCTCATAGCTCACCTCTTCCTCCACCTATTGGCATTCCCCAAGCTTCCTTTCCACCTTCCTCCAAGGGGCAAGTGTTTCCTCTTATTGTTCTTCAAGTTATTTAGCATTAGTGTGGAAAAAAAGTACCTCTCTAAGGGATATTGTTGGATTCAATTGAAGCCTCCATCTCCTAGGTGACACTACATGTAACGAGCTTCACCATTGGGCAATCTTACTTGGTTCCATCATCTTCTTCTTCTTGTGGTTTGCATATATTCACTCTCTTTTGTTTTATTTCATGTTGTTTGCTATTATTTTGTTTTGTTTTATAACAAGGACCTACAATATCAATTTGGAGTTATCACTTTTGCTTTAGTAACACAATACCGAGCCTTGGTAGAAACCTCTAAAGTTTTCTCCCCTCAAGTTAAAAGATATGCACACTTTTGTGCATATTTTTACACAAAACATGGTCTGGATGCAAACCACAAGTAAGTCATCTCATTTTTTTTAGTTACATTGTATAACTTTCAAGTTGCATCAAGAGTTGTACCGTGTATATAATTTGTTCCCCCTAGTGAAACCAAAGGATAATGACAAATTATAATCTTTTCCTAGGGTGCACCACCAAAGGACTGATTATATGATTAAAACTTCATCAAACCTTATGAAAAATGTTTGGTGTCTTACATATGTTTCGTGGAAAAATGATTAATACTCCATCACTATCAAACACACGAAAGTGACTTGCATTAGGTTTAATTTTACTTGATGCTTCTTCTAATGTTATATATTTTAAATCCTTTGTGGGAGTGTGATTAATTATGTAATGAATGAAATTAATAGATTTTTCCAAAAAATGAGGATGTAATCCCTTAGATTGGATCATAAAATTCTCCATTTTCTTTAAGGTGTGATTCTTTCTCTTAGCAACACCATTTTTTTGTGATGTGTATGAAACAATATGTTGCATCCAAATACCATGTGTAGTGGAGTAATTTGTAAGTTTGCTGTTAACGTATTCTTCTCCCTTATTTTCTCTTAACTTCTACATTGATGTCTAGATTGTTTTTCTATAAGAGAATTGTCATCCAGGAACATCACTCTTATATTTTAGAAATAAACCCAAGTAGCACATATGAATAAGTTATCAATGAATGTTAATAAATACTTAAAACTAGAGAAAGAAGCGGAAGCAATCATACTACACAAATCACTATAAACGAGATGCAAGGGGGCCAAGGCGTGTCAAGAGCCATGTTTTTCAAAATTGTCTACATGATGTTTGTTCAGAACACATTAAGGACAAACATCATGTCTAGAAGAAACAATAAAAAGAATAATCACCATATTATGATTACATAGATACTAGAATGAGCGATAATTTAGATGACAAAATCAATCATGCAAAAGTTTTTTCAAGTCATTGTTATGGGTAAATAAATATTGATAAAAAAAATGATAACCCAAAGTTGTCAAATATGTACAACCGAATAATATCTTTGACAATTATAGTTGTTAGGGCATGCTTAGGATCCTTTAAATCATTGATTACAACTTGATGAGTTGAAAAATATACTGCTTTACCTTCGCCTAAGTGAGCAGTCTAGTATACTAATAGAACAATTTAAGCAAGGCTTGGAACACAATACATCATTGAAATGACCATCATTTAGTTGAATTGTTACAAACCATACACCACTAAGAGATCCATTATTGTTGTTGTAAGGATTCCATCTTCGTGAAGCATTTAGATTCCAAATTACCATCTTTCCCACAAAAATTACAATGTTTATTAGTCTTATTTCCTTTTGATTTGGTTCCATTATTACCATTGGAAGGAGGAGTTGGCTAAGAGGGTTTTGAATCATTATTGTGAGGTTGTTGCTTCTCCATATTCTTGGATTTATCATTCTATTGTGCCACTAAATCTTTGTTAAATGTACTTACGGTGTTGACAATTACAATATGAAAGAGCTTATGTTACTATAATCAAATAATCACAAAATGATTCAAAAGAGGGCATCTTGTAAGTAGCCTCTTGACTAATAAGAACTCATATGATGTAGTCAAAAGTAGATACAATACAAAAATAATTAATGTCAAACTTATTAGGAATAACATACATCAATTGGTCAAATGCATTGATTATTTTACATTATGGAAGTAAAAGCCCAAGAGTTCTAAATTTAGATAGAAAATATTCAAAGCAAACAAAAATCCCTAGGATGTAAAGAAATCAATTGATTTTCACGCTAGTGGTTTCAAATCTCATTGTGTTTACCAAAAACAATTTCCAACTTTTTCCATGTTGTGTCTGGGGTATCAAGTCCTTTAATTTGAAACTGAACATTGCTAGAGATAGACATTACAATTAATCTGGGTGATTTATCATTTTTATTATCTTATTTGGCTTTCGTTAATTCATTAACATGAAATTTTTTTATTCCCATGGTGACTAGGTAAAGTCGCCTATTTCCTAGTAAATTCTCCATGTGAGATTTCATTAAAAGTAAATTGAACTAATAAGCAGGATATCACTTTAACTAATCATATTATAAATTGCACGTAATATGAATTCAAAACAAAAAGAATGATTTAGATGAAAAGGTCTCAAAAAATAGACAATTAAAAAAAACAAGATAGAGAACGACAATTAGAATTAACTCAAGCTGTCAAAGTTATGTCATCTTAAAGAGATGCATAAAAAGTAACGAAAGTTCCATGGGCAAAGGTTAGTCCACGTGGTGAAATTAACGCTCACTTTATAAGTTACTTTTTATATATAAGTTTCCTTTTACAATAAAGTAAGTGGTACACTTTGATAAAAACAAGTGAGACGCACTTTATAAAGAAGATATTTTAGAAATTAAAGTTGTATGCAAAAATAACTTTAAAATAAATATTAAAATTACTATATAATGATTCACTTTATAAAATAAGTTAAATACACTTTTCAATAAAGTTATGTGAAAACTCAAAGTTGTATTATTTATATAAATAAAAACAAAAAGATTTGAACTCAAGACCTATTTTTTAATAAAGAATATTGAATCAAGTGATCTATTGTAAAATATGGGGAAAATGTTATGAACAAGAAGGTTTTTTTTTTTTGGCGTCTAAGTGCATGTTTTCCCCAAAATTCCTTTTTTTTGTTTGCAAAAACTTCAACACAATTGCATACAAAGTAAGCAAAATTTCAAATCCAAACTTTTAAGCTTGAGGTTATCTCTTGGTTAACTTACCTGGAAAATTGAAGTTTTTTGTTGTTTATTATTTCCTGAAAAATGTAAGTTTTCTATTTCATATTATTTGCATGACAAAGGTATAGAAAAGAAAAGACTTTGTGCTCTCTTGAAAAATTTTCAAGTTTGCATAGAGCGCACAACACAGAGTATAAACAAAACAAAAAGGGCGTAAACCAAGAATATAAACAAAACAAAAAACAAATTGAATATTTAAACAATATAAGATTTAAAATCCATAATGAAAAACTTATACCTCTAATTATGATAAAATGGTCGTATCTTGGACAACTAGAAACCTTTTTGGGTGAAATGAAAAGTGTTTCCAATTGAAAGAAGTGCTCTAGACATAGTGAAACAATTCTCTCAACTTGGAAATGCACAAAAAAGTAGAATAAAAAAATCCTTTAATGCATGCAACAATAGAGGTTTAGGACTAGAACAACAATGAGAGTAGGTATTCATAAGCACTATGATACCATGTTAAAAAAAATATGGTATTGCCACACAAGTCAAACATTTTAAGAAACCACTCACACAGATTGATAAAAGATTGACATGTAATCTATTACTTAGTTAAAAATCTTAAAGAGATGGTCCGTGACCCCAACCAACACGACAACTTGAGGCAACATATTATTGCAAAAGGAAAATATTGTACATATGATTTTCTCACAATAGGTCATTAAAAAATGACCCTCAATGTTCATTAAATAAAGATCATGTACCGATTATGTGTTAATCCATGGATAAATATAGTCATTATTATAAAGCAAAAGACGAACCATTGAATCATTTTATGTATAGAACATATCGTGGCCAATAAATTATATAATTACAAATGCATACTAAATAAACACACTTTATTTAAAGAAACATTAGACCAAGTTGATCTTAACTAAATTTTAAGTGTCTAAATATCATAACACCCCCCTTAAAAACAAATTGAGATATGATCGAATGATTTACAAATCTAACACAATAGGAGAAGGAAGGGGGCATTAGAGCCTATTGTGATTTTTGACATATTTTCCTAAGGTTTGCAACAACTCTACTCCTAGTAACACATCAACAACTCCCAGAGGTATTCTGTAATATTATGTTTCTTATTTTAAACTTTAGATTTGCAACTAAACCTTATGGTATCTAACTATGCCCAATTTCTTTCCATTTACAACCATCATGCCTAGAGTTGGTTATACACAAAGTTCTAATCTTATTGCCACTTTGATATTGATAATGTTACAAGTGGTTCTTGAGTCTACCATGGTTATAACATTGTTTTTCTTTACATTCTCTTTGTTGCCACACTTTTGGTCAACCCGAGTTCAGATCCCTTGTTCGTCAACAAAGCCCAAGATATTGGCTCGATAGAGCAGGACTCCGTCAGCAACACCTACGACACAGATAAAGTCTCATCCAAGATACCTTATGTGGATTTCTAGAACCAGGTTCCTACAATTATATTGGTGATTTCACTCTTACAATACTATGAGGTCACTCGATTGAAACTGGGAATTATAATTATGTTTTCCTTCATTCATTCAAGATAATTATCTAGTGATCCGTCGACACATATTGTAGTAATTAACATAAAGCATTTAGCATATATTTAAACTATTAGATTTGTGTAACAGAGGCTGTGTGACATATTTAGATTAACTCATTCATGACAGACATGCATTCGACATAAACATAAACATCAAAGATGCACAAAGACAAGATATAACGTGGAAACCCATCTAGGAAAAACCATAAAGGTTCCCTTCATATGGCATGAGAAATAGGTTAGCACCTTTGGTCTACGCACTTAGCTTGTAGACTCTTCTTTAGACATTATTTACAATTCATAAATTCTTCTCTCGTCTCATGCTCACTGGTTTTGGTCTCTCTCTCTCTCTCCCTCTCTCTCTCTTCTCTTCTTCTTTGAATCTTCAATTCGCACACAACCTGGATCAATTTTCTGACTAAGCAACTCCCTCTATGATCTATCAATCCGCACACAGCTTGGGTTTATGCTTTTATAATATTTTTTGCGTTTACAATTCTTGATTCAACCATCGATTGACTCTCAATTGTTAGCCGACAGGATGTATTTCTATTTTAATACATTCAGTTACATCCAAAAATAGGCACTATCGGCCCAAAATACAATCATGCTTTATTACTAAAAGAAAGCTTTTAGTCTAACTAACTGTTTCCCCAAAATTAATCGAACTCTGCTTTTAATTGCTTTATTTCTCCTTTGTTGCGACTCCTTCCGTCATGGATTTTCTCTTGTCTTGCAACCGAAATCTTCATATTTCCAATCATTATTCTGGTTGTGTTTTCCTACGGCCAACACTCTTTTAATTTCCATGTTTGTAACTAGGACATACTTTTTATAGTTACAAGTGATATTTTTAATGTCTCTTCATATTAAGATTCTATCAAAACTTCTTGGTTTCATGCTTCTTCTTCTTGGTCCAAGTATTCAACTCTAATTTCTAATTCATCTTCTCTCTACCTCATACTAGTATATTTTTTTGCAATCTTCATCTTGTTTGCAGATATGTGCTTGGTCCCATTTTTCACACTCATTGCAAATTTACCTTCGTGTATACTTGGTGTTTCTAAACCTTTGTACACATTTTCATGGCATAGGTGTTGTGCATATATCTTTCTTCATTTATTGTTCGGTGTTGACACCTTCAATGTCCTTGTATCGACAATAGGGGTTCTCCCTGGTAGAAATTTCTAATTAGACCTTAAACATTTATAATAGGGATCCTGTCCAAATTTTGGCTTGGCTACCATTCACTAGTTTTAGGGTTTACCGGTTGTGGATTGGTCCACCATTTACGTTTTATTTTAGGGATGAAATGTACTATGAGACTAACCTAATATGCTACGCTAAACTATTCTATCATATCTAGGAGCGAGTTTAAAAGGAATGAGCAATCAATAACATTGAGACACATGTTTTGAAAATAGATAGTTGAACATTAAAAATGTATGACAACTAGAAAATTACATATTCATGTTAGAATGATGGTTGTAACATAGCGATTATGCATTTACAACTCGTAGAAAGCAAAAACAACATGAAAATACATATACAACATAAATAAAAGATTGTAAGAATAATCCAACGGAAATCTAAAACAATCTTACTATATATAGGTGCGAGATAAAGAATGAAACAATTCCAGGATATTCATCCACACTATAACCATAATTCCATGCCAAAACTCGAGTCCATTAGATCTTCTATTAATCAACAAAAATAGTTATTTTATGAAATGAGTAGTACAAGATACAACCAAATTCTAATTCCCTCCTTTACATCTTTCTTTTATAACTTTTACAAAATAAATCCCAAGCGAAATTTCATATTTCTAAAGTCAATTACGACCCTTGGGTTCCTTGGGCACTTGGTAATTCAAGTTTTTATTATTTTCTAAAAGAATCAAAAGAAAAACTTAAATTACATAATTCTAAGAGGGAAAAATTCCTTGGAATTTAATAAATTGATCCCATAATTCACAATCATATGACATAAAAATTAGTTGTCTCAGCTCGAGCAAACGTAAGGAGAATCCATGAGTCACAGCCTCCATAGACAATGAGTTCATTCCTTTAGTGGAGGAAATATAACATTCCATCATGAAATAAACTTTTTGTGTGGGTGTCCCAACCTAATCATGCAATGGTTGCATAGTGACATGCAATGTACTTCTAACAGTTTCAATGTTCTCATCTCTGATTATTCTCAGTTCGGATAATCGCTGCTCCTTTGGGATGGGTTCTTCAAAGGTCCCTGGGGGTGGTAGGTGACACATTTAGAATACTTTCTCCATGGCTGTGTGTATACTTTGACATTTCTTCAATGAATTAGTAATATCTTTCTGTAGTGTTATCCAACCTTCTGACAATTGTCCAAGGTGGTGTAATCCAATTTAATTTATTCTAATGTCCTTTTAGATAAATTGGGTGGAATTTCAATGTTCTATCACTATTAAGATTCTATACATTTCAGATTTAACTTGAATTCATGGATGTTGAGATTTTTCTCTCTATATTTTTTTATCACGAACCTATATGCAACTTCTTAAACTTTGTAGAATGGTTATGTGACTAGCTTATGCATGTGGAAGTACTTATTCTACAATGTGGTGGGGTAGGCATGAAATTATGTTAAACTTTTTTTTTCCTCCCTTGAGGCCTCCGCTTCTACTTTTAGTATGTCATTTTCCTTTTGCAAGCCTCCTATCTATGTTTCTATGGCTTCCTTCTTTACTTCATGACTTCTAACCTAGGAAAATAACACATCCTTCTCCGTTTGCAATTCTTGTGCTAATATTTCTAATGTTTTTTTTTTCTACTTGGAGTGCATCATAATCATATTTAATTCAACCCCTTCTCTTCTGGCTTCCATTAGATGGTCCTCCAAAAGGCTAATCTTCTTCTTTTTGTTGGCTCAACTCTTTGGATAGTTCTATATGTTATCTTCAGTTTCTAGGGTAACATCCATAATTTCTAGTGCTTTATTAGTCTTAAAACACGGGGGTCTCCAGAGTGACGTTCATCTTACATTGCATGGGAAGTTTAATTTTCTTATGTGTCCTTTGTATGATTTACTTATTTTTTTCAATAAAAAACAAAGGAACTAAGCCTGGCCATTGAATCTTCCTTGGATGACATGTGTGCACCAATACCAGGCTCTTTCGGAGGGACGTTGCCTTCGTTGAGCATGATATCAAAACTAGTGGCAGGTATTTCTATGTCCATGTCCTATGGTCCACTGTCTTGTACTTATTCATCCTACTTTTTCTCTTCTTCTTCTTTCCTCTGAGATTCTTCATGTGCTTTGAGCTCTTATTATGTCTTCCTTCACATATCTTCTTGTTTCTCCTTCTATTCATATTTCTTATGAGCTTCCTCTTGCTCTTTTAGTTCTTTGGTCTTCTATTGTAACTCTTCATGCCTATAAAGTTTTCTTCTTATCCCTTCTTTTCTAGAGCTTCCACCTTGCCTTTCTTTTGTAATTCTTCCTTTTCTTAGTTCTTCCAATTTATAGGCATCTGCTTCAACTTTCTTCTATTGTCCCTCCTCTATGATTTTTTAAGATCTTCCTATATCCCATCCATTGGATTCTTCCACTTATTGGCGTGTTTTGTCTTGTACCAACTCTCTTTCCTTACTAGCAATATCCTTATCTGTAATTTTACCTTTGTTCATTATTTTTCCAAGTCCTCAAGAGTTTGAGCTTGCTTGTAGATTTATTATTTTGCACAACACTAATTTGCATATGGTTAGGTTAACTTAACAGTCGTGCAATGGTTTGCCACTATCCCACAACCATCATTTATTTAGAAATTATATTCACTGAAATGAAATATTTCCAAGTCTTTAGTCAACTCCACAACTTCCTTTAATTTCTTAATATTGTATGCTGCAACTACTATTAGCAAGGGTGGCTATGATGTTTTTTTAGTGTTAGTAAGCGAGGTTGTGATCATGTCTACGGATTCCTACCTTGCAATTTACCTAAGGACCATATGATCTATGACGTACTTGGTCCAAATGTATGGGTCCTTTGATCATCTGTTGTTTCGCATATATGTCCCTCCCTCGGTTAAGTACCAATATCCTAATTTGGTCACTATATCAATCGTGTTATTTGACATAAACTTGGTCGGTCATCCATATATGATTGCGTGAGGGGAATGAGGAAGTCCTCACAAATATTCTTATAGTAACTAACATGCTTTTGTTCCCACATAGCTTTGGAGTAAACATGAATAGGTGGATCTAAGGGGATCCATTCCCATCCCATCCTATGGAAATTATTTAGATTGGAGATTGCATCTCAATGGTATGAGAACATATGAAAACTGGATTGTTGTAGAAGAAGGCCATCTTGTGCACACTGAATTGTGTCTTCCATGTTGGTAGAGAGGATAATTTCATAATTGAACCTCGTGGTGAGTCCAATGACATGATACATGAGGGGCGTCCATTCTATCTTGAAGTGAGAGTGACTACTTCCCCATACATTCTACATAATAGGGTTGTGACCATGTGATAGGGTTGCGTCAACCACTTGATCTCATATACAATTATTTTTTTGTGAAAAAATTGTTTACATGGGCTTCATGCTTGCTTGATGAAGGTTATGTAATTGAGTTTCAATGACTTAACCCATTTGGCCATCATGTCAATTTCTATTTCCAGGAACTTATAATACCTCTCCAAGGTAGACGACTGAAACAAAGTGATTCCTTCCCTTGAGGAACCTTTGAGGATTCTTATTTTGGAATCGATATGAGGGAGAAACCACACTGTCACTTATGTGCATGGGAATACTTCCGACCTTGTTTTTTCTTTGTGTAATCCAAATCTTTTATGTTTTGATATACCGAGATCTCTTCTACACTGGATGATTGATATTCTTCTGCTCTTGAGAACTAATACATTCCCACCCATCATTATTCATGATTTGGTCCAGTGTTACTTTTGGTATCGTCATACTGAATCTGGGGGATGGGTCTTGTATTTATTTCTCCATCTCGTCTCTAGATGATATATCTTGCACAGTTTTGGATTGTTGTCTCGTTCTTCGACAATATATAGAGTATTCTTGCGAGTCATTAGAAGCAATGGCATTTTCTATGAGGAGGCAAATTAGGGTATTGAAAAATGAAAACAAACTAGAACCTAGATTCATAAATGTGTTCATGTTTATGATCCTAATTATTTCAAGTATGATCCAACTAAAATGGACTATGTCAATGTTATAGGTGCTGTCAAAACTGTCACACATGTAACATGGTGTTTCATGATGTGTGCTTAAGCTCCAAAATCAGGTTACTTGGAAAAAGAAACATGGATATATCAAGAATGATTTCCATTGCAAATTAATTTTAAATTCTTTGTATCAGTTATGCATATAATCCTCTATGAGATCTATATGAGGTTGAGAATTTTATTTAATTAAATTTAAATCTTCAATGATATAATCCTCTATGAGATCTATATGAGATTGAAAATTTTATTTAATTAAATTTGAATCTTCAATGAGGTAAGGTGCTGGTGAGAGCCTTTCATTCAAAAGGTTTGCTTCATGATATTGTTTTGGCATGGCAAATGTTTCTTGTCAATCCTTCATGAAGCTCAAAGGGGAACCATACGGTTTGAACAATTTAATGTTCATCCTCAAAGGCGTATAATACTTCAGTTAAAATGTGCATAAACATTAGGATTTGGGAAAATGGCAAGACACCACCACCGCTTGCATGAGTTTAAACACTTTACTTTCATATTAGGATAAGGGACCCTAGGGTTTTCTTAAAAATTTCTAGCACCTTATTCACTGCTTAATATAGGCGAACAAGATTCAAGGGAAAAACCTCGAGTATATAACGATTATTCTTGCAAAAGGGAAAATTCAATGATCTTACCCTAAAAGAAACTTTGAGGGACATATGATTTTCAACAATGGTCGATAAGATTGAGAAAATTCTCCTTCTAGTCCCTATGATATCTTGTGGCTTCCTTTATTTATAATAACTTATATTCGTGGAGGACCACCTACCTTAGTGTGGCTAGCGTGGAGCAAGAGACGACACATGGCCTCAGCTTCAGTGCTTCCCTTGTCTGATGCCTTGTCTCACCGCTAGGGTTTTCCTTTATCTATGCACGAGGAGGAAAGTATGACAAAATATGGATGGTGGCTTCCCTTTCCCTTTTATAGAAAAAACTAAATAAAGGCGATGCAACGAGTCTCTTTGAATTTAATCGGTGAGAATTTCCTAGCTTCGTGGCTTGCAAGATTTTCCTAGCTTGCTGGCTGCAACGATTGGCAACTTTTACGTCTTTCTAGGATCACATGGGTCCCACTAACTAGTTCAAGGTGATCTATAAGTGCAGGATTATAGTATCATTCATTTTCTTTTCATATTAAAATTAATTTACACAAAATTTGAGGTGAGGCATGAAGGAGATCAAAGAGGCTTGCAATAGTTGTATACCATAATTTTTCATACTTCCCAAGCTTGCATTATAATTTTGTAGGTGTTATGTCAAAGATAAGTTATGAGGTTCATTTTCCATGTTGTTTTCCATTGAGTTTATTGGGTAAGAAACAAAACTAGATAATTGTAAATATGTGTTTCGTGTCTCTTATGGTAGAGATAGAGTTCCACTTTCAACAGGCGTTCACAGTCTCGACGGATTTGTCTCTTGCACCAGTTTTATAACTGAATGATCTTGTCTCAGTCTAATATATACATTTCTTTATACATAAAAAATTATTACTCTCTTAGAGAATTTTTGGCTTAGCAATGCTTTAGATGGAGGAGTTGACTTGGTAAGCCTTTACAGCCATGGGATAATGTAGAGAGTCATTTTGATGGTCTATAAGCCTTGATTTCTACCCATGGGTTGACCTTTTGTAAGATATCATATGATATATTCGATTTACATGGTTCATTGAATGGAGCTCAACGAGAGTAACTGAGAAACCTTTCCTAAGCATATTTCAATTCATTAGAGTTTCATTTTAATCATTGCTACTAACTTGAAATCCTTGATACCTCCCATAATGGGTTAGATATATTTTCATATGTTGGAAGATGGGATGAAATCCTTTCAAATGATAATGCTAGAAGATGCATAATTAACTCCTCACACTAATAAGAGGGAACCGTTGACTTATGTAGTGTTCCCCACCAACTATAGAATACACAAACTTGCCAATAGGACATGAAGTGTTTGAAATCAATCACAAGATAAGAATCAGACTCTCCCCATGTACACTCTAACTGTTGGACTCAACTTTATTAAAACCAATTCAAAACAAAAGGTAAAGACTGAAAAGGAAACAACAAACTGAAATCAAAGCAAAGGAAAATCGGGGAAAACCTTTTTTTATGTATAGGATTGGTTTCTCCCTCCAAGCTATGTAAAGTATTGTTTTAAGGCTTGTCCATTCATGAGAAGAGAGTTAACCTCCATTTCTATATCTTACAATTTGTAAGTACTAGGTCCAAGCTTCTCAATAATCATGTAGAGACCTATTGGCCGGATTTTCTGACCTAGCCAACACAGAGAATCAACCCACACAAGTCACTTACTGCAGCTTCCGGTATGTTTGAATTAGCTGGTTCTCGCAGGTTATGGTCTTGCTACCACCTAAGTTTTAACCTCCTTAAAGAAAGTTCTACCACTTGAACTTAGAAAAAGTAGATCCTAAATTATTACTAAACTAAATTTCAATCTAAATCCTAAACAATAAAACTAAAATTAATCTTATTTATTTGCAATTTATACTAAAAA
>LPNX010197715.1:109819-270089 GCA_001517045.1 Pseudotsuga menziesii | reverse complement strand
CTATACGGTATTTCAAATTTAAAGCAATTTCATTGGCTAACACATGATGGCATGGAATTTGAATTAGAGTTAAAAGGCCCATTTTGAGTTGAAATTTCCTTTAATTACACATTTCAAAGAGAGAGACATTTTCCTTTCTTTTCTTGATATCCTCCATGTCATCATATCCTGTATTATGACCGCTATCCCTACTTCATGATTTTGTGGCATCTCCTTATGATTAGTTGAACCCTTGGTGTTCATAGGGAAGATAGTTTTCAGTGACTCAACCTGAATATTGGTTTATGAATTGTAGCAGTCCCTAGTGCTTTCTGAGGTTGTTTATCAATAATGTTACTTCTGGATGGGATTGTTTTGTTTTGCACTTTCTCAACAAGTTTTTTCTTCTTGCTACTTTCATTTGTCTTAGAAGTTTTGATGACAAATCCTTTACTTGTCGTTGCATAGTTTACGGGGAAAGTTTGCATATTCTGAATTTCAGATGTTTCTTCTTCGCAGTCATATCCCAAGTTAGGATCCGAGTCCCATAATATCAAAGTGGTCTCTTTAGCCTCTTCCTCCATTTCAACAAATTTTTTTTGTTTTGATTATTCCTCTTAATCTAAGTCTTATCTATCCAATAGTTGATTTATCACCAAGGTCATGGAATTTATCCACTGGGGGCATGTCTTTTCTGAATGATTCTTTTGGTGGTAAGTATATAAATTATCGATTCACACATCATTCAAACTGAACATTGTTGCCTAATTTTTCTGGGGGCTTCAAAGTATTTTTTTTTCTTAAAAATGGGTTTAAATAGTTTCTTTCCTAGAATAGATTTCACCAGTATTCGTTTTTAAATCCACTATTTCATTGGAAAAAAATTGGACCAATTTTACAACATTTCCTAAATAAGAGGCTTTCTCTTTGGTAGGTCCGGTCAAAAGAAAAGGCTTCTTTGAGGTTGTGGATTTGGACTCACTTTCCACAAAGTGTTTGACAAAACTCGACATCTCTAGCTCGATTTTCCTAGCAGCTTCGAATTTTTATGCTAATGTAGCATTACCATCTATCTTGACAAACATTGTTAGCGATGGATGTAGGGATGTGGTATAATATTCCACCAACACTTCCTGGAGAGGTTGAGTAGAGGTAGGAAACTTATTTATATTTTCGATAAACCATTGCTTGAAATATTTAATCTTATCCTTCTTATCCATTTTCAAAGACAACAATTCCCTGATTAAGGATTCCATATTTATTTCTTCCTTAAATTTTCCTAGGAAACTCTTGTCGAATTCATCCAACTAAGAAATAGAACAAGGTGGGAGATTGAAATACCATGTAGATGATTTATTTTCAAATGTATAGGGGGACAAACAATAGACCACATCTTCATGATCCACATTCAGAAGCCTAAGGGCCAAATAAAAACTTGTAAGATAATATTCTAGAGTCATCCCTTTATCTGGGCCAAATTTAGGAAAAATACACATAGGTTGTTTGGGCAAGTCATGAAGTTTACCAGCTAAGTTTAAAGCACCTTGTGATCTCCAAGATGGTACTTTATTTATGTTATGATCCATATAGTTGATATGTTCAGGTGATTTTGAAGGGAGAGGAGTGTATTGAGAATGAGGACACTCAAGAGACAATGAGCCAATCTGGTCAATAGGCTCGAGAATTTCTTGTAATAAGAGGTCTACCAATTCCTCAAGAGAATCAACCAAAACTGAATATTTAGTTTCTACAGCCCTCTTATGGGAAGCTCATCATCTGGTTAACGAAGGATTGATAGGTAATCACCCGATTTGTTTTACATAAGTCCTAGTGATTTGATGGAAATAGTTAACTTCTTGATGAGGTACAACAAATAGATGTTCATGAGAACTTTCAGGATGTTCCAAATAGGGATTAATGTGCTCAAAGTTATCAGTATCTTGTCCAATTCCTACCCCTTGGGGAAATGGACTTATAGGCTGAAAATTTTTGGTTGGAGATGTAGAGAAATATCCGTGTGAGAGGGGAATTCCTCTGCCATCCATGCATCGATGTCCCTCCTTCTAGCGTCAAATGTGTTCATTACCGAAAATGTCCTTGCATCGACAATAGGGGTTCTCCCTGGTAGAAAGTCCCAATCAGACCTTAAACTATTTGGAATAAGGAACCTATCCAGATTCTAGCTCGACTATCATTCACTAGTTTTAGGGTTTATCGATTGCATCTTGGTCCATCATTTATGGTTTTGTTTTTTAAGGGATTAAATGTAATATGAGACCAATATAAGATGAAGTCATACGCTGTGACTAATCTATCCTAGCTAGGAGAAAGCTTAAAAGTCACTAGTAGTAAATAGAAATGAGATACATGTTATGAAAACAGATCGCTAAATATTAGAAATGTATGGCAATTATATAATGACATATGCATGTTAGAACAATCACAATGACATAGTGATTCTTCATTTACAAGTAGTAGAAAACAAAGATAACGTAAAAATACACATAAAACACAAATAGAAGATTGTAAGAATAATCCAACATAAATCTATAACAATCTTTTTGTATATAGGCACTAAGATAAATAGGAAAACAACTCCATGGCATTCATCCACACCATAGCCATAATTCCATACCAAATATTAAGTCTCCTAGTTCTTCTATTCATCAATTAAAATAGTTCTTACATAAAATGAATAGTACAAGTTACAACCAAATATCCCAATCCCTCCTTTACATAATTTTTATAACTTTTATAAAATAACTCGCAAGTGAATTTTCAGGTTCCCAAAGTCAGTTATGATCTTGGGTTCCTTGAGAAGTGACTTGTCACTTTAAGTTTATATTCTTTCCTAAAAAAATCAAAAGAAAGAAAAACTTAAATTTCATAATTCTAATCTTGGGTTCCTTGCAAAGTGACTTGTCACTTTAAGTTTATATTCTTTCCTAAAAGAATCAAAAGAAAAACTTAAATTTCATAATTCTAAGAGGAAACATTTCCTTGGAATTTAATAAATTGATCCCATAATTCACAATTAGATGTAATAATTTTCAACTTTCTAGGCTCCATGAAACGTAAGGAGGTTGTAAGGAGGTTTCATGAGTCGCTGCCTCCCTATCCAATGAAGTCATTCCTTTAATGAAAAAGTATGGCATGTATTCATGAAATGAAATTTCCACGTGGGTGTACCAACCTAATCTTGCAATGCTTGTTTAGTGACCTGTGATGTACTTCCAATGGTTTTGTTGTGCTCATCTCTGATCGTTCTCAATTCTACTAATCAATGCTCCTTTGGGATGGTTTCTTCAAAGGTCCTCTAGGGTACAGCTAAAACCTTTCAAACACTTTCTCCATGGTTGTGTGTATACTTTGACATTTCTTCAGTGAAGTAGTAACATCCTTCTACAACGTTAATCCAACCTTCTAACAATTGTCCAAGATGGTGTAGTCCAAATGAATTTATTCTAAAGTCCTTTCAGGTAATTTGGGTGGAATTTCAGTGTTTTGTCACAGCCAGGATGTTATACCTTAATTAATCCCTTTGACTTCTTGAATGTTGAGTTCGTGCTCTCTGGATTCTTCGATATCAAATTTGAGCTTGGTTGCAACTTTCTGAACTTCATAGAGTTGTTCTATGACTAGCTCCTACATGTCGAAGTACTCATGTTGCAATCTGATGATGCATGCTTGAATTGAGGCTTCCACTATTGTTGCTAGTGTATCCTTTTCTGTTTGCAGGTCCTTCTCTGCTTCAAGACTTCCAACCTGGGAAACTAACACATCCTTGTCCTTCTGCAAGTCTTCTGCTAATATTTCTAATGTTCTTTTTTCTACCTAGAGTGCATCATAATTGTGTTTCAATTCAAACTATTCCCTTCTGGTTTCCAAGAGATGCTCCTCCAAAAGGCCAATCTTCTTTTTGTCCTGGCTCAACTCTTTGGATAGTTTTTGTATGTTATCTTTTGTTGCTAGAGCGGTGGCCACATTCATTGATGCCATAATATGTGGTGCTTTATTAGTGTGTTCGAACATGAGGGTCTCCAGAGTGACGTTCATCTCAGGCTGCGTGGAAAGTTTAAGTTTCTTATGTGTCCTTTGTATGAATAGTTTCTTTGGTCGGTTAAAAACAAAGGAACTGAACCTGACCACCGAGTATTCCTTTCCTTGGATGGAATGTATGCACTAATACCAAGCTATTTCAGGGGGAAGTTCCCTCTGGTGAGTGGGATAGAAGAACTAGTGGCAAGTGTTTCTATTTCCATGTCCTGTGGTCCCCTGTCTTGTACTTATTCATACTTCTTTTGCTTTCATATGAGATTCTTCCTGCATTGTGAGCTCTTCTTATGTCTTCCTTTGCATCTCTTCTTTTTGCTCCTACTCTACATCTTTCTTACGATATTCCTCTTTTTATTTCAATTACTTGGTCTTCTAGCTCTGCTTGCCTATCTTTTTCCTATTGTCCCTTCTTTATTAGATCTTCTACATCGACCTTCTTTTGTAATTTTGTCTTTTTCAAATGTTACAATTTTGGGCATCTGCTTTAGCTTTCTTCTGTTGTTCCTCCTTTGTCCGTCCATGGGCTTATTCCACTTCTTGTTTTGTAATCTCTTGGACCAACTCTATTTCCTTACTAATAGTAGCCTTATATGTATTGTTACCTTTCTTCATTCTTTTGGCCAAGTCCTCAATAGTTTGATCCCACCTGTAGATTTCTTCTTCTATATAGAACCGAGGAGAACCTAACAGTCGCATAGTGGTTTGAAACTATTCCACGAACATCATTCCTTCTGAAATTTTCTTCGTCGAAATGAAATATTTCCAAGTATTTAGTCAACTCCACAGCTTCCTTTAATTTAGTAATCTTATATTCTCCAACTACTATCGACAAGAGGAGTTGGGAACCATATAATCTTAGTGTTGGCAAGAGCAGTTGTGATATCGTCTATGAATGTCTTCCTTGCAATTTCACTGAGAATCATATGATCTTGTTGAGGCCCGGAAATTCGCAGGCAACAACAGTAAGGGATTCTCCCCAGTCAACGTTCCCAACTAGCCCGTGACTATCTGGTATGGGCAATCCGTCCGGTTTGCGGTCCGGCTACCGTAGGTCAAAGTAACAAAAACAAAGGCTTTACCGGTTGCGGCCCGGCCCACCGTGTATTTTGTAATTTTTTGACTTAATGTATGATAAGCAAGTGCCTAATTAACCATGCATGGTGATAAGATGTAAGGAGCAGTCACAACGTGATGCGCAGGTTCTTACCTCTCGTCTTAGACTCACTAGCATCTAAATCACATACAACAAGAAATTAAAACTACCTACCTAATCTATCCCTAGGGAGCAGGATTATCATTCATTGGTGAGTAATATATTTTGTACATGCATAATGAAAAGTTACAGATAGCTGATACTTATTTCAAGACACATGAACAATTGCAGATTTTTGAACAACCAGTTAGCCAATTGTTTTATGAACAACATTCATCACTCACAGTGGAAAACATCACAAAATATACTGAAAAAAGCATTCAACAAGAACATAGGTTCATGAAGTTAAACAATCACAGTTAATGAAACACAGCTGAAAATGAAATAGTTCCCCTTCAACATTGTTTATTTAATCACATTGATACATTCCACATTTCGCTTTCTCCAGCAGGCAAAAGTTGCAGTTTCTAATTGTAAAACGAAATAGTTCCTCTTACAAGCAAATGGGTTACAAGTTCTTCCAGGGAAAAAGTCCTCGTCTAAGCTCTACTTTCAAATATTTAAACTACAACTGTAGACCGCTTGGGCTGCCCCCCAAGCATCCGACCTTTCAGTTCCTTAATGCTTCATATTCCTCTATCTTTTCTGCACATGCTCATGATTGGCTGAGTAACTGCCGGACCTTTCAGAGCTGCTCCTCTGTCACCGTTCATTTTGTCTTTTCCTTCATTTTTCCTTCTTGCGATCCTGCTAGTTTTGGTCCGTCTTCCTCCACGCCACAGTAGTTTGACCGATCTCCCGAACCCATCTGCAATCAATCGACAAGCATCATTCATTGGGATTGCGTTACAAAACAAAGCATCAAATTCTACCAATTGAAACGACTATTCCATAAGGAAACGGCCAGGTGCATCTCTTGATCTGAAAAGAATTTTGATTTAGCCTTGCGTGGGAAAGTTCTAAATCGGCAGTTGGAAGGCTTTGACATCGGACGCAAAAAGTCTTTCCTAGCCGCAACGGCGGAAAAGACAAGGGCTAAAGTCACGCGAAACGTGAGCGGGAGAAGCTTTAACCGAAAGTCGGAGGATATTAACATTAGAGGCTAAACGAATTTCCCAACCACAACGGTGGAAGAGACATAAGCTACGGACAAGCGAAACGCGGGCAGGAAAAGGCTTTGGTCGGAAGTCAAAAGACATTTAAATCAGAAGCTGAATGAATTTCCCAGCCGCAACGGTGGAAGAGAAAAACTACGGGTCTGCGACAAAAAGGGTCAACACACATCGGCAGTTGGAGCTCTTTATGCTTCGGACGCTAAGCCGCTTTGGGAGCCGCAACAGTGGAAGGGAAAAGGACAAAAGTAGCCGATTTAACATAGTGTGACGCCCGATTTACAAAAAGATTTAAGTTTTTTGGACAGCTCCTCAAACTCAACAACGGACAGAAAACCTGCTATACCTCCGCAACGACGACCCACAGTAAAGAACAATTGGTTCGATCAACAAGCGAAAACAAACTTAGAATCTGCGACTCACCATAAATTCCAAACGCAATAAAAGATTTGAATCTTGGGCGAGAGTTAAGATTTTGTAATCATCTAAAATTAAAACACGACCAAAAAATCAAAGGACCCAATCAATTTAAAACAATGCAAAATCATGAGGAGGGGCCCAAAATTTAAGAAATTTGGGGAAAAATAGTTGCAGCTGCAACAATTGGCGATTACCTGGTGAACCTAGATCTCTGGGCGATTTATTTTTGAGTGACAGACTGTTTAACAACAAATGCATCCTATTGAATTCTTTCAGCTATCTGGATTTCTCGAATGCCGGAAGTGTGTTCCTTCAATCATTGATAATAGACCAATTTGGGAGAGTGGAAACCAAGATTTTCAAGTCCAGATAACTATGTTGAGGCCAGAAGATGAGCTTCATTATTACCTTTGTCTTCAGGTGGCTGATAGCTTTGGACACCACAGGATTGTAGCATATGGTAAACAGAAATATTCGTTTGTTCCTCATTCCCATGCCATTTTAGCACTTTTTTGTGCTTTTGGACTTTTGTCCCTTTTCATATGATTCCTCCTGCATGCCTTTCTTACTGAATTTTAATTTAGGATCCTCTATCCCATAGTGTCCTTTTGTGTGAGAGATGTATTTAATTTTCAGCTCACGGATGGAGAGGATCTTTTGGCAATTCAATACTTATGATTCAACACCTGCTTTGATGTATGATGCTTTCATAGGAGTTTTTAATTCTTATTTGCCTTTTGGCATTCGTTTCTTGGCGTGGGATCATTTATATTTAATATACTGTTCACCTTGCTTCTTTCCATGGGTCTTCTGCTGTCACTCCTTAGAACATTTTAAGTGTGACGTGGATGGAGCCTCAACATAGTATTCCAGACTCCTCGAATCAGGTTTATTTCACAGGGGTTAAGTAGGACTTCAATGCACATAGAGCTTACTCGAGAAAACTGCTGAACTGGAAGAAGTTCTTTTAGCAACACACAGTCTGAGACCCAAAATATTTATCATTCCCAAACATTCTGATGTTCTCCATGAAGCCACAGGCTCATTCCCTTTATTGAAATCAATAAAATTTAAACTAAAACAAACTGAAAAACATGACTCAAAAAACAGCTAAACAACTTATTTATATACAAGACAGAAGAATTCAAACAAACTCAGGAAAAATACAGCTTAAGAACCAAACCATTTACTGGTAAGTTCTCTTCCCATCCTTGCAGATCTTGCAACTTATAATTAGAAGGGCCAAGCTTTGCCGCTATCTGATAAGGGCCTACCCACAACTGTTGGAATTTAGTGTGCTTTCCTTTCTCATCATGGGGGTGATCCCATTTGAGGACTAAGTCTCCTACTTCAAAGTCTTTTGTTCCAGCTTTATGTTTGTCGAACCATCTCTTTACTAACTCTTGCTGTTGCTTAAAGCGTTCCCTAGCTTTAGATCTAGCCTCTTCTGCTTTCAGGATATTATATATTCTTATTTGCAAAACTTCATCATCCGACCCTTTAGACTCTTGAGCTAGTATGGAAGATGGTAGCATGATATTGGGAGGAAGGATGGCTTCTTTACCATAGATAAGGGTATATGGAGACACTCCAATCACAGACTTGGGGGTGACTCTATCATCCCAAAGGGCATTTGGTAATGCTGAGTGCCAACTCCTCTGGTTTTCTACCACAGTCTTCTTTAAAATTCTAATCAGATTTTTGTTAGAGGATTCAGCCAGGCCATTTCCCTGTGGATAATAATTAGCAGAATAATGCAATTTTATCCCTTTATCATGAGAAAATGTAGTCAATTTAATCGACGAAAAGTACTTAGCATTATCAAAGACTAATGAAACTGGAACTCCAAACCTGGTCATGATCTGATCTTGTAGGAAGCTGATGACTTCGTCTTCATTTATCTTGCGCAGCGGGATAGCTTCGACCCAGCGAGTGAAATAATCAGTCGCGGTCAGAATGTACTTGTCCTGTAGAGAGGAATTTGGTTTTATTTCTCCAATAATATCCAGCCCCCATTGCTTGAATGGTTCCATGATCATCACAGGATTTAGGGGTGCTGCTGCTTTAGGTTGTCTCCCATTACACCTTTGGAAAATATCACACTTTCTGACATGTGCGTGTGCATCTTTGAAGAGCGTAGGCCAATAATAATCGGCTCTGAGGATTTTGTGGGCTATAGTATCTCCTGAATAATGTCCCCCAGCAGGACTGTCATGCAACTCTGACATTGCTTTCTTCGCATCTTCCTTTTCTAAGCATCTGAGGAGAACCTCGTCATAATTCTTTCTGAATAATACTCCTTCAACAAGTTGATAGGAGGCTGATTTAAGACGCATCGCTCTTCTTTGCTTGGAACTGCAATGTTCTGGAAACAACCCTTCCTGTAGGTAATGCACCAGGTCTCTATACCAAGACTCGGGAGCTGTAAACAAAGAAGATACCTCCATTACATGTAATTCGGCTTCATCTTCCCAGGCGTGTTCTTCATTTTTTCCATTTTCAGTCATCTGTTTGCACAACCATTGTCCTTTAACTATAGATGCTAGCTTGAATTCAAGGTTGTACTCTTGAAGAGCTGTTACCCAGTTGCCTCTTCTTTCTCCTAACTCCTTCTGCATAAGAAGAGACCTTACAGCTGGGTAGGGGATGATCACCTTGGTTCTATTTTTTAAAATATAAGGCCTGAATTGTTTTACTGATTTGAATACAACGTAAGCTTGTTTATCAATAGCTGGGTAGTTCAATTCACCCCCCTGTAGACCAGTACTCATAAAGGATATTGGGAATTCATCCCCCCCATCTCCCTTTTGGGTGAGCACCGCTGCTAGTGAATCATCGGATGCAAAGGTATACAAGATAAAATCTTTGTCGAAATCTGGGCTTTTCAGGGATGATGCGTGTATGACAATAGTTTTGATTTTTCTGAATGCACTCTTCTCAATTTCAGTCCACTTGAATAGTGCATTTTGCTTTACCATCTACTGTAGTGGTTTGACAATCTGAGCAAAATCAGGCACAAATCTTCGCACGAAGTTTATCGTTCCCATAAATGATTGCATCCCCTTTTTATTATGGGGCAAGGGGATTTGTTCAATAGCCTTAATTCTTTCTAGATCTATAGAGATTCCTTTCTTCAAAACTATGTGACCCAGCAACTTGCCCTCCGTGACAGCGAACACACACTTCTTAGGATTGAGTGAGATGCCATATTTTCGACAGCGTTCGAAAATTTTCCTTAAGTGAAACACGTGCTTTCATCTTCTCTTCGAGAATATTGTAATATCGTCAAGGTATACTACAACACTTCGGCTAATCAATCCACAGAAAGCTATGTCCATAGCCCTCTAAAATGTTGCTCTAGCATTTATAAGCCCAAAAGGCATTCTCATGTAGGAAAAGGTTCCCCATTTGGTCCTGAACGTGGCCTTCAATCTGTCTTCTTCGGCTACTAATACTTGATTGTAGCCAGAGAAACCGTCTAATAATGAAAACAATTCAGAACCTGAAACCATTTGTAGCAGTTGCTCCATGGGTGGAACAGGATAGTTATCTTTGTTTGATGCGCGGTTTAGGTTCCTGAAATCCACGCAGAGTCTGATTTCTCCAGACTTTTTCCTTACTGGTACTAGATTTGATACCCACTCAAAGTGTCTGACTTTGAAAATGATTCTAGCATCCAATAATTTCTTCACTTCACTCTAAATCAGCGGTTCAAATTTTTGATGCATTTTTCTTAACGGTTGTTGATAAGGCTTGACGCTTGCTTTAATGGGGATGACATGCTTGATGATGCTGGTGTCATATGTTTTCAAATCTTCGTACGTCCATGCGAAAACATCTTTATATTGTTTAAATAGACTGATGAATTTGTCTCTTTCTGCTGGTGAACAACATTTGCCGAGATTCACAAATTTGGGATTCATCTCAGTCCCTAAATTTATCAGCTCAAACTGTAGAGATGAGCTGTGGGTCTTCACGTTGGCTGGTCTTCTGAACTTTTCATTTAAATCGAACATTTTTTCTAACGTTCTGACACCTTTAGGAATGAAATTGTCATATTTAATCTCGACCTCATGTTCCTCATCATCTATAATGGCTCCTTTAAAGACCTCGTCATTTGTCAAGCATTCTATTATTTGCTGATCATCGTCGAACACTCGCAAGTTGGTGATCATATCCGGTACTGAGGGCCTGAAAAGCAGTTCGACAGAACATCGATTATTAGTGGGTACGAGCCTAGCGGCTGATGTGGCCAACAGGTCAGCTGCTGCGTTTTTAATTCTTGGAATTGAAATAATGTTGAATGCATTAAAACATTTAAGAAAATCCCATACCTCATTCTAGTAAGCCTTTAAGTGAGTAGAAACACAATGTATTTGATTCCATATTTGTTTCACAATAATTTTGGAATCTCCAAAAACTTTTAGATTACTTACCTTTAATTCAATCGCTTTCTTTAGTCCCTGCACCAGTGCTTCGTACTCAGCTGTATTATTAGTACACTCAAACTCTAGTCTACATGAGAGAAAATATTTATTCTTCTGGGGGTTGATCAGGATACAGCCGGCTCCTGACCCTTCTAATGTCTTAGAGCCATAAAAAAACAAAGTCCACAAATCACTAACTACTGAAGGTGAATTTATTCCTACTGCTAAGCTTACTATATTACAGTCAATCTCATCAGCATGTGAGAATCGAAGGAGATCAGGCTGGGTGTCAAATGTGTTGCTGGCTTCTTCTGCTTGGTAATTTCCTGGTTCCAACTCAATAAAATACTTTCCCAATACAGAATCCACTGGTACATTCTTCTCCTCCAGTTGAGTAACATTATACTTCATGTGAGGTTCTCTTAAAATCTTAATCTGGTTCGGACTCCCTTTGTATGGCAACCACAGATGCAGCCAATCTGAGTGGAAATATCCATTTAATTTGGTTGACCAATCTCTGCTCAGGACAAGACCGTAAGCGTCTGGTATATCAGCCACCACGATGTTAATAACTCTGCATACTTTGTCATTGGATGCCAGACGGACTAGGACATCTTTCATCTCACCAATTACCTTTACATCTGTCCTAGACAGCTAAACAACCCTCCACGTGGATGGCTTAGGCTGCCCATTTATCTTTTTACAGACTGATATGGGCATGACATTAACTGACGCCCCTGAGTCTACCAGACAATTGTGCACGTTATGGTTAAAAATTTCAAATGTGAGGAGGAAAGGTGGATGTTTGCTTTTAGACTTACCTCCAACGCTGGTTTCTCCAATTTCTTCTTCTTCCTGAGGTTGATTATCTATGGGCAGCTTCTCATCCGATGCTTCAAGTGCTTTCAGCAGTCTTTCTTTTTGCTGCGGCACTTTACACATTTCGAACAGTGGAACATTCGCTTTTACCTTCTTTAAATCCTCCACGATGTCATAATCCATCGGCTTCTCAATGGGAATAGGTTTATCATCATTCATATTTCCTTCCGTTGGCCTAGCCAACATATTATTCTGCCTCAGATCTTGGCTGGTAATAGTGAATTCTGGAATCTTATCAACTAAGGCTTTATTTTGAAATTTCTTTACATTTCTTTGCAGCCTTTTGATCTTTGGTAGAATGAGACTGCTTTCTTTAATTGATCCTTGGCTCCTTGTTGCCACGTTGGTTTCCATGACGTCCTTGTAGCCCTGATTCTTTTCTTCTTCAGCATCAAATAATGAAACAGAATCCTAGAAAACCATGGTTTCCTCTTCTTGTTCCTTTATTGACGTAGCATTCTCTTTTCTCTCTTCATCTCCATGTTTTGTTAATCTAGAATCCAACAGCTGTTTCATGACCAATGTCATCGAGTTTATCCATTGAGGACAATTCTTTTCAGAATGTGGCTATTGGTGGAAAGTACAAAAATTGTCCATGCCTACCTCCGTTAAATTCATGGATGCAGTATTGTGAGGAGGAGGTTGAGACTGATTGTTATCCTCTCTTTTCTTATAATATGGCTTATAAAACTTTTGTGTTTCCTTTTCTTTCTCCATATCTATGATTTTGTTGGAAAGCTTCTGCATCATTTTGGCCATATTTTCCAAATCTGGCGACTTTTCTTCCTTAGGCTTAGTAAACAATAAGGCTTTTCTTCTCGCACCTTTCTCTCCTGATTGTTTTGGATAATATTCAATACTTTCTCTTTCCGCTTCCACTACTTCTGCCTCTTCGTAGGTTTCCGTCAAAGTAGGCTTGGCCCTACCTTTGGCAAACATGGCCAAATCAGGGCCTAAAGCTGAAGTATAATACTCAATCAATACCTTGTCCGAAGGCTTATTTGTTTCAGAGAAATTCTTGAGATATGCTGCAAACCTTTGTGTGAAACTGTGCACCTTTTCCTTTCTTTCTTTCTTCAATGCGCACAGCCCTTTCATGAGGGAAGCATGAGTTTTTTGAGTTGCATACTTACTTCTGAAATTTTTTTCGAAGGTATCCCAATCAGGGATAGAGTTAGTAGGCAATCCAAAGTACCATGACGCTGCAGCTCCTTTAAGGGTATGCGGGAACAGTCTGCATACTACATCTTCATATTCCCCAACCCTTAATCCTTCAATTGCCAAGTAAAAACTTTGTAGATGATCATCTACTAGTATTTTCTCATTTGGGTCGAACTTGGGAAACATATTGTCAAAGGATTGAGGTAGGTCGTGTAATGGAGGTGCCAGGTTTAACGGTGATCTGGCTCTCCAAGCAGGTGGTGGATTAGCATTTACTCCTGCCATGAGTCTAGGTGGAGAGTGAGGAGGTGAGCCAATAGGAGTGCGAGTAGGAGAAATGTGAGGGGTATTTGGGCCTTCTTGGTTCATAGGTAGTACAACTTCTTGTAAGGCTGTTTCTACAAGTTCTTCCCAGTCTCCAACCAACACTGAGTCTTCTGCTACAGGATGATCTTTCTTTTTATACTCTCTTCTGGGCAATTCAGGGATGATTGGCAATCCTCCAATCTTCTTTACATATGCTCTGGTGTGTCTTCTCAGATCATTAACAATTTTGTTGCCAACATAATATAGATGTTCTCTTTCTTCCAGAATCGGATTATGAAACCCACTGCTCTCAGAACTGTTACTAGTGGAATAATCTTGGGAAAACGGGTTTCCTCGGCCAGTCATACACTGGCGGCCCTCCTTCTAGCGCCAAAACTGTTGAGGCCCAGAAATTCGCAGGCAACAATAGTAAGGGATTCTCCCCAGTCAACGTTCCCAACTAGCCCGTGACTGTTTGGTATGGGGAATTCGTCCGGTTTGTGGTCCGGCTACCGTAGGTCAAAGTAACAAAAACAAAGGCTTTATCGGTTGCGGCCCAGTCCATCGTGTATTTTGTAATTTTTTGACTTAATGTATGATATGCAAGTTCCTAATTAACCATGCAGGGAGATAAGATGCAAGGAGCAGTCACAACATGATGCGCAGGTTCTTACCTCTCGTCTTAGACTCACTAGCATCTAAATCACATACAACAAGAAATTAAAACTACCTACCTAATCTATCCCTAGGGAGCAGGATTATCATTCATTGGTGAGTAATATATTTTGTACATGCATAATGAAAAGTTACAGATAGTTGATACTTCTTTCAAGACACATGAACAATTGCAGATTTTTGGACAACCAATTAGCCAATTGTTTTATGAATAACATTCATCACTCACAATGGAAAACATCACAAAATATACTGAAAAAAGCATTCAACAAGAACATAGGTTCAAGAAGTTAAACACTCTCACAGTTAATGAAACACAGCTGAAAACGAAATAGTTCCCCTTCAACATTGTTCATTTAATCACATTGATACATTCCACATTTTGCTTTCTCCAGCAGGCAAAAGTTGCAGTTTCTAATTGTAAAACGAAATAGTTCCTCTTACAAGCAAATGGGTTACAAGTTCTTCCAGGGAAAAATTCCTCGTCTAAGCTCTACTTTCAAATATTTAAACTACAACTGCAGACCGCTTGGGCTTCCCCCCAAGCGTCCGACCTTTCAGTTCCCCAACGCTTCATATTCCTCTATCTTTTCTGCGCATGCTCATGATTGGCTGAGTAACTGCCGGACCTTTCAGAGCTGCTCCTATGTCACCATTCATTTTGTCTTTTCCTTTGTTTGTCCTTCTTGCGATCCTGCTAGTTTTGGTCCGTCTTCCTCCACGCCGTGGTAGTTTGACCGATCTCCCAAACCCACCTGCAATCAATCGACAAGCATCATTCATTGGGACTGCGTTACAAAACAAAGCATCAAATTCTACCAATTGAAATGACTATTCCACAAGGAAACGACCAGGTGCATCTCTTGATCTGAAAAGAATTTTGATTTAGCCTTGCGCGGGAAAGTTCTAAATCGGCAGTCAAAATGCTTTGACATCGGATGTGAAAAGGCTTTCCTAGCCGCAATGGTGGAAAAGACAAGGGCTAAAGTCACGCGAAACGTGAGCGGGAGAAGCTTTAACCGGAAGTCGGAGGATATTAACATTGGAGGCTAAACGACTTTCCCAGTCGCAACGACGGAAGAGACATAAGCTACGAACAAGCGAAACGCGGGCGGGAAAAGGCTTTAGTCGGAAGTCAGAAGACATTTAAATTGGAAGCTGAATGACTTTCCCAGCCGCAACGACGGAAGAGAAAAACTACGGGTCTGCGACGAAAAGGTTCAACACGCATTGACAGTCGGAGCTCTTTACGCTTCGGACGCTAAGCCGCTTTGGGAGCCGCAATGGCAGAAGGGAAAAGGACAAAAGCGACCGATTTAACATAGTGTGACGCCCAATTTACAAAAAGATTTAAGTGTTTTGGACAACTCCTCAAACTCAACAATGGACAGAAAACCTGCTATACCTCCGCAACGACGACCCACAGTAAAGAACAATTGGTTCGATCAACAAGTGAAAACAAACTTAGAATCTGCGACTCACCATAAATTCCAATCGCAATACAAAATTTGAACCTTGGGCGAGAGTTAAGCTTTTGTAATCATCTAAAATTAAAACACGACCAAAAACTCAAAGGACCCAATCGAATTAAAACAATGCAAAATCATGAGGAGGGGCCCAAAATTTAAGAAATTTGGGGATAAATAGTTGCAGCTGCAACAGATCTGTGATGTACTTGGGAGAAATGTATGGGCCCTTTGATGCTGCGTAGATATGTATATATGTCCCTCCCTCAGTCACGCACCAATCTCCCAATTTGGTCACTATATCAATCGTGTTATCTAGCATACACTTGGTCAGCCACTCATATATGATCATGTAGAGGGGCATGAGGAACTGCTTGCAATTTTTTTTGTAATAACTAACATGCTTCTTCACCCATTGAGCTTGGTAGTAAACATTAATAGGTGCCTCTAAGGGGCTCCATTTCCATTCCATCTAGTGGAAATTTTTTGGTGTGCAGACTGCGTCCAGAAGGTATAAGGACATATGAAAATTGGATTGTTGCAAAAGAAGGACATTTTATGCACTTTGCATACATCTTTCATGTTGGAAGAGATGATAGCTACCCAATTGAACCTTGCGGTGAGCACAGTGACATGATATTGTAAGGGAGTTAGTTGGAAACGGGTGACAACCATTCTCTCGGTGGCCGTGAAAGAAATGTATATATTTTTTGTATTCTCCTAGGAGTCGAAAAGTTGTAAGCTGTTGTAATCTTCATTCATTGAATAATAAGGAAGACTGATACCATTGCTTTGTGGATGTTTCCCTCTCAGGGGTCTTACCACAGTAAAATTTTGTGTTCATTTATGAATGTCTGTTTTTAAATTCTGTGTATTATTTTTTCTATGGATCTCATATCTAACAAGTAGTATCAGAGCCTGAGTACTGAAAGAGACCGTGTGCTGAGCGTGGAGCTTTACCTGGAACCTGCTGACTGCTTATCTTGGAGGTGACAGCACCTGGAATTGTTTATGAAGAATGAAAATGTCACACCCGTGAAGGAGTTATGTCTGCAAACTAGCTGTGAAGAAATGCGTGGAAGAGCCTCACATTGGATCGTGGGGAGAAACTGCCAGAAGTGAGGGAAACAGCCTGAAAGAGAGGGGAGGTTCTATCAGCGTGAAGAAGAGGGAGCCCACAAGCACCGCGTAGAGATAAATTGTGCAGAGTGTGGAGTTGCGTTGCTATTGCAGAGCATGGAGTGAGTAGTGCTGCTGTTGCAGAGCGTGAAGTTGAGTGCAACGGGGCCGCCAGTTCTAAGCCGGAGACGACCTGAGGGAGGAAGCCACGGTTGTGCGGAGGTTGGAGATTGAAAGGTATTTTTCTGATATTAAAATATTAAAGTAATAAATTTGTGAGAATTTTTTTTTCTAGAATATATATATATTTTTAACAGAAACTAAAAAAATGTTTTTATAAAACAAGCTGTGCACAGCCATTCAGTACAGAGAAAATAGCAGGAGCAGAGAGTTCTTGCAGTTCAAAATTGCTGCACAATAAACTGATCGGAAGAGATGTCCAAAAAACTACACATGGAGAATTTGCAAAACAACTAGTGCCTGGGGTAGTGTATACCCTTAGAAATTGACTACAAAGCAAAAGACAGTAAAACATATTAACATATTTAAAAGAAAACTGATTATGGATTGCCTTTGAGCTTCATGGGCTGAACCACAGACTCCTCCTCCATGGGGTGCGCTGCAGCTGCAGTGGTTTCGTTCCCCTTGCTTCCCTGGTTCATGTTGATCAGACACTGGAGGTCTTCCTGGATTCTATCAACCTTACCCATTATCTCCCTGAGATTACTCTCATTGTCATCGATCCTTAGATCATGATTGCTGATTTGCAGAGAGGTATAACTCACCACTTCCCCCATGCTCTTGACCTCCTACACTATTTCCTTATTATCCATTATGCCAATTGCTATCATCTCGTAAAGTCACCTAAGATTATTCTTCACATCCATGATGCCAGCATTTTCATTAGCCCGAGACATTCTGCCGATTCTTGGAGAAAGGTCAATACCGACGAAGTTGCTGTGCAAAGCACGAACAGAGCCTGCTAGCATGCAAGCCTAGTTCTTAGCAGAGAGGCCACTAAGGATGTACTTGAGCACTTTTAGCTCCTGCTACAGGGAGGCACCCTCCTTACTTCGACCCTATTAGCAGGCTAAGGTTCCCACTGCACCTTCCTTCCACCTTGAACAGTGACAACCCAAGATCATGCTTTTCGCAGCATTGACAGTATGAGCTTCGGACAGGAGACTGGATCCAGAGTCAGTGTTTGAAAACCATAGCGAGGAGCTTGTAAGGGTGCTACAGGAGAAAAATTAGAAGGCTGTGAGGGCAAGCATTTTCTTCACAAAAGTTCTAGTGAGAGGGAGAGCTTTCCAAGGGATCTCCTGCAGCCACCCTTCACCAACACCTGCAATTACATCCAAGAGAATGCGCTCCGGAGGAACCTCATGATAAACAGAGCCGAGAGATGGAGTAAAATGAGCTTGCATGCTGCTTCGAGGAGAAGACATAACGAGATGGTCGAAAAGACTTGGAGCGTGCGAGGAGGAGGGGCATTTAACCCGGAGGTGGTGAACCATAAAGCCAACGTTACCCGAGAGAGGATGCAGGCAGAGAATGATCCACGCTGCGGGGGAAAGAGGAATGGTAGGAAAACAAATTGAATGTGAAGATTCTTCGAGATGGAGCATGGGGTGGGAGCCAGCTGTAGAAGGATGGCGCGAGGAGGGGTGTGGGGAGGGATAAGGGAAGGGGGTAAAAAGATAAGGGAATGGAGAAGGATGAGAATGGAGGGATAAGGGGAGGGGGAAATGAAAGGAGGAGGGGTGGAGGGATAAGGTGGAAGATGAGGAAGATCCTTAGTAGCGCCTTTAGGGGTAGAAATAGCCACTTCCAGGAGTGAAGAGGGGGTGGACCTCTTGCCTTGTGAGAGGAAGGAGAACTTCTGACGAACCATTAGGGGATGAATTTGGTGATAGGGGCGTTTCTGTTCAGATTGTAATGACCTTGAGGTAGGGAGGCCCCCATGTTAGCCAAGGCGTCCGCTGCAGAGTTATTTTGGTGAAGAATGTGGAATAGCTCATAGGATTTAGTCATGAGTGGCTTTGCTTTATCGTATAGGCGACGACAGTTAATTGAACCGGAGGAGTAACCATTAATCAATTTGAAAATAACATGTCGAGAGTCTCTGAATATCATTAACTTACAGAGGTTTTTAGTGACTAAGGATTGTAGTCCCTGTAGGAGATCCAACTACTCGGCCTTGTTGTTGGTCCTATATCCAAGGCCCCAAGCGAAGGTTTGTTCAACATGTCCTTAGGGATCCAAGAGGATCCCCCCCACACCTGCCACCCCTGGATTTCCTTTCGAGGCACCATCAAAGAAAAAGGCATAAGAGTTCCTCTCCCTGAGCCAAGATTTAAATTCACTGCTGGATAGTCTTATCTCCTAAGGAAGAGATCTGCATGGTTGGGCTGCACTGTTTTTAGAGATTTTGAACTGAAGGGAACTCGTCTCCTTTAATAAATTTTTGCACCATGATGAATAAGGCTCGGGGATGCATTCCTTGGAAGGGAAGCTGATGTTATTCGAAGCAAACTTCTCTGCTATCATTTCTATTGCTTTAGAGGCTATACGGGCTGGAACAACTTTTTTCTCTTTGAAGATGGACTTATTCCTAGCGAGCCACAATTGCCAACAAAGGTTCTTAGGGATAGAGGCCCAAAGTCGACTCATAATGGGTTTCTTATTTAGGGAGCCGAGAAAATTCTTGGGCCAATCCTTAAGAAGTTGAGCTACTGAATCTGGGAGGTTTATAACAAGGCCCGGGGGAAGGACACTCTTCCAGGCTATCAGGGAGATTTTGCACTGGATAAAAATGTGGCTGGTGGTTTCTTTGTCCATGTTGCATAGAGCACATCTAGAGGGACCGATTATGCCTCTTTTCTTGATATTTTCAGCTGTTAAAAGATTATTATGCATCAGGATCCATGTGAATATGTTTACCTTGGGAATGCTATCTGGATGCCACATGTTCTTCCAGAGTCGATCCTCCGCAGCTGGTTCCAAGGATAGTATTTCATATCCTTCTTTGACAGTATACTGTCTTGTTTCCCCCCATCCAATGCGATCCCTTGCTGCAACACGCGTTGGGGACAAACCGTGAAGAGAGGAGAGAAAAGTTGCTACAGCATCAACCAGATGAGCTAGGGGAAATAACTCCTTCCAACCAATCCAATGTCCCATCAAGTCCCACTGAGAGAGGTCAAAAAGGGTGAGGAACCCCTGCTCACTAGCCCATTCAGCAAGAGGAGCCAGACCTGGGAGCGAGGAATGAGATGGCTGTCCTAGAATGTTGCATTTCCAGACGTTGATCTTTTTCCCATTCCCTGGGATCCAATAGCAGTCTGCTCGAATTGTGTTGAGAGAAGCTTTGCATAGCTGCCAGAGAGTGGTCCCTTTGCCTGTCCAAGCACTGTCCAACATTTTTGACCTGGGCCTTCTAATGTATTTTTTCCTAATGACTTCCTTCCACCAATCTTTCCTTCCTGTAACCAGTCTCCATATCAATTTAGCTCCCAAGGCTTTATTCATTTGTTCAGGGTCCCTGATGCCCAGCCCGCCTTGTTTTTTTGCTCTTTTGATTGTGTCCCACTTTACAAGGTGGAATTTTTTTGTCTGAACTTTTCCTCCCTGCCATAATTTTTTTTTGATTTCCTTACAAATGCTATTGATAACATTTTTAGGAGAAAGGACCATCGAGCTAACATAAATAGGATAGGAGGAGAGGATGGATTGAATGAGAACCATCTTCCCTGCAAGATTTAGCCATTTCGATCCCATGGTTTGTATTTTGGTTTTGATTTTTTGGATAATCGGCGTCCACATGGAAGAGACCAAGAATTTTTTGACGATGGGGATGCCCAAATATGTAAAATGAGTCCAGTTAGGATTGGATTTTATTTGTAGGATTTGAGATATGCTGCGAAGAATTGCAGCATTGCAGTTCCACCCATATATCTGACATTTATTCAAGTTTGCTGAGCTTCCAGAGGAGCGGAGGAAAAGGTCAAGGGGGCTAAGGAAGTTTCTAGCTATTTGAGTGGACGCTATCCCTAGAAATATTGTGTCATCAACGAACAAATCATGGTTAACGGGGAGGACTCCATTCCTAAAGGAAAGACCCAGAAGAGATCCTTTTGATTGAAGTCTAAGCAATCTTCTTTGAGGGAGTCAACGACCAGAATATAAAGGAAGGGGGAAAGTGGACATCCTTGCCTTATACCACGGGAGGCTTTAAAGAACTCGGAGGGTCTGCCATTGATAAGACGAGCTATCCAAGGAGAATTTATGCAAGCTTGAACTTGATTGATGAAAACAGGGGGGAAGCCAAACTTCTTGAGGACCATAAGGATAAAAGAATGTCTCAGTCTATCAAAGGCATTGGCCAAATCCAATTTAATGGCCATTCTGGGTTCACCCCTTTTGGAGCTGGAATGAATCGCCTCCTGAACCATTAGGATGTTGTCGCTAATTTGTCTGCCCGAGATGAATTTGCCTTGATTTGGGGAGATCAATGAATGTATGATTGGCTTGAGTCTCATAGATAAAAATTTGGAAAATATTTTGTAGGAGGCATTACAGAGAGAGACGGGTTGGAATTTTTTGATGGAGGTGGGATTAGGCTCCTTAGGGATCAACGCCAGAAAGGTGGAATTGGTGGCTCCTCCCATATTACCTTTTTCCATCCAAGAGATAAGACGCATCAGGTCTTTTTTTATAAGAGACCAAAAGGTTCTATAGAAGCAAATTGGAAAGCCATCCGGGCCTGGGGCTTTATCTGGATGAAGAGACCAAATAGCTTTCTTGACTTCTTCTTCCGAAATGGGGGATTCAAGCCTGAGTTCTTTCCTCTGGGCTGATGAGGGTTGGGATATTTGAGACCATTTCTTCCATAGTCTGTTGAGAGACTTGCTCCTCATCATTATACAAATGTTGAAAGAAAGTCCTTACCTCCATACCGATAGCTGCTTGCCCTGAGATGACTATGCCATCATCATTTTTTAGTTCTCTCAGAGAGTTCTAGCGCTGTCTGTCCCTGCATTGATTTTGATTTTTTTTTGTATTCTGGTCTCCCCCTTTAAGCCATAAGATACGTGATCGGAGCCTCCACCCCTCCTCCTCTTGCCTTAGAATTTTCTGCAGGTTTATTTCCAGTTCTATTTCCTTTACAAGATTCTCCTTGGTGATCTCACTTACTTCCATTTCTGTTTGGAGGGCTTCCATATTCTTTACGATTTCATCTTTCTGCTTTGAGGGCTCTTGATAGTGATTTTTTGCCCAGGATTTGAGAGATGCTTTAACCCTTTTTAGTTTCTGCTCCCAGGAGAATGCTTGAGAGCCTGATATGAAACATCACCATGCACTAGAGATGATGTCTTCAACCCCATATGCCTCGAGCCAAAGCCGATTGAACTAGAAAGGGAGGGGCCCTGAATTTCCGACGGTGGGAAAAAAAGACAGATAGGATTATAATCTGAAATAGCTGTGCACAATAGTTTGGTTTCAGGATAAGAATTAAGGAGATGAGTACTGACCAGGAAGAGATCCAGTCTGGTAGCAATGTGTCCAGGTCCGATTCTTTTATTACTCCATGTGAAGATGCCATTTTTCGGTTTGATGTCCGTAAGGCCCCACTGAGAAACAAGATCTTCTAGCCTTTCCCAAAAAGGGTCCCTGACCTTAGTTCCGCCTTTGCGTTCGTCTATAGATATAGTAACATTGAAATCCTCGACAATGTAGCAAGGGAGGAGCAGTTTGCCTTCACATTGTTCTTCAAGTGAGGTCCAAAAGCTGTCTTTCTGAGCATGCATGGTTGGGCCATAGACATTCCCGATTCAGAACTTATCTTTGTTATCTCTATTTTCTAGCTTTATGAGAAGCCAGTTTTTATTTTCGATGGCAGAGAGCATTCCAATTTTTTTTGAATCCCACCAGCATAGAAGACCTCCAGAGGCTCCATTGGCGTTAGTGGTTAGTCCTGACCCTTTTGGCCAAAAGATTTTAATGATTGCAATGCTATCTTTAGCTGGTTTTTTTGTCTCCCGGAAGAAAAGAATTGAGGCAGATTCCATTGATTTAAATCTCTTGATAAATTCTAACTTCTGTGTACCTCCTAATCCTCTGGAATTCCAAAAGACCACTTTCATTATTTTTTGAGTTGTTTAAGGGCCTTTTCCTTCTCCTTTTTTTCCTCTTCAGCACTGAGTAAATACTTGCTTGCTTGCGAAGTTTTGACTAGAAAGTCTAAATTAGACTGCTTTCCTGCTGCCTTTTCCGTTCCTGCTTCCTGCTCCCTTATGGCTTTGTTGGACTTTCTTCCTTTTCTGGAGAGAGGTTCTTGTTCTTCTGCAGAAGTATCTGTTGTTTCTTCTGAACATGCTTTTGCCCTTGATCTTGTGACAGATCCTTCGGATTTTGCTACAACTTCCTTCCTTTCCTTAGATTGCACGATGCCCTCTTCCTGAACTTCCTTCTCCTTATGCGGTGGGACTGCTGCAGGTGTTTCATCTTCCTGTTGTTGATCAGCTTCAGGGTTTTCCTCTTGGGTTTCTATTTCTTGAGTCTCAACTTGCAGGACCTCAAACCGATTTTCGGGGGCATTCTTTGACGGGATGTGCGGCTGCTTAAGGGACTTTGTTGTCTTCTTCTCGCTTGCAACATTCCAGTCCTCATCCTGCGAGCTGTCCAAGATGGGTTTCTCAGGTTTCTTCGGACATGATTTAGCAAAATGTCCATACTCATGGCAGTATTTGCATTTGAACGGGATTTGTTCATAATCCACAGTTTGCAGGTGATTCCATCCATTTATGGAGAGAATAATGGATTATGGCAGGCCCTTTTCAAGATCTACCTCAACGCAAATTCGGGCACATGAGAACATTGGGTCTTTTGGTTCAGATTTGTCTATATATTTCCCCAATGTATTCCCTATTGCTGGAAAGTCCTCATCATTCCAACAGTGAAGGGGGAGGTGGGGGAGCTTAACCCAGACTGGAATCGCCTTTGGGACATCCTTTTCTGGGTTGAATGACAGATCCCATTTATTCAGATACATGCCTCTTGGACCCATGAAGTAAGGCCCATTCCTGAAGATCAAGTCGCGATCCTCCTTCTTTTAAAAAATGAAAGCAAAGTATCCTTTTCCACAGAAAATCTGCTGAAATTCCCCTTGGATCAGGGTTCTCCAATTTTTATTGAGCCAGACCTCCACTGAGCGTGGGGATGGCCAAAGTCCAGTAAATAGGCCAATGAGACCTTTCTCTGATAGGGTAACTGTTTTTCGATTTGATGCGGCAGAGCTGAGCTTTACTTCTGGGACATCGGTGCGCTTGACAAAGTGAGAAGAGGGGGGCGCAACTGCCGGAGCGGGGGGGAGAGAGGCCACGATGTCTTGAAAACGGTCCTCAACGGACACAGGATCAGGGGGATCCATGGACGCAGGGCCTGCATGCCTGCAGAGCAGAAACCCTCGATGTGATTGGCTTAGGGTAAAAAAATATCTTTCAACACCCTTAAAAACTTATTACTATGAGGTTATGGATAATATTGTTCTAGAATATATTGAAAGGATGAAATTGGTTTATTAATTTTTTTTTGAGAAAATGGAAAAAACACAGAGTTTTAAATTTGAAATTGAAAAATTCAATGGGAGCAACAATTTCGAGTTGTGGAAGGTCAAGATGAGGGATATGTTGATACAACAAGGAGTGGCGAAGGCACTGGTAGGGAAAACCAAGAAACCCTATGATATGTCAAATGAAGACTGGAACAAGATAGATGAAAAAGATCTGAGTGCTATTCGATTATGCTTGGCCGATGATGTTTTATTTAACATTGTGTCTGAAACTATAGCAGCAGGTCTCTGGACAAAATTGGAAAGTTTATATATGACAAAATCCTTAACAAGTAAAATCCTCCTGAAGCGGCAGTTATTTACCTTGCGTATGAAAGAAGGTACAAAAAATTCTGATCATTTGAATGCATTCAATACTCTTGTTTGTCGCTTGTCTAGTATGGAAGATATTATTAAATCTGAAGACAAGGCGATTTTAATGTTGTGCTCTCTCCCTGAGTCTTGGGCACATTTTGTAACCTCTATCAATTTTAGTTCTATTGAGTCTATTACCTTTGATGATGCTGTGGGAGCCTTAATTTCAGAGGAAACTCGAAAGAAATTTAGTCTTGAAAACTCAACATCAAAAGTAATGATGTCCAGGGAAGAACCAGTGAAAGAGGACAACATTCAAGGGGTACATCAAGATAAAAGTCGAAGGGCAAAACGAGTAAATTGAAGTGTTGGTTTTGCAATAAAGCAGGACATCTTAAGAAAGATTGTTGGAATCGCAAGCAAGCTTCTAGGGAGGAGAACTCTACAAATGAGGCAAACATAGCATAAAATTATTCAGGTATGATTGATGAGGTATTAACTACTTCTACTGTCTCAGAATATCATTATGGCTTGTTAGTTGATTATGGAGCATCTCATCACATGTGTCTTCATAGAAGTTGGTTTCACACATACCAATCTGTAGATGATGGGATAGTTTATATGGGAAATAATGTTACATGTAAAACTGTTGGGATAGGGAGTATCAGAATTAAAATGTATGATGGGATTGTTAAGACTCTAACAGATGTGAGACATGTACCTGAACTAAGGAAGAACTTGATATCGATGGGAGTTCTTGATGATGCTGGTTACAAATTTGCGGTTCAAGGTGGAGTAATGAAGATATTGAAAGGTATCTTGGTTGTTATGAAGGAAAACATAGTCAGGAACCTGTATAAACTTGAAGGGAGAATGGAAATCGATCAAGCAACATTAGCATCAGTTGGTGCAGCAGACTTCACTTGTCTATGGCATCAATAGTTAGGTCATATCAACAAAAGAGGAATGAAGGTACTTGCTGATCAAAAATTGCTTCATAGTTTAAAATCTGTAGATTTGAAGTTTTGTGAGCATTGTGTTTATGGTAAACAAGTTAGAAAAAAATTTAAATTTGGAAAACACACTAGTAAAGGTATCCTATACTATATTCATTGTGATCTATGGGGACCATCTCCTAAAATTTCTTATGGGGGATCATCATATTTCGTCGGTTTTATAGATGATTAATTGAGGAAAGTCTGGATCTATTTGTTAAAGAGAAAAGCTGATGTTTTTGATATATTTAAGTAGTTTAGAGCTTTGGTTGAAAAGAGCACTGGCAAGTTCATTAAATGTCTTAGAATAGATAATGGAACCGAGTTTACTTCTAAGGAATTTGATAATTATTGCAAGAAGGATGGGATCGAGAGGCATAAGACCATTGTTTACACTCCGTAGCAGAATGGCATTGCTGAACGCATGAACATGACTCTTCTTGAAAGAGAAAGGAGTATGCTCAGTAATGCAAACTTGCAGCAAGAATTGTGGGAGAGGCATTGCTTACAACTTGTTACTTGGTCAATCGATCACCATCAACGACCATTGACTGCAAAATTCTAGAAGACGTATGGACATGTCAACAATGTGATTATTCTAATCGTAGAGTATTTGGTTGTGAAGCATATGCTCTTATTCCCAAAAATCAACATTCCAAACTAGATCCTAAATCAAGAAAATTGATCTTTGTTGGATATGGTGATGGTGTTAAGGAATATAGATTGTGGAATCCTACTGTCCACAAAATCATCTTAAACAGAGATGTAACATTTAATGAACTTTCTCTATCAAATTTAGATGTGAGTAATGATTTGAGACAGGCTAATGTACCACATTTTCAACAAATTCAGTTTGATACTCAGTCATCTATGAAGGGGAATCATGAGGATGTCTAGGAATAGGATATTCATGAGGACACTCCTTAGAAAGAGGATGAGCAGATTGAAATAGAGGAGATACCACAACAATCTCTATGGAGACCTACACGGGACAAATTTTTTCCAAAGATGCATGATGTTTTCGTCACATCTGTTGCTTTCATTTCTAATGAAGGAGAACCTGACAGTTACCAGGAAGCATTGAAAGTGTCTGACAATGACAAATGGAAACTTGCAATGAAAGAAGAAATGGATTCTTTGGCAAAGAACAAGACATGGGATCTTGTGGAACTTCTGGAGAGTAGGAAAGTGGTTGGCTGCAAATGGGTGTACAAACTGAAGAAAGGAGTTTATGACACTGTACCGAAGTATAAAGCGAGACTGGTTGCAAAAGGGTTTTCTTAGAAAGTAGGTATTGACTTTCATGAGATTTTTTCACCAGTTGTAAAACTTGTTTCTATCATAATTTTGTTAGCACTAGTTTCCTCGTATGATTTGGAGTTAGAGAAGCTAGATGTCAAAACAAATTTCTTACATGGATATTTAGATGAGGAAATTTTCATGGAACAACCAGAAGGGTTCGTTTAGAATCACAACAAGAGGTTTGTTTGCAAGCTTAGAAAATCATTGTATGGCTTGAGGCAGTCTCCCAAGCAATGGTACAAGAAATTTGATTCTTTCATTGTGAGTTAGAATTTTACCAGGAGTGAGTATGATCATTGTGTGTACTTTAAAAAGTTGGAAAATGACATGTTCATTATTTTGGTGTTATATGTTGATGATATGCTTGTCGCAAGCAAGAGCATGTTTGAAATCAGCAGGTTAAAGGCTCAGTTGGCTAGGACATTTGATATGAAGGATCTAGGAGCAGCAAATCAGATCTTGGGCATGCAGATACACAGAGACAGGAAAAATGGTAAGCTATGGTTATCACAAAAGAAGTATGCGGAGAAAATACTTCAGAGATTCAGTATGCATAAGGTGAAACCTGTTAATATCCCTTTAGCTTCTCATTTCAAGCTTTCTTCAGGTTTGAGTCATAAAAATGATGAAGAAAAGCAGTATATGTCTCATATACCGTATGCTAATGCAATAGGAAGTCTAATGTATACGATGATAAGTACAAGACCGAATATTTCAGATACAGTTGGTTTTGTCAGTAGATAAATGGCAAATATAGGGAAAGAGCATTGGGCATCAGTGAAATGGGTGCTTCAATATCTTAGAGGCACGAGTGACTATTGTATCACTTTTGATGGTTGTAGTGATGAAGTATGTGGTTATGTTGATTCTGATTTTGTTGGTGATTTGGACAAGAGGAGGCCCACTTCAGGTTGTGTCTTTACTCTTGCAGGTGGAGCTATTAGTTGGATGTCAAAGCTTCAGAATATTGTTGTTTTATCCACTACAGAAGCATAATATATAGCTGCTTCACATGCTTGTAAGAGGCAGTATGGTTAAAAGGTTTGCTAGGTGAGTTAGGAAAAGTTTAGAACACTATAAAAGTTTTTTGTGATAGTCAAAGTGCTATTCATTTGGCTAAAAATCTAGCTTATCACAGTAAGACAAATCATATTCCTGTAAAATACCATTTTGTTATACATGTTGTTGATGAAGGTGGAGTGGTTCTTGAAAAGGTTCACACTAAAAAGAATAGTGCAGACATGTTCACGAAGTTGGTTACTTTAGAGAAGCTACGGTGGTGCCTAGCTTCTCTATGCTCACAGGAAAGGTGATGAATAGAGCAATTAGCAAGGTATCAGGTAAATTGTTGCAAGGTGGAGATTGTTGGAAATGAGTGACAACCGTTCTCTCGGTGGCTGAATAACGGACTTACCGAAATAAAACAGTTTGTACAGTTAAGAGTAACAGTGAAAGAAATGTATATATTTCTTGTATTCTCATAGAGAAGAAGTCGAAAAGTTGTAAGCTGTTGTAATCTCCATTCATTGAATAATAAGGAAGACCGATACCATTGCTCTATGGATGTTTCCCTCTCGGGGGTTTTACCACAATAAACTTTTGTGTTCATTTATGAATGTGTGTTTTTAAATTATGTGTATTATTTTCTCTATAGATCTCAGATCCAACAGAGTCCATTCTATCTTGAATTTTAGAGCATCTTCTTCACTGTACATTTTGCATAAGAGGGATGTGGCCATGTGATAGGGTTTCTTCAGCCACTTGGTGTCATATACACCATTTTTTGTGACAAAATTGTTTACCTAGGCTTTGCGCTTACTTGATGAAGGCTATGTAATCAAGTTTCAAAGACTTAACCCATTCGGTCATCATGTTAATTTCTTATTCCGAGAACTTATAATACCTCTCCATGGTAGATGGCTAAACGAAAGTGATGCCTTTGCTTGAGGCATCTTTGAGGATTCACCTTTTGGCGACGATATGAGGGAGCAACCACCCTATCACTTCTTCACACGAGAACACTTATGACCTTGTTGTTGCTTTGTGTAATCCAGATCATTTTATGCTTTTATATATCAGGATCTCTTCTACACTGGATCACTGATATTCAAATGATACATTTCCCCCATCGATATTCAAATTTTTTTCTAGTTATACATTTGGTATCGTCATACTAAATCTAGAGGGATGGGGATTGTGTTTCTTCCGCCATCTCATCTCCAAATGATACCTCTTGCATAGTCTTGAATTGTTGTCTGGTTCTTCAATGACACATAGAGTATTCTTGCGGGTCATTAAAAGTAGTATCATTTTTCATAAAAAAATAAATTAAGATATTTAGAAACAAACAAAAAAACACCAAAACCTAGATTTAGAAACATGTTTATTCATAATTATTTCGAGCACAATCCAATTAAAAGTTAACTCTCTGATATGCTACACATGTAAAATGCTATTTCATGATGTGTTCTTAAAGTTCCAAAATAAAGTTACTTGGCAAAAGAAACATGAATATATCGAGAATGATTCCCATTGAAAATTACTTTTAAATGCTCTATGTATAACTTTTGCATACAATCCTATATGAGCATGAGAATTTGATTTAATTAAATTTGAATCCTCATGGAGGTAAGTTGGGAAGAGCCTTTCATTCAAAAGTTTTGCTTTATGATATTGTTCCGGCATGACAAATGTTTCGGGTGAATCCTTTAAGAAGCTCAAAGGGTAACCACAAGTTGTGAATAATTTAAAGTCCAACCCCAAAGCGTATAATACTCCAACTTTGGCGTTGGGAAAACCGACAAAACACCACCGCTCGTAAGAGTTTAAAGGCTTTATTTCCATGTGAGGATTAGGAACCCTAGGGTTTTCTTAAAAAATGATAGAAACGACAAGACACAATCGATCGTATGAGTTTAAAGGTTTTATTTCCATATGCCGATAAGGAACGCAATGGTTTTCTTAAAAAATGATAGTGCCTTGTCCACTACTTAATAGAGGTGAGAAATATTCAAGGGAACCCTAAAAGAAACTTCACATGATATATGGTTTTCAACAATGACCTATTAAGTTGAGATTCTCTTTCTAGTGTTTATGATATTTTGTGAATTTCTTTATTTATTAATATAATTATAAATAAAGTGAACACAAATAAATGTAGTTAGCTATTTAGTTTTTGGGATAACTTATTTAGCGAGGGGACCGTGGAGAAATCGGGGGCACCCATTATAAGTTGAAGAGAAAAAAAGGTTAAATACAGAAAATAGCTTGTAAGATGGTATGTATCATAGGCTATTTTTAGCCTCACAGACATTAAAATAATTTATTCTTCTTCTTCAACAAGTTTGTTGAAATCTGGTCGCAACAAAACAACGAATTTTGGGAAAGTTGACCACAATGTAGCTACAAGTTTTGGGAAACTCAACCGCAATGTTCAATAGGTTCTCTACTTAGTCGAAAAACTCAACAACTTAATATTTTCCTCCCGAGGATGAACCAAGTCATTATTGATACTAAACAAGCTTTTGGTGAAACCAAATATGACTGAAGGTAGGAGATTGAAAAGAAGGGGACCCCACCACTTCTTAGGAAATAATGGGGAAGGTACTTGCGAGCACAACACTTGGTTACATATTGATTTATGTAGTATTTCTCATTATAGTTGGCATTGCTTGGTGTATCGTCTTTCTTTATTTCATAGTACCTTCGTTGTTGATTTGTTAGTTTTAATTTAAAGTACATTCTTTTTCTTGGCATCATCTACTGATATTATAGTGTGCATCTTTATCTCCTTCTTCATATAATGTTTTGCTTGGTGTAGCTTCTTTCATTAATCTTAGTACCTTGATTGTTGATTTATTAGTTTTTGTTTGATGAACTTTTTTTTTCTATTGGCATTATCTATTAATATTATAATGTCCATCTCTATCTCCTTTCTTATATAATATTTACTCTAAACATATAAAACTGTTTCAAATTTTCCAATATTTACCAAAATTTTCCATTTATAAGTATACTCATCCACATCACGCTGATTTTTTGTGTCGGGTGATTATGAGAATCAAATCAAATATACTTATATGTGTGTGTCTTTTTTCGATATACCTGGTGAGCTAAAGATCCGTCTTCTTTTCTAGATAGAAGGATGTATAAACAAGAAAGACAATTGTTCTCTTCGATTTCCATTGTGAATTTAAGGTCTTATGATTGGTTGTTCATGTGTGTTAAGAAATCCCCTAGCTTCTCTTTCCCATGGGGCCATATGAAGTGGGTGTCATCCACATAGCGTCACCATTGTTGCGGTTTTTCTGAAATGGAGTTGATGGCCTTCTCCTCGAAGTGATCCATAAAGATGTTCGCCACAATAGGGGAGAGATGTGAACCCATTGCTACCCATTGATTTACTCACCAGCTTAGATCCAGCTTTACCCGGCTCTATCATGCGCCGAGAGGGATCAAATATTTCAAGGTGCAAACCCTTTTTTGGAGTGCAATTGTTGAAGCAGAGCTAGATTTTCTGGGTGACAAAAACAAAATCCAGAAATTGCAGATGGATTCTGGTGCTCGCAGATGCCAAAACAAAAACAAAATCCAGAAATTGCAGATGGATTTTGGTGCTCGCCATCAATCACAGAAATGGACTACGGGGGAGAATACATCAAATACTATAATAATCTACTCGTATCAGTTTCTATAATTCAATTGTTTCTCATATGCATACTTGATATAGAAAGTTAAATTATACGCATTTGCATACCTGAGACAAATCTGTAATTGCTCTCAGCCTTATTCTGAAGGTCCAGCTTGTACGTATTGTTTTGAAGTGTGTATAGGTGTTTTGATTTACTTACAAATATATATATATATATATATATACCTAAGATTATTAGTTATTAAGCCGACTTGCTTATATATATAGATATATAAGCCAACTTTTTTATGTGACACGTGTCATCTCCACGTTGAGCACGGAATTACACTTCTACCTTATACCGGGCTATAGAATGCACCTCTGGGTGCAATAAATGTCCGCACGGTAACTAAAGTAGGTGGATCTTAAACACACATCAACCAGGTTCGCAATCTCATCGTTTGTGTCTTCTTATCACAGCTATAACTTCTTTCACTGGAACTTTAGTGTAGGGTGAAACGACGTGGAAGCTGACCAAAAGGTATGATTCCTTTATTTTAGTGGATCTTATGGTGTGCTCAAAATGAGAGGAGTCGTTGATAAAGGATTGAGTCTTACCTACTAGCGGTTTGAGTTTTTCCACGAGAAGTCTTTCCAATCCATACGAAGGTGAGCTAACTGTGTTTACGATCGGTCTGAGAGGACAACCAATCTTGTGAACCTTCAGGAGCCCGTATATTCATGGAACAACATGGTTTTTTGGTGTGATCTTCTTTTTAATGTTGTCATCCAAAGAAGAGTTCTGGATATCCCTGGTGATCTCCCGTATGATTTTATTGTTGGGATCCTTATTGACTTTCCTATAGCTCCCACTTGTGGTCAAATGTTCTATCATTTTTCTGTGATCATCATCTGTGTTCATAACGACCATTGCATTCCCCTTATCGGCTTTCAAGATCATAATCTCTTTGTTCAGCTTCAGTTTCTTCAACGGAATAGTTTCCTCCCTGCTCATACTTTGTTTTGGTGGTTTGGCATGTCTGAGAGAGAGTGCACAGTCCTGCCTAATTTATTCTGTTGCAGCCTCGGGAAGAGAGACAATCACGTCCTCTATTCACGGGGAATGCTTCGTGGTGCTATGGAGAAGTTCATACCACGCCAAAGGAGGCTTGTGGAAACCACATCAAGATGGATCGTAGACAAATTGATCAAGCTCTTCTTGTCTTCCTCGATCGCACCATTATCTTGTCTTTTCTGAAGATTATCGAATTTCGTGCACTGCTTCTTGGACACTTTGTTGGNTCCTCCCTCATTGGACGGAGGAGGAGCAAAGTTAGCGTTGACTTTGCTCCTCCTCCGTCCGATGGAGGGAGTTTTGCTCCACAGCTAGCTCACTCCCAATTTGTTGAGAGTCATATTAACAGTAGATAGGAGGCAGGTCGAGATGCTCATCCATATGTCGAAACGCACAGAGCTAGCCAATTCGATGTGAAGACGCATATAGTCAATCGATAAAGTCCCTAGCGGTTTGTGTGTCTCCTTGATATCCCGTTTTAGTAGAGCAGCACTGGTTCTATGGAATATGTCTGTGTTGTTTTTCTTGTTTAGATGGTGACAGATCAGAACTCATTTGGGAAGGACACCACTATCGCGACATTGTTCCAGAAACGCCAGATTTGAGAGACAGGTTGTGATTTTAATTCTTTTATGTTCAAATATTTGTATCTTGTCCAACTTGTCCCTTCCATATATGGATAAGATAATTTCATTAGTGCTTGATCATGTTTTAACCAAATGAAACCCTGTGTGATGACGAATGGAAGCTTAGCAGGACATGGGCCCCTATCATTAACCAAGTCAAAAATAAAACAAGGACATCTTAATAATGTTTCTAAAGGCCTACATAATTTAATAATTAAATGAAGTTACATTATTTATATGGAAACCAATTGAAAGATTAAGTTGAAAAACTATATGGTATCCCCTGAAAATGGACTGAAATAAATAAATAAATAACATATTTAAATTTATATCATGTTTTATTTAAAGTAAGTAATAATTGATTAACTACATTTTTTAATATATAAAATTCAAAAAATAATTAAAAATAAAAGTTAAAATATAATAATAATAACTATAAAATATTAATATATACCTATTATTAATATTTTGTTATTATAATATAACTTGTTATATTTATATCTTTTTATTGTTATAATGTAACTTGTTATTATTTATTGGTTGTGATGATCTAACTAGAAACACATATACACAAGTAAACTTCTATATCTCAATGGCGGGATGACTACATAAATGGCTAGCAAAAAAATAAATCCAAAGTAATTCATAATTTGTTAGATATACCAATAGTTTTTTATTTTATATAACAAATATAAACTCATAAAATAATTAAAATTATCATTAAATAATAACTATAGAATATTAATATATATTTATTATTATAATAATATAATTTGTTTCTAGTTAGTATTTACCTATATTATAATATTAATTTGTTTTATATGTAGAGTGAGTTTAAAAGTGGATAAATTCAATTTTCTTTTTAATAAGTTTATGTTTTTTATATATTAAGGTTTACTCTATGTAGTTATATAATTTACATTTATGACAATGACGATGACAAACTTTGGTCTATCGGACCTTAAGAAGGATAATACTTGTTTTACTTTAAAATCGTGTTCATGTACTAAAAAAACTTGCCAAGAAGCTTTCCAAGCTCACTATAATTTTGGCAAGTTAGGAGATTATAAAGGTTCGTATTGTAGCAAATACTATGAAACTCGGATCTAATATAGGTGTAAGCAAGGCACTTTAAGAGAAAGTGATTTTCATCCTCAACGCTCATAGACTCACACAGATGGAAAACCCTTTCCACCCATGGAGTTTTATGAATATGCCAACGCCATGTTTCACTATGGAGTTCATGAGAGTCATTCTAATATTGGCTATATTAATTTTCTTCCGTGAGCTAGTTATTACCGAGAGATACTTATGATCTACCAAGTTAGGATTAATGGTCTCCTTACAATATCTTAATTTTCTCTTAAACGCTAAATTTTCCGCACACCAAATTTTTTCTTTAAACTTAGAAGTAATAATATATTTGACATTATCAATGTTCTGCAAAATGTTGTTTTCATTAATGCCCCAATAATTTAACCAAGCCATGGTATCTTTACACCAACACTGCTTGAGGCGTAGTTGGTTTTGACTTGAGTTTAAAACAATTTTAGGAAGTCTCTCGTTTCCCATGTTATTTATCTTATGCTTGTACATTAGGTACCTAGTCATAGCCATTCTCTCGATGGGGGAAAGACCCACTTCTATGAGGAGAATAGGATAAGGAGTATTTCTTTTCATTTTGAGGTTATAAGTTATAAACTGCTTCTCGATTTTCTCAACCTTCCTCCATTATTCTGTATAAATGTTGCACCCCCATACTTCACAACCATACAAGATAACCAGGATGAAAAGAGATTCAAAGAGGAACTTGTTTTTATCCCACATGACTAGATTGGTTGACTTTTAGTCATTTTTAGGACCAAAATAAGCTTTCCACCCTCCATTAATATTGTTTTCAAAGTTATAGTTCCAATTGAGCTTATGATGAATATAAATTTTGAGATACTATGTAAGAAGTCACTTCCTCTAGATTTCTATTATCATAAATAAAATTTGCATAGGTGTCTTTCTTAGATTTTATAATCATGATTTTTGTCTTGTCACTGTTAACAGTCATACCCATGTTAGAGCAAAAATATTTGCAAATTCTTAATTGTTTATCGAGATCAAAAGGAGACCTTGCCATAAGAACAATATCATCGACATAAATTAGGAGGATGATAACTATCCCAACTAAGATTGTACCACGCAACCTGCTTCCTAAACACTTTTCTAGCTTATCAATGTAAATGCCAGAAAGGGTAGGGGAGAGGGGGAAACCTTGTTTAACTCCAATATTACAATTTATATATGTTGTCCACCCCTCATTATTCTTAAACTTGGCAATAACATTTTCGTATAACCTTATTGCAGTAGCTCTCAACTCAAAAGGAACCTTGAGCTCCTCTAGCCTATTCCACAAGTTATTTCTAGGCACTATATCAAAAGCTTTTCTAAAATCCACAAAGCAGCAAATTAGGTTAGACTTGTTATTACAAAATTCCTCTGCAATGATCCTAAGTGTAACGAGGTGGTCCATGGTTGAATGATTCCTTCTAAAACTTGCTTGGCCTTTATCCATCTTACCTTCAATTTCTAGCCGTTCATTGATATTCTTTTCTAAGATAATACTAGTTAACTTAACTAAGAGAGGGCTAATCATAATAGTCTGATAATTAGAGGGGTCTTTTTTATCACCACTTTTGAAAATAGGAATAAGGAGGCTTTGAGTCCAAGGTGCAGGAAACCCTTGCTTGACCGCTGAATTAAAGAGTTTGTGGATGTGTGGGATGAGCACAGGCCCTCCAATTTTTAATATTTATGCTTGGTAGCCTTCAATATATTTGGATTTTCTATTTGTTAAGCGGTTAACCCCAAAATCTATGTATTCTAATGAGAAAACTTCTTTCGTTGTGTTGGCCTACTTTTCCCCACTCTCGCGACCCAGGTTCAACAACAACACAACACCAACAAAACACCCAAAGACATCTGCCCGACGGAGCAAGCTCAGCCGGCAACACCTATGAGGTAGGCACAGTCTCACCCAAGATATCTTAATGTGTAACTGCCAGAACTACGTTTCCGGAGTCGACGAGGGATTACAGTCCCTTGTTGTGCGGCCAAGGCACTCACTAGAGTTGGAAGGATGGAGTATTTTACTACTCGGCAGTGGTGCAACAGTGCGACATAGGCGACGTGTGACACAACCTTGTCCTTATCAACTTAACAACTGGTGAAACTATGTGACACAACAGATTCCTTAAATGTAAATGACAATGATGCGACTGTATTATAATCTTAACAATATTTTAACATGACATAATACACAGTGCTCAACAATACTTTAGTCGTTCGTTCATTCACTGCTTCTATCAATATTGCGACATTCATTCAAGCAATAACCATAAACAATGCAATAAAATCAAACATTCAACATTAATCATTAAACATTCAACATTCATCAACACAGGAAATAATGTGGAAACCCATTTGGTTAAAAACCACCAAGGTGCTCTTCATCTGGCATGAGAAATATATGGCACCTTGCAGTCTGTGACTTACAGACTATTTTGAGATATGTCTATTTAACTCAGACTCTTTCTTCCTCTCATTCTCTTTGTTTTATGCTTTTCTTCTAACTACTCCTACTGATTCGCACACAGCCTGGATCGACTCTTCTACTCTACTATATGTGCACTCAGCTGCAAAATGACTTTTACAAAATGGTCTATGCACTCAACTGTAGATTTGCAACTCAATAGCCTTCTACTATCATACTCCTCTCTGATCTCCTCTCTCTATTCTCCGAATTGACTAGCTAACCAACTCTTAATGAAGCTAACCCTTATACAAAATGGGTTCCTCCTATTTATAGATTTTACAAGGTCGTGTAGGGTCGACTGAGTACAAATCAGTTATTACAGTAATAATTAGCCTCAAAGATGTCTTGTATTACATTTATGACAGACCATATTGGCCGCAAAACATCCTATATTACATTAATCACATGCCATAACTATCCGTGAAACTGTCCTTTAGTCTTCCATCTACTCGAGATCCTGCAGTCCTTCTTGACCTTTCTCCTTTCAACGTTAACTCTTCTACCTGCCAATCTTCCATCGACTCTGGGTGCACATTTCCTCGTCACAACATTCCTTGTCGCAACTTTCTTTGTTTTGCACTTCCTTTTCTTCCTTACCTGCTTTTCCTCCGTCACGTGCCTACTTTTCCTCTTGCGCTTGCACTTCAGTTTCTTCCTTGTGCTCTATCTTGGCCCAACAGGACCCCAACACTCACATGTGGCTCGTCTCGAGGAACTAAGCAAACTTATGTCTCTGGCGTAGGATCCGCCACGGGACCAACCTTGTCATGAAATTCCTTCAAGATGCATTCCACTCGGGCAACCTCTTGCACTACTTCCTCTTCCTGCTTGGCCAATTGTTCCACACGATTAGAACTGATATGTTTTGATGGTCCTTCTTATAGCGTCTGATTGATAAGTTGGAGCTTCTGTTGTACAGCTTGAATGAGCCCTGTAATTCTTTCGGCCTATGTCTGTTGTTCTGTAACTTCCTCATTTCTTTTCTACTTTTGGTCGCATAGAGTTTTCACTTCCTGTTGGAGTTGCTTAAGCTCAGTGACCTTTGTTATCTTCTCCTTGATCGATAGCTTATTCATGTATGCCTTAACCGCGCTGAACTTTAATCATCTTTCCATTCATCTTCCTTAATTTTCTCCATGGATTCATCTTCCAGAAGCAATTCCCATGTCATAGAGATGACTTCAACTGCTTAAGTGCAGAGTTTTTCTCCTTTCCTAATTCGCTCAACAGCCTCATATGTTGTTTTCTTGTGCTCTTCCAGCACCTCAGGAGGTGTGCTTGGTATATGTTGTGCCTTAATCTATTAGACCTATTTCCGTAGGTCTGTAGCAATCCTGGACATTCGTGCTACCTTTGTAGTCGTATCTGCATCTTCTTGGCCTTCTTCCAAAGGGAACTTTATGACTGCATCTTTGATGGCTTCAGCTAGTGCAAGCTTGCTTTGTTCGCACGCTTCGATCTCTTTCTCTTTTATGCGAAGGAGTTCCTTGCGAATTTTCTCCTTCCTTGCTTTCTTTGTAACCTAATACACAAGAACAATCTTTCGGATCCTGATTTCAGTCATGGCGACATGCTGAATAGCATATACTTCGCCCAATGCGAGTTTGGAGAAATCCATAGATAGTGTCCAAAATTCATGGACAACATGATCAAACTCTGGTGTCCTCATCTCAATTGCTCGGGCTTGGACGTCTATCTTCATTGATGATAGCAATAGCAGTGTTACTAGCGTGCCATTAGGATCCACGCCGTAAGTCTCGGCTTCGACTATGCCTTTTACTACATTGATAGCCTCAGTGAACGTATTGATATGCTCTGTCAATTTTTCAGTCAATCACAATTGCTTTTTACTTATGCCTTTCAAACTAGACTTTTCAATCTCTGCGGTTGCTTCGGAAAACAGGCTTATGTCCTTCTCGGCTAAACTGACAGTGTTGATCATTCTATCAGCTTTACGCTTCTTGCAGTGTAGCTAAGGCTACTTTGTGCCCTGTGCCTCTTCCTGGTCCTTCTTCTGAGTCTACACATCCTCGTCAATAGGCGTGCCTTCTGAGTCCTCCTAATCAGAGCCGTGATCATTATCATCATCCTCTGAACTCAACGATTAGTTGTCTTTCCTGTCGCCCCCATAATTTCCTTATTCATTGTCTTGGCCATTTACTTCTTGGTTACCTCCCTAATTATCTCCTTGGTCCATTTGCACATTGACCAGGACGTGCCATTCTATAGGCCATCCTGGATGGTCGTTTCCACATCCGATTCAGTAACCATAAAAAGCGTTGGCAATGCTTGTTATTGGGGGTCCTGTCGCTGCTCCAAAATAATGTTGTGGACGCCACCCTGGGAAATTATGAAATATGAATATTTTTGTAATATTGTAGCCCGTAGTCTATGCTGGTGTTTTATTACTTCACGCAATGCTTCCACGAGCAGAGAGAACTCTATGTTATGATCCTTCTTAAGGATCTTGTCTTCCTTATCCTCCAAGAGGTTCTGGTACTTTGCGCCATGGAAAAGCACTAGGAAATCTAGCGGCTGGTAATCCTATGGGTTTTACGAAACAATAAAATAAATTAAAACGAGTAACCAGGAGTAGTGAAATTTCCCTTACTCTCCTCCTACGCTTGCTCGGCATCCTCCAGCAGCTCATTCAATAGATACTGTGTCCAATTGAAGATCACTCCTTCCGTGCACTGTTCCGCAAGTTCCACCATCTCGATGGTGCACTCAGTGGGCCACATCTTGTGCAACAACTTGCAAGATAGAATCTTTGTGGTGAACCTCACTGAGTTGTCCATTATAGAGGAAATGAGGAATCCTCTATTTGCACGTTGAAGGTCATACTTCTCCTTTATCTTCATGGTATCCCTGTTTGCAGGCATATATGGCGCAGGGTCATGTCCGTGGCACGAGAGACCCGTTATTGTCAAAATGAGTTCGACATCGACAAGATAGGGTTTTTCGAGCCACAAATAGCCTCCATGGAAGTAAACCAGGAGCTGCTTCACATATGTTCTCTCCTGCTTTCTTCTACCAAAGTGCGGCATGAGCAGTAAGTTAATTAAGCCCGCGCTTTCTATACCTCAATCCCATTTCCCATTGGAACTACAAACTGCGGCTCAGGCAAGATGGTCGACATCATGATCATGTACTTTTCTCCCTCTAGGTTTGCTTGCTTCCTTGTATCAGTATCTTCAAATTGAAACTTCACCAGTTTCAGGATTATGTTCATGAGAAGTGGCACTCCCGGAGGGATTTGGGGTGTGACCAAGGAGGACTGCGCTTTCGTCAAAAGATTTACTTCGGGCGCCTCTGTTGTCCTTGGCTGAACATAGGGAGGTAGCAAGTTCTGCTCTTCTATGGTGGCATTTTCATCTCTTCATGGTGGCGTAGCTGGTGCATCCTCAGTAGGTACGAGAATGACCAGATGCCTTGATGATTATGGAATGTCTCTCTCTGGCATGAACGACCATGAACCTACAACTAGTGGATTCTCAACCGGTTCCGTCGCAGGGCCCAAACCAGAGGCCGAAGGAGGGGCCGAACCATTCGTAGGAACTGTCTCTGGGTTTTGTTGCACCATCGTTTATGGTTCTTCTTCTTGTTGTTGCACCTCTGATGATGTAATATCTTTTTCGATCGGGAAATGACACTCTCATAATGTCAGATTGCTCATTGATGCTAGAAATCTAAATGACCATTTTCTTTGGCTCTCACAATTTCAAGCTCTAGTTCGCCCTTCTTCTCTCTGTGCAAGTAAAAGGATTCTTATCGATGAAGGCTCATATTTATAGGGATGCACTCATCCTGCATGCAATCATTCGATGGTAGGTTTACATCTTATCGATCACATGGGTTTCCCATTTGACGAATTCCAACATTAATTCACGTACTTGAGTTCTGATCTGTACTTGTCAGGGAAGTTATGGTGAGGAAGATGAATGGGACCAAAAAGCATGCCGCCATTCTCCTTGGAATCGTCAAATTAATGACACCTTGTTGTCATAATCGTCTAATTATTTTTGGGTATCCGGTCTTTAATGACGTCTAGCTGTCATTACCGCTCTTACTGGGATTTGCATGCTCCTGTCACAGACATGCGACAGAACACACATGCGACATGCGATTTTTTTTTCATATATTCATGCCTTACCCATGCATGTCGCAACCATCATAGTAAAGTTTTAGGCGGCTTCCATTTATCATCCCTGTGACTGGCATTCCATCCATCATGTGAAATTTTATTGCGCAAGTGATATGTGCGACCACATATGGCCCTAGCCAATGCGTCTTTAGTTTCCCTGGATGATTCAAAAATGTGTTGTCGTACAACAACAAAAATTCCTCTGAATTTGAAATGCTTAGTTCTAATATGGCGATTGTAACATGCTTTCTGCCTTTGCTTCTCTATGTTTTGATGAAATCCTGCAATCATAGCATTCTTCTTCCATCTGAATGAATTGTGACAACCTTTGCTCGATGACATCTATGTTGGTCATTTTTGTTAGCGCAACAATTCTTAAGCTCGGCATAATAACTTCTTTCCCATACACCAGTCTGAATGGAGTGTGCACTATTGGTCACTTGCAAGTTGTTTGGTACGCCCATGGCACAACTGAAACTTTATGATCCCAATCATCTCTGTGCATGTTGCATACTTTGGTTAATGCATTCTCCAGAATCTTGTTGAATTCTTCAACCGTTCCATTCACCTGAGGATGATAGGGTGTCGTCTTTCTATGCTGAATCTGGAACTCTGCAGTAAGCTCATCAATTATTTTGTTAACAAAATGCGCACCTTGGTTGCTTAGTAGAATTTTTGGGCAACTGAATTTGGTGACCACATTTTCAAATAAAAACTTCACCGTGGTCACAGGGGTACAATCCTTAACAGGCATGGCTTCATCCCATCTTGTTAAGTAGTCTATCACACTGATGATGTAGCATGCGTAAGTCCTTTTCCCTGGCAGACTGATAGGACCCACAAAAATCAGTGTCCCACTTATCAAATGATTGAAGGTTTATCTATGGTGCAAGCAACATCTCGTCACATATCGATGATTTTCCTATCCTCTGGAAAAAATCGCAGCGCCGACAAAATATCTTAGTGTCCATATGTATGGTTGGCCACCATAATCTTGCTTAAAATATCTTGCGCACATTTTCCTTTCCAGTGTACTGTCCTCCTGCGAAATCAACATGTGTTTCATGCATTTACCAATATCGTTAATGGTCAAAGACACACCGTCGCAATATTTCATCGAAGCCCATATTGTATAGGTGTCCCGCGATTAATGTATAATCAGCGGCCTTGACGACCAAATGTTTCTTCCGGACAGTGGTGAATCCTTCAGGAGCATATCCTATGCTCTAGAAGTGGATGATAGCATTAAACTCCTTATTTTGATCATCAATCATGGTGACTATAAACAACTGTGCATCGGGAAAGTTATCCTCCAGGCTGGTTGGTTCTTCACCACTTTCTACCCTCGACAGGTGATCAGGTCCCACATTCAGTCGACCAGGTTTAACAATGAATTGAAAGTCAAATTATTGGAATAGGAGAAGCCATTGACATATCTTCCCCCCCAACACTGGCTTGTTGACCAAGTATTTTAATGCCAAATGATCTGTGTACATTTTAAAATGTCCACCCAATAAGTAGTGTCAGAAATTCTGCAGTGCAAAGACCAGGGCGAGGCCTTCTCTCTCTGTTGTCGTGTAATTTTTCTGTGTCGTTGACATTTTACTGCTAGCAAAAGCAATTGGGTGATCTAGAGCACCCTCACCTGGTTGTGTCAAGACTATGCTGAGTGCGACAGACGACGCGTCCACATGGACATGGAACTGGTTCTTCCAGTCGGGAAATACCAGTATTGGCGCAATGGCCATCTTGTTCTTTAATTTGTCTAAGCTTTCCTGACAAGCTTCCTTCCATTTCAACTTCGCATATTTCTTCAACATTTTCTCCATGGGTGTAGTTATCTCTGCATTCCCTCTGATGAAATTTATTTAATAGCCTGTATGTCCTAACACTGATATGAGTTGCGTTACGGTTGTAGGTGGCGGCAAGTCAAGGATAATCACAACTTTCGTCGGGTCAATCAAGATTCTGTCATGACACATGACATGTCCCAACAGCACACCAAATGGTTCACAAAAAATATATTTCTTTGAATTAAGCACGATCTGATACTAGCGACAACGGTCCAGCATCATGCGTAGACTCTCAATGTGGTCTCTTACTAGACCAAACACAATCCAATCATCAAAGTAGACGTCAATAAATTTATGTATAAAATATTTAAAAGCATAAACTACTATTCTAGAAAAAATAGCAGGTGCATTCTTGAGTCCAAAGGGCATTACCGTATACTGGTAGCATCCCCATTCTGTGACGAAGGTTGTTTTATGTCGATCTTCCTTCAGGATTCTTACTTGATGGTTGCCAAAAAATCCATCAGTGAATGAATACATCTCTTGTCCTCTGATGCTTTCCAATGCTTCATCCATTAATGGTGTTGGGAATAGATCATGCAAGCATGCATCGTTCAACTTCCTCGGGTCGACACAGATCCTGACTTCACCTATTTGCTTCTTATCCTGGATCACTATAGGGTTGATCCATTCTGATTTCTCAACAGGTTCAATTATTCCTGCATCGAGCATGCGATCCAATTCTGCTTTTACCTTCTCTTTATACCTTGGATTCAACCCATAAGGTTGTTGCTTAACTAGTTTAGCATCTAGTTTCAGGGGTATTTTCATCTCCCTTAGATCTCCTACTATTCCCTTTATCTCTAATAAATTGGTAGGGAATAGGTCCTGAAACTCATACATCAAGTATGTGATCTTTGATATCGTCTCATTGTCCCAATAATCTCCTATATTGGCAAACTTTGGGTTCTTCGACAAGCCAATGTTAACTTTCTTGATTTTTAGCGGCTTGAGGAACTGGTCGCTCAAAATACCACTTCATTTGACTTAACGCATACCCTCCGACTATGGTATTTTTATGTTATCAAATCATCGTCTGGTTCTCCGGCCAGATTGTAACAAGCCATCCATTGTTGGATGGTTGTGCTGCACTGGTGGGAACTTGTCACTTCGATAGGGATTTCAACAAATATATTTTCCTTAATTTCTTGAAGCACAACATCAACTGTCAATTTCTCACCAAAAAATGCAAAGGTGTGTGCAAATTGTTTACCCGCCTCATCCCAGTCCAGAGTTCCTTGTCGCAACTCCATGGATGAATACCAGGTTCTAGGTGTCATTTCTGATGTATGAATGAAATGATGGACACATTCCTGTCACGGGTATTCTACAAATGTCGTGCGACACTGATTAAGGCGCTCCATAGGGTTTGATAGCCCTATGTACTTCTAACTCATGACTGTGAATTCTTCGTTGAATCTAACTTCCATCAATTCTGCACTGTGGCCATTCTGATATGGATTTCTTATGCGTACCCCACCATCTAGTCTAACCCAGACAAGCGCTAAAGTTCTGTTACCAGTCCTTCAAACTTGTCAAGGAAGGTCACAAGATTAGGTAACCCCTCATATGTGGGTGGCTCCCTCAATTGATTCTCCACTTGTCTCACAAACCTTGTAACTATGGCACATCTCCTCGTAGAGACCTTGTGCAATCTGTTCTTCCAGTTCTCCAACACCTCTCCTGAATCTGACGTGCATGAACTAGCACTCCTCTAGCTTAGGTTTTCATCCTCTATCGGGTTTACATAATCATCTTTTAAGGTGCTAACATTATATATATGTCCCCTATACCCCTATATAGTCACCCTGTCCTTCACTATTAACTGGTTCAACATACCTCTGTCCCTCCAGTGGATCAATGGGCGACACTACCCTAATCTCATCATCCTCGAATGAGAGGATTCTTTTCTTAAAATTCATAATGGTCTGATTATTGATTGCCCAATCTATCCCCAGAAGCGTGGCGCATGGGTTTGTGTCGTAGACAATGTTGATGACTTCAAAGTATGCAAATGTGTGTAGCCCCTCAGTGTTGACAAGGAATTGACTTAGCCTACCAATCGGTAGGACCTTCACCTAATTTGTAAGTCGCAACTGGATAGGGGACCAGTCCAAGCATGAATTTCCCATGCTTTCCCATGCTCTCCCAAGTCATTTGCGTCAGAATATTGATGTCCGACCCCAGATCATGTAATCCATGTCATTATCCCCTATCTGCATAGGCATTCTTAACTCGTACCCCGTTTTGAATTTTTTCTTAACATGGTTAACCTTCCTTCCAAGTTGGGACTCTACTGGTGTTTCTTCTATCAGTGCTTGTAGTTTTGCGACGTCATATTTTTCTTGAATTAGTGCTAAGCAACTTGAAAGAAATGACTTGATCTTACTAACCTTTTTCAGAATCTTCTTCTGGAATAGTTGTTGGAAGCATTCAGGCATCTCCCTGACTTCACTTGAGGTAGATGGTTATTCTAGATCCACGAACTCTGGTCATACATCCAAAAATACCTTCTTATGTTTCTCAACGTTGATTGTTGCTTTCTTCTGTGTCGCGAGTCGCACTTGTGGTTGCGCCTGCGGTTGTTCTTGCAGTATATTCTGATCGGCTCCAGTCGCAGTACCTCCTTGTGTTACGACAACAACTCTTGGCTCTTTCGGCTCAACAACAATCATCTGAACGTTAGAGTTAGGATTTGGATTTGGATTCTGTGCAGGGTTAGGACCTGCAATGGTCTGAGCTTGCCACTTTGCAATCAACGGGGGACATTGCTCCATATTATGGTCCTATGCTTTGCAATATGAACGTGTCTTTTCAGGATCTTGGAAATATCTGGCATAATGGCCTATTTGTTCATAGTTATAGCATACGAATTGACCTCTTCCTCTACCAAATCCTCCTCCTCCTCTACCTTTGAAGTTTCCACCCCCCCTTCCCTAAGGATGTGGTTGCATCCTGATCTTGGTGTCTCTGCATATTCTTTAGATTCTTCTACTCTTTCAGAAATCGGGCTATAGTCTTCCTCTTCGTTGCAAGACCCTTCGTCTAGTCGTGACTCAACTTTGTACTCACTCTCTTCAAACAAGATAGGAGTCTGTCTACCTCCTATTGTCTTTCTTCTCTTTTCTGACCTAAATCTCCTTCCATTCCTTAGGAATCCAACCTCTAGTTCAGGTTCTCTACTTCCTGAGAACATTTCAGCTCACCATTTCTGATTTTCTTTATAGGTCGTCTGCAACATATCCCCTCCTCTAGATATGTGACTCAACTACACAACTAAACAATTCCCTTCTCATAGACGAGCATTTGTATCCATGTACTTATAGACAATAAGTACCTTCTTCATAGTCCTTGGAAAAAATTTCTTTTGACCTCACTACATGAGGTTATCGTCTCTACTGCGAACTCATTAATATACCCTTGCAAAACACCGTCGACCCAAAAATCAACAACTCTAGGTATGGGGTTACTTACACTGGTTATCTCGTGAATCAGCTAATCACTCCACTCGACCGCTTCTCTTCTTTGGAAATTTTTCTATCGAGTCACCAATATTGACAACCACTCGTGCAGCACAATAGGAAACTCTACAAAGAAGATCTCGTGAATATCAGAGTATATGTACTGGTCTAACTAGTTTTCTATTATCAACTACGATCCAACGCTCTCTTCTTGCGCAAATGCTAATGTCTTAGAATCTAGCCATTCCTTGATTTCCTTCTTTGTCGGATGCCACACCATTTCCCTTGAATCAAATGATTAAGGGTCCCAAAAACAGAACCATTTGTTGGCCTACTTTTCCCCACTCTCGTGACCCAAGTTCAACAACAACACAACACCAACAAAACACCCAAAGACATCGACTCGACCAAGCAAGCTCAATCGGTAAAACCTGCGAGTTAGGCACAGTCTCACCCGATATGTCTTAATGTGTAACTACTAGAACCACGTTTCCGTAGTTGGCAAGGGATTACATTCCCTTGGAGCATAGCCAAGGCACTCGACAGAATCAGAAGGATGAAATCTTTTACTACTCGACAGTGGCGCAATAGTGCGACATAGCCGACGTATGACACAACCTTGTCCCTGTCAACTTAACAATTGGTGCAACTATGCGACACACCGGATTCCTTAAATGTAAATGACAACGGTGTGACAGTATTATAATATTAACAATATTTTAACATGACATAATACATAGTGCTTGACAATACTTTAGTCCTTCATTCATTCACTGCTTCTATCGGTATTGCGACATTCATTCAAGTAATAACCATAAACAATGCAAGATAATCAAACTTTCAACATTCATAAACATTCCTCATGCTATGTAGGTTTTTTCAGCATTAATGTCTATGATCTCTATCCAAACAAATTGGTTGGAAGGATCTTTCTGAAAAAGCCTAATATGCGGGGATATATTCTTCCTAATGTAACAGGATATTCCCCCAATGCCTCTATGATATGAACATTTATTCCATATTGACAGTATGACATATCCATCTATATCAGGGACCTTGGACTCCTCGTGTTCCGAAGTTTCAACCAATAATATAATATCAATTTCGCTTGGGATCCAACTTAATTTGGGGCCTTTGCTCCATGGAAATCCTCGAGAGTTCCATGAGAAAATCCGGAGTGTGTAAAATTGTTATTTATTACTGTCCTTTTGGTTTCTATCTTTAATAACAAATTTTGTGTTTCTAATTAATGCCCATTTTCCCTCCTTCCTAGCTTCTTTTACCTTTTGGAACTCCTTTCTTAATTCGACCCGATCCTCTGGAATGAGGTCTTCATTTATAAATATCCTCGAGCCTTTTAAACTTGATGTCTTACTGAGTATGTTGTATTTTTGTTCGATAGATCTAACCTTAACCCGTATTAGCCTTTATTTATTCCCAATTAATTTCCCCAACCTGTTTGCTTCTATGAGACCGGCAATTTCAATTTGTAATCTATTGTGAAGTTTCATCTTGACAATGGCTAACATATCCTCTTCTTCCTCCTCTTTTAAACAAAAATTATGAGGTTTAAAGATATTTTGTTACATTCATGGTCTAAGGCAATGAGCTTATTCATTTCCTCTTTAATGGGTATGATATCTATTTTCCTTTCTATATTATTTAGGGTTAGTTTGTGGTCAACCTTTTCCTCTAATTTTTAAATCCTATCCTCTACCTTAATATTTTCTATTCTATATGCCTCTCCTTGTTCGGGTGTTTTTTGAATTTCCATTGCATGCAATCTAGTCTCCATTATCTCTGCCTTATTCTCCAATTTTTTTTTTCTTATCGTCTAATTGTTTTTTGATCTCTTCTTGAAAAGATGTAAATTTATTTTGGAGCATGGATTTTAAATCTATCTAGAGTTTAGATTATCTTTTCTCCCTACATTTCTCTAAGGATTCTATATATTCATAAAGTTTAGCCTCTCCTTCTTCCCCACGTTTCTCGACTGACTGCATAAAATCATAAATATTTTCTAAGGTAACTGTGCTAGTTCTTCCTTTAACAGTTTTTGGAAAATGCAGTGAATTACTCATATTTATGCACTTTTATAGAAAAAAAACTAAAACTAAAAATAGAAAACAAAATCAAATAATAATAATAATAATAAATAAAAAGAGAGGGAAGGAAACTATGGACATACTTTAGAGCCCCCAAATAAATGGTGAAGATGCCCTAGCCACAGGAGTGGAGTGCCTAGAAATTTTACAGAAGGTTTACACCGCAAAGCTTCACCAAGGGTTTTCACCTCTGAACTTCACCTTTTACGGAGGGTTCTTTCACCAAAGGCTTCACCACATAGTGTCCAAAATTTTACAAAAGGTTTCATCCTATAATGCCCATAAATTTTACCGAAGGTTTAAAAACTAAAACTAAAAATAAAAAAAATAAAAAATATAAAAAATAGAGACGGGAGGAACATATGCACCTAATTTAGAGCCCCAAAATGAAGATTCCCTAGCCGCAAAACTGGAGTTCCCATAAATTTTACTGAATGTTTTCACCACAGAGCTTCATCGAGGGTTTCCACCGCAAAGCTTCACCGAGGGTTTTCACTGCAGAAGAGTTTTTACCGAGGGTTTTCACCACAGATATATGTATATATAAGTGTTATTATATTAATTTTCTTTTAGAGAAAAAGTGGAGATTAAAATTCACCCTAATAATGTAAATGGATATGAAAGTACAAAAAATGATGAAACATGGAACCCACTATTTCAAATGCAAAGGACCGTGGATTGGATGCCCAAGGGCAGGATCGTAGCTCCTCCATGTTGGCAAAAGGGGTGTCTTAGGCCCCCCCTTTGGGAAACAGAGAGGAGTATTGACTCCTCCCTGCTATTAAAAGGGATAACTTAGGCCTCCCCTTTGGGAAATGGGGAAGAGTTAAGCTCCTCCTCGTTGCCAAAAGGGGTTTCTTAGATCACCCCTATGGTAAATGGGGAGGATCCAAGCTCCTACCCGTTGTCTAAAGGGGAAGCTTATCATCATTGTCACCATCATGAACATGATCATTGTCTACAATATCATTGTGATCATTAACATGATCATCACCATCATCACTATCCTCATCATCGTCATTTTTGTCATCATGGTGATCATCGTTGTCATCATCATCAACAACGTTGTCATCATTAAAGACCTAATCTATCCCTAGAGACCTAATCTAGTCATATAGAACCTGATATAGCTTATAGACCCTCATGTATCCCTAGAAACGAGACAAAACCAATCTATCCCTAGACCTAGAAACGAGACAAAATCAATCTATCCCTACAAAGCCTTATGTAGACCTAGAACCCTAAAGACCTGATCTAGAATCCTGGTCAAATAAGAGCACACTTTTATAAATTTGAACGTTGCAAATGGATTCAAAGTACAATTTAGTAAATTTTAATGTTGCATATGGATTTAGACACCCCTTTAAAATAGGTCTCTGTCATAATTTATTCATATAATCAACGAATTAAAGGAAAGAAAAAAGATTAAGAGAAAGTGTTGGCTCATTCGCTCTAGTCTCTCTGGTAGGAGGATAAAAGTTTTTAAAGTCCCAAAATATTCCCTAATTTTTCTATCTTTATGTTGTTTTTTTCAAATCATTTTCTCCAAATTGGGAACTCACAAAAGAATGTTAGAAGTAAAACTAAGACAAAGAATGATTTATTACAAAAGTTTTAATGTGAGCAACTAGATAATTATCATTAAAAATTTAAGACAATAGTTATGTAGTGCATATATATAATTGTTATTATATTATTTTTCTTTAGAGTAATTCATGATATAAAATGTTTACCATATTTTAAGGTGACTTTATTATGATTTAATTAATATGAAAATTATTGGTAAGTAGTGATAATATAAAATACTCCATAATTAGTATTTTAAAAATATTTTATATTTCGAGATATTAACCAAAATGAGGTTTCTATGGACTTAATTAATATTAAATAAAATACAACATATAATCATTTTTTACTTTTATACATCCATTGATTTAATTTCATAAAATTCTATTGATTTTTGGATTAATTCATAAATGAGACTTTTTCTTATGAATCTCATTTTAGAAGTCCAATTTACTCAAATTTATTATTTGAATGCTAATATGATGCATGAAAAATGATGATGATTGATTGTAAGCAACGATGATACGACAAATTCATGATGAATATCTGACATATTGACGATGGAGTTGGAAGTATGGAATTATTAAACTTACACAATAAAGATGCAACGTAAGATTTAATTACACTGAAGTCATTTTATCAAATGAGTTTGTTATCCTTTTATTGCATTTACTATAAAAATACGATTTTATTACACTGAAGTCATTTTATAAAATGAGCTTGTTATCCATTTATTATAAAATGACTTTCTTATTTTATTTCATTTACTGGGGAGTATTGTTATCCACATCCTTAACTACCTCATTTACTAATATATAATTAACTTATATCCGCCCCCTTTTTTTTTCTTTTGTCATTCACTTATATTAATGTGACTTTTACATTAATGTGACTTTTACATTGGATTCTCAGTAGATTTTACATACAATGGAGTGTTATACTCCAATACTCTAACAGGTCTTTTTAACGTTACAATATAATGTGTCCTCTTAAAGTTTTTATAATTATGTCTCCGCTCGAGGGGATATATATGAATCGCTCAAGGTGATTATTTAAAGTAGTATGTTGCAACTTTAACAAAATCATATAATTTTTGTTATAGTTTGTATTAATTTTTTTTTTGGCAATTATTTAAATATTGATTTATCTTGCTTTTTATTGGTTTATATCGGTGACGTAACCGTGGGACTTTGTGCCCCAAGACCCGGCGGCGGGCTAACGTCAGCAGCATTAACTCAGTCAGGTGGACTGCACACTGTAGGCGATGGGAGATGTGCGATGAACAAATCTGACATCTCTTCCCTGCACTCGATGAGCCTTGAACCTTGTCAACAACTCAAACATGTGTTCAAATCCTGGCTATTTGCATGTGTAGGGCGGGCACATGGTAAATGGACAGGGCTGATGTTTCCAACTATCCCATGCCATGCATCCAAGGCTGTTTTAAAAGACTGTTCTCGCATATGCAGGTTGTATTGAGCTTGGGTTGCTGCACAAAGTTGGACAAAGACAAAGTATTTATGAGTCTAGAACGAAAATGGACAGAACGAAGATGTAACAGAGACATAGTATTCATGAGTCTAGAACTAAGATGGACACAACGAAGATGTAACAGTGATGTATGCACCCTATCTTAGAACTTATGTATCTCTGTAATTGCATTTTACAGTCCAGTTTGAAAGAGATGGCTACGTCACACCCCAACATTGGTAAAACCTAGTCAAATTTTTAAACTGAAAGACTAGTATATTTGTTACATCCATTCATGTTTAACAGAAGTATTCTCACATTGCTCTGCTTGTAATGGATCTACCCACCAATACCTGCATAAACTTCTGTATGGGTTATGAAAAAACATTTTTACTAACATTGCAAGTTGATGTGGAATTGATGTCACAACCCAGAGTGGATTCGTACGACTTCTCCATTTCTTAGGCACGCATCTTTCCTGGTGAGAATTGGTAACTTATAAGAAAATGACGATTTCTGTCTATGACAACCAAATTTCAAAATCTTTCCTCTACTGATTTTGATCTTTGAAGTTGTTCTTCAGACGGTGGTGGAGAAATCAATCATGGCCGAGTCGAGTATTACAGCTAGATTTTTCAATTCTTCTTAAAAATATTAAAACTAATACAACAGTGATGGGAAATTAAATGTCAATGGGAAATTAAATGTCAATATGTTAAAACAATGATCAAAATTATTACACACTACGTTAAATATTTATTTTGATGTATAAAGGTTAGAAATGTCTAGCACAGAAATTATTCAGGAATGGGAAAATAAGATAGACGACGATTTATTATAGGACAGCACCATTGTTTCAGCTGTCCATGAAAAAAAAGGAGAAACATAAATTTTCCGTTGTAATCCTACTTGCAAGAGTGGTCATTGGAGTAATTTCAAACACAGTCGCATCCATTTATAAATTTAATATACATATTCTACATGATATCGGATGTGCTCCTTAGATCTAAAACTTGCTCTTCATGTTCGTGGTTGTAATTGAAGAACTGTCATACACCTCCCTACTCCACTCCTTTTGAGGTCTTATTTACTTTTGAGATGCTAATATTAAAATGTGTTGTGCTCTATGGTATAATAATGCAAACATCTAGATATACATAAAAACTTGTGGTGCCATGTTTTTGTTTTATTATCTAGATACACATAAAAATTTATGGGCCAATATCTGAACCAGTCATAAGTTTGAATGAGAATGCTACATCTCCAAAGACTACTAATATCTAAAATTAGTCATAAGCTTGATTGAAAATGCTATATATCCAGTTTATCAGTCCTCAATTTGTCATACATTACAAATTAATGAATGTTAGCAATCTCTTCATCATAGATAGAATGAAGCGAGTGATCATAATTCATTAATTTTTGTTTACTAATGTAATTCCTTCTACTGTGCATAAGCCAGATATCATGCACATAGCAATTGCTCTTCAAAATTTTTGTAGGCGTATGAACTCAAAGAAATAGTTCTTCAAAATTATCGTAGCTCTGTGAACTCGTGAGATCTAAAATGGTGCGAAAACGTTTTCTATTTTAAGTAGGGTTTTTGGTGCGCATAAGTAAAATTCACAGACAATAAATAAATTCTACTTATTTATGATACTTTTTGAAAAGGAACTTGGACATAAACTCGCAAAACAAAGTTAACTGTAAAACTGATAGCAATGTCGAGGACATTGCCACCACGTGGCTCTTGTTACAATATAACGTGATAGTAATATGAAATGAAAATTATTATTACATAACTTCATTCCTCGACATTCTAAATTCACTATTAATATTTTGGAATTCTCTTGGACTCGTGAATACATACAATTTTCATTTTCTCGATCACTTGGACAACAATGAACATTGAGTTAAACCTTGTCCTATTCTTTTTGTTTTGGAATTTAAACCACTTAGACCAAAATATTCACAATTAAATTTTGACATTACCATCTTCATTTGTGTGGCCTATTTTGGTTCATTGAGGTAAATTTTGCTTCAACATATTTCATAATACATACTTTATATATTGACCAATACAACATCTAAATATATTATAGAATATAAAATGTTTGTAATTTTTTTATAATTTTTTTGTTTTATTGGGATAAACATTTTTTTTATAAAATGTTTGAAAAAAACAAGTTTAAAAAAATATATGTAGCTTTGTTTATGTTTATATTTGTCTAAAAAATCCTACAAAAATTTCATTAAAAATACTTATAGTTTCAATATGGCTTTATGTATTAGTATTTATGTTTTCATTAGATCAATTGTGGGTGCATGATTCTTAAATTGATGTGGACTTTGTGTCTTTCTTCAATAATGCTCAAGACATTTAGTTAATTCCAACTCATTCCGAGCTTTCTTTGAAAGATTGTAAGGCAGGCTACTTTTCTCTAATTAGGCTTTATGTATTAGTATTTATGTTTTCATTAGAGCAATTGTGGGTGCATGATTCTTAAATTGATGTGGACTTTGTGTCTTTCTTCATTAATACTCAAAGACATTTAGTTAATTCCATCTCATTCAGAGCTTTTTTTGAAAGATTGTAAGGTGAGCTACTCTTCTCTAATGGTAATTTTGGATCTTCTTTCTTCTTGTACCTTTGCTTTCCTTTGCACAAATCATAGTAACACTCTCTCTGACTCATGTGTATTAACTTGCGATTGGTAATTAACTTTGCAGGATTCATGAATTATATTAAATAACCAAGGGATACCAGAATGATATAAAACGATTAAAAATTTTACAATTTCAATACACTTCAACATTTACCTTTACAATTTTGTAATAAGCATTTGAATCTTTCACCAATTAAAAACATAATTACTTCATTTTCCTTCATGTATACACAAAACTCTCAATTCAATTAATGTGCTAAACCTTTTTTTCAAGGCGTGCATTTTCATTATAACTTTAAACTTAATTTTAATTTCTTCTTAAATACTCAACTTTCAAGACTAATCTAGGGTTTTCTGTTTCAATACCATGTTAAACTTTTAAGCACACAAGAAAGATGCATACACCATTACAAACATACTCGTAAATATACGTGAGCCTTTTACAATGAAAGCATTTGATACAATGGACTTGATCCCCTTTTGTTTCTTTTGTTAGGTAGACGTGTTACTCACACAACCTAAATACCTTACTAATATCTAATTAATTTATCTCTATCTTTTTTATTAGTCACAAGTATTAATATGAATTTACATTAAATTGGCCTTAGGTTCGATATACTAAATTGAAGTGTTATACTCTATGTTGGCCCTAGGAAAAGACAAGAAGAAAAAACCAGAATAATGATAAAAAAATATTAAGATTTTGGTCACAATACGAGGAAGAGACCGCGACGAAAGGAACGGTGATAGAAGTGGAATAAAGCAAGTCGGAATGCAGAGTTTGACTTATTGTGGGAAAATAGTTAGTTAGGCTAAAATATTTCTTTAAGTAATAAAGCATGATTGTATTTTGGGCCTATAGTGCATATTTTTAGATATAACTAAATGTATTAAAATAGAAAGACAGTCTCTCGACTAACAGTTGAGAGTTAGTCGACGATTGAAATCAAGAAGTGTAAAATCAAAAATGTTTATAAAAACATTAAATCAAATTTGTGTGCGGGTTGTTGAATCATTAGTGGGCAAGAGAGAGAATCGATCAAAGTTGTGTGTAGATCGGCCATTTAGAGACGAAAGAAGAGAAGAGAAGAGATACCGAGAGACAAAGCATGAGATGAGAGAAGAATGTATGAATTGTAAAGAATATATAAAGAAGAGTCTGCAAGCTGAGTGTGGAGACCAAATGTGCAAAACCAATTCTCGTTCCATATGAAGAGAACTTTTCTGTTTTTTCTCGAATGGGTTTCCACGTTATATCTTGTCTCTGTGTGTTTTGATATTTATATTTCTGTCGAATGCATAATTGGTGTGCATGAGCTGATCTAAATATGTCGAGAATAGTATATTGTGAAAATAACTTATATGTGTGTGTGTGTGTGTGTGTGTGTGTGTGACACATCTATTCACATGATCATATGGAATGCTAGTTAATATATGTTAATGCTTTGTGTTATATTTTGATATATATGTCAACATATCGATATATGGTTGTCTTGAATGAATGAATAATAATAGAGGTTTAATTCCCAGTTTCAGTTGAGTGACTTGGTATTTACGTAAGAAGGAAATGCCGACATAACTACAGAAACCTAGTTTTGGCAGTCCCCATAAGATATCTTGGGTGAGACTTCATCTGCCTCGTAGGTGTTGCTAACAGAGTCTTGCTCTGGAAGGATGATATCTTGGGTTTTGTTGAGGAACAAATGATCTGAACATGGGTCAACCGAAAGTAAGCCAACAAATGGTTATGTTGTTGGGACCTTGAATCATTCTCCACGTGGATATGTTTTGGCACTTGACGAAGTCGAAAATTCAAGATTGGGTTGATTATAAAGCACTCTAGTTTGCACATGAGGAATTTGAAGGATCACAATTGAACCCGAGTGAATGGATGGAGTGATACCTTTACATGGAAATTTATGAGATTTTCTTGAGCGAATTTCCCATCATATTTCATGAGTGGTTATTGAAGTTAGCAACCCAGAAGAAAATTTTCCAAGGCAGAGAACTGACAAACTAGAGTCCTCAACTTATCCAACGGTTGAAAAGAGTGAGCAATCCTATATCTAGGGTTGTCGAATTCTGGGTTGATGGTATTTGGGGAGGATATATCACATAAACTACAGTCAACATGATAAATTCATACAATGAAGCAGAAAGAGAATTTTTCCAATGACCACGAGGTTGATATCTGAAATATTTGAAACTGTGTATTAAGATTCTGGTGTGTGAAAAAGGGATCCCGAGAATGGAGTCTGACAAGTAAATATTTGTGTGCGGAGACCTGGGATATGTCATAAGGAATATTGTGATCAAAATGGATCGGAATAACCAGCATAGATCCAGATCCTATTCTCTATCAAGCGTCGAGATGGATCAAAATCTCTCAAGGTGCAAACCTCTTATTACGTGTTGCACTCAAGGAGCTATTGATTTGATTCAAACCAAAAGAAACATCCTTTAATTTAAGGTTGACACATAATATTTAATATTATTTAAGGTCGACATATAATATTTTTATTATTGATATTCAATATTATTTATGGCCGACATAATATTTTTTATTTTTTTAGGAATGAACATTACAACATCTCCCCCATACATGGTTTTAAAACCATTGCAAGGCCCTCCTAAAACCATGAGTTGTTTAGGAGGCCTTGCACATGGTCTTAAAACCATTTGTAAGGCCCTCCTAAACCATGTACAATAAAACTATGGGTTGTTTAGGAGGCCTTGCACATGGTTTTAAAACCATTTGCAAGGCCCTCCTAAACCATGTACAATAAAACCATGGGTTCTTTAGGACAAGGCCAACATTTTTTTGCGGATAATTCAATTTTTTGTTTTTAATTATTTTGTTAGGTAGGAACATTAAAACATCTCCCCCATGTTGTGTTGTTTTTCTGACCAACATATTTTTTGGCGGATAATTAATTTTTAATTTTTTTATTGTTTTGTTGGGTAGGAACATTACAACATCTCCCCCATATTAGGTTGTTTTTGTGGCCGACATTTATTTTGGCGGATAAATAAAATTTTAATTTTATTATTTTGTTAGTAACAAACATTACAACATAATATCAACAAATGTTACAAGATCTCCCTCATACTCGGTTCTAGAGTGCCTCTCGACGCAATAAAGATACCAATCTTCAATGGAAATGGGTTATAAGACCATGAACAACATTGGTTTGTATGCAAAGCCATATGGACCGTGCGACGGGTCCAAGATGATTCCATTAAAAAATACCAGATCATCATGACCCTCATAGGTCATGCACTTGAGTGGTACATGAAGTTCTCCGTGGTTCTAGCAGGAATCTTGTAGAATACATTAGATCAAATTTGGGTAGGATTAATATATGAGTTCAGGAATCACAAATATGAGTCATAGTGCATTATGGAAATCAAATAAATTAATCAATTACCTATGGAGTCTGTTTGGAACTTCGACCAAGGATTCAAAACCTTGATGGCTAAAGTAAGCTTTCATATGTCAGACGTCCAACATAAAGAAAGGTTTATTGCAGAGACGCTACCCCATATATGTATCCCATTAATGCAGCAAAAGACTGTATCCCAGAGCGAGGCTCTTAAGCTTGTCATGAAGTTGAAATCCTCATCGGTCAGAGAAACTGGTGCGGGAATGATGTATAAATAGTTGTAGCTCGCCAATCTTACATGGCAGCAACAAGATATCAAGAAAGGGAAGGAAGTACAAGAATAATTTTGGTGTACCAAATGTAGAACTGAGGGACACCATAAAGATTCATTCCAACATTTATGAATTATTTCGCATCAAGAGCTCCCAATCTGATGAATACACAAGGAATTCCTTAGTGTAGAATCTGTTAGACTAGAGGACATCGGTTGGAGTAATGCATATACTTAAAAAATAATCTACCAAGTGCACCCTCATAGGCTCCACCATGAACTGACTTAGAGTGTTCACCGCAAAAACAAAATTGGCCTAGGGTTGACCAGATACATCAAAGAGCCAATGAGCTGACGATATAGTGTAGGATACACAAAATCTCCCTCATAAGCATGAAGCTTCTTCTAGTTGATGACCATCGATGTAGACATCGGCTTGCAATCCTTCATCTGAAATCTCCTCAGAATATCAACTGCATACTTTCCCTGTCCCAGGAAAATATGTCCAAGCTCTTGTCAAACCTACAATAGCCAAAAAAGTAGTGCATCAACCCAATGTTCATCATCTCGTACTCTGAAGAAAGATCTATCTTGCAAAATGCAATAGGCTTCTCTCCCCATGTGATAAATAAGTCATCCACATATAACAGAAGAATGAGCAGATCATCTCCAACCATGATGAAATAAAGATTCAGATCTACCTCACTCTTCTGAAAACCCATTTGTTGCAAGTAAGAATCAATCTTAGAGTAATAGGATTTAGGAGCTTGCTTCAGTCCATACAAGGATTTCCTCAGCCTGCACACATGATACTCTCTCCCACAAATCTCAAAGCCCTGAGGGTACTCAACATAAACCTCCTCCTATATGATTCCATTGAGAAATACGGTATCGCATCCGTCTGATGGATCTTCCAACTCATTTCCGTAGCAATGGAAATCAAAGCCGTGATAGAAGTATAATGAGAAACCGTTGCAAAGGTCTCATCATAATCAACTCCCTCAACTTGTGATAACTCCCGCCACAAACCAAGCCATGTCTTCTTCACTCTACCATCAGCAACATGTTTTAGCTTGTAAATCCAACGAGAAGTCACCATTAAATTCCCCTCAGGTCTCGTAACAATATCCCAAACATCGTTCTTCATGAGGGAATGGTACTCATCCATCACGACGTCTCTCCAAACATGATGTTGATAATCCTCCTCAAAAGTAGAAGGCTCTAAATCATGAAGGATATCCACTAATTCCATACCCAATTTGTCTGGCATCTTAATAGCCCTCACTGGCTCCTTGGGTGTTCCAAACTCATTTTCTTCCTTCAAGGTGTCCTGAAGCCACTTAGGATTCTTCTTCCCTGAAGAATTCTCCCACACTGGTATGTCCTCATCTGATGAACTCCCAGAGGTAGAAACCCCAGTAACCTATGAACCAGAAGCTAGAGTACCAAGAACTAGTGAACCATGTGATCCTAAAGCTCTATAGTACGAAGGGAATTTTCAAAGACCTTGGAGAAGTGAGGATTCCATTGAATCCAGATGCAAAACCTGTTAAGCAACAACCATATCAACTCAATATAGGGTGCAAAGAAAAATTTAAGACAGAGTTAGATCAAATGTTGTATGTGGGCATCATAGAACCTGTTAAAGAATACAAGTGGATTAGACCCATGGTGAAGTGCGTATATGTGTCAACCTAAGGAAGTTGAATGATGCCTTCTTGCACGACCCATTTCTGACACCATTTACAGACGAGGTATTGGAGAGTTTCGAGGACCAGGAAGTATATTCATTTACTGATAGATTCTTAGGTTACCATCAGATCATAATTTCTAAAGAATATCGACACAAGACAACCTTTGAGATAGGGTGGGGATGTTTCCAGTATACGGTAATGCCTTTTGGACTCAAGAATGCTCCTCCTATATTTTCTAAGATAGTTGTCACTGCTTTTAAATATTTTATTCATCAATTTATTGAAGTCTACTTTAATGACTGGACGGTATTTGGGATCATAAAAGGTCATATTGAGAACCTCATAATGATGTTGGAACAATATCGATAGTACCATATCTCCCTTAACTTAAAGAAATGCATTTTTTGTGCTTTGTTTGGAATTCTCTTGGGTCATGTGGTTTGGCTCGATAGAATATTGGTGGATCCTACTAAAATTGGGGTCATTGTCAACCTACCACCACCTGTGAAAGTAAAACAATTGAGAACAACTCTGGGACATACCGGATACTATCGAAAATTTATCAGAGGATACACAAAAGTGACTGCTCCTATGGATAAATTATTGGAAAAGGATGTTAAGTTTCAGTGGAGTGAACAATACCAAGAAAGTTTGTATTTGCTAAAGAATAAGATGGTTACAACACCCATACTAATTTTTCCAGACTGGAAGAAAGAGTTTCACGTCCATGTTGATGCGTCATCTATCGCAATGGATGTTGTACTTTCATAGCCAAGTTAAGGATCTATTGATCACGCCATCGTATTTTCTAGTAGAAAATTATCAATGGAAGAGAAAAATTATACCATGACAAAAAAAGAAGGATTAGCTATGGTAAATGCGCTTCAAAAGTTTCGACATTAGTTGTTGGGAGGACGTTCCAAGATGTACACATACCATTTTGCGTTGAAATATCTGGTCAATAAGCCAGTGTTGGGGGGGAATATTTTTTTACAACTTCTCCTCTTCCAAGAATTTGACTTTGTAATCATTGTTAAACTGGGTCGACTGAATTCAGGACCATAACATATGTCGAGGCTAGAAAGTGGAGAAGAACCTGGAAATCTCGACGATAGTCTTCCTGATGCACAATTATTTGTGGTGAAGATATTTGATGATCATTATAGAGATATTATACAATTCTTGAGAACGGGATATGCAGCAGTTGAATTCACTACAACGCAGAAGCATTAGAGGAAATTTCAACTCAAAATGGGCCTTCAACCTTAATTCAAATTCCATGTCATCATGTGTTAGCCTATGGAATTGATTTAAATTTAAAAATACCGTATAGGTCTTAGACAATTTTTTAATATAAATTTTGGGATAGGTATCATAAAAAAAACTACTTTTTTTGTTCGTATTTTTGACATATATCCATGTGTTTTTACTCAAATTTCAATCGGGAGAGCTCGTTAGATGCGGAATTATATTCTGCATCCAATGAGTACCCACTCATAATACTTTTGACAGACCCCTCTACCCCAAAAATAAGAAATGCCTGAAAATGTGATGATGACATCTTGTTTTTGGGTTAGAGGCATTTGTCAAAAGTATGCCAAGTGGGTACTCGTTGGATGCAGAATTTAATTTCACATGCAACGAGCTCTCCTGATCGAAATTTGAGTAAAAACACAAGGATATATGTCGAAAATACGAACATAAAAGTCATTTTTTTCTTTCTTCCTACAAATTTAACAAGTATTATTTTATTATTTTAACTATTATTTTCCTTAGGAGGCCCATTTTGAGTTGACATTTCCTCTAATGAAACAATTAGTTGTAAGAGCTTCAAATTTCCAATTTATCGTTGGATAGTTATACAAAATGGAACCAGATGAGATTCTTTGTCGATGTGTATAGGAACATGAGCGATCAATGATATTGAATGAAGTGCATGTTGGTGTTGCAGGAGGTGATAATGCAGGAAAATCCACAGTGCGGAAGATATTACAAGTAGATTGTGGTGGCCTACTTTGCATGCGGATGCTTGATATTATTGTCACAGTTGTGATATCTGCCAAAGAATTGTAAATTTGTCATGATGAGATGAAATGTCGCTAGTGCCTCAAATAACTTTACAAGCATTTGAAAAATGGGTTGTTGGTCTTGTGCATCCTATCAACCCCTTAGGAAAAAGAATAGGTGCACGATACATTATCAATGCAATGGATTACTTGCATAAATGATGGGTTGAAGTAGAGTTAGTAAAGGATTGCACTGTTGTGACCGATGCCCTATTTTTTTTTGACAATGTAGTGACCCGATTTATATGCTCGAAGATTTTGATAAGTGATCAGGGCACACACTTTGTGAATCAGTTGATCGACATATTAACTGAAGAATTCCATATTCGGCACTAGAAGATGGCATTGTATCATTTACAATAAAATGGTGTTGTCAAGGTATTTAATAAGATCCTAGAGAACGCATTGACAAAGATCTATAATTTTCAAAGAGATTATTGGAATCAGAAAATCCCTGCAGTATTATGGGCATATCACACCACCTATAAAAAGTGAATAGGTAATACTCCACTTCAACTGATGTATGGACAAGAGGTTGGCATGTCGATGGAATATATTATACCCAGTCTAAGTATAGTTGTGATTACTGAAATGACTAAAGTTGGTGTTGTTGAAGAAAGATTGTTGCAACTTATATAAATGGAAGAAGAAAGATATGTCGCAGGATATCATCAAAAATGTCAAAAAGGTGTGACAGAAATCTTGGCATGACTAGCATATCAAGAATAAGCAATTTCACATTGGAGATCTTGTTCTCTTGTATGACAATAAGTTTTTGAAGTATCCTAGCAAGCTTAGAACACATTGTTTCGGACCATACATGGTCATTCAAATCATCGAAGGAGGAGCAGTGCAATTACAGAAATTAGATGGAACACTCTTCAAAGGGTTGGTGAATGGATGTCGACTCAAGCCTTATCAGGATAGCTTCCATTTGGTCGACTAAGAGTTCAAAAAGAGTTGAAAAAAATAGAGAAAAGAAAAAGAAAAAGACAAAAGGTCACAAAATTATGAGTGTTGTTTATGAGGGTTATTTCTGAAAAAATTATGAGTGTTTTGTTTCAAATTTATGAGTGTTTGGTCGCAGACTATCTGTCTGTCATAGAAAAAGACAAGTGTCACATATTGTCTGTCTATCACAGAAGAAGAGTTGTGTCGCAGGATCTAGGCCTGTCACAAGAAAAGAATTTCTATCGCATACTGAATTTTGGTCGCAAGTGACAGTTGGCTAGAAATTAATGTGAGGACATCGTAGATTTCGACAGTGTGATTTTTGGTCACTTCCACCATTAATGAATAATAAATACCTCTGAACTAACAGGAAAAGTGATGGTTTGATTGGTGGTTTCCTTGTAGTGATTAGAAATAATGATCCATGTGACCAAAATTGCCGCCCCCTTTCCATTTATTGCAAGATCGTGTGAATGAATGACTTAGTGACAGAGTAAGTGTATATCATCTTCACGTCAAAGTTTGTCATTTCATTACATCCAACTGATTGCGCTAAAGTATTTGTCTGCAACTGTGAGAGTCGAAGCTATTTTTCACAAAGTATGGTCATTTCCATCTCTAGTACGAGCACTGTCCAAGAATTAGGCCTTGATATTTCGTCACCTACACCAATCATGGAAGACACCGTAGAATTGAATTCATAGTCACCAAGATTTGCAGAACTCATTTCATAGTCCCCAGTGATTCCTCCAGTTGTTTTACGACCTGAACCGATGGGTACATCAAAGAGGAAACATTCTACCAGTCGAAAACCGCGAGCAATAACACCTCCACCAGATGATGAAGCAATAGGATTTGCATTTATGTTGCTAGATTATCTCCCGTTGAGGCCATAAAATGTATCTAAGGTCATTATTGGTAAAATTTCCAGATATCTGTTGGTCGCCCCAGCAATACCAAAAGGAGTTCAAGTAACGAAAAATATCATCCTCAATCTGTAGAAAACGAGATTTATTGACCATGACCTTTGAAAGTTCCCAAAACTGGCAATGGACATTTACATGAATATTGTCCGTGAAACTGAGAATGGACCTATCCATGTAGTTCCAATGCAATGGGAAAGAGGATTGGATAAATATGGACTACCTTCCCTGATGCACATGTCGCATTTTGGTCACACAGTAGAAGTTAATGCATGTGTAAAGCAACAGCTGGTATGTTTCCATGATGGTTGTGTGTGGCTCGAAAAAAATATTTCAAAGGATGTCGAGCTAATAGCGCCAATTATAGGGCTTCCCCTTACTTGAGTCGAGCCAACACCATTATTCGTAGAGAAATACCAAGATACATCCTTGACGAGTAGAATGAAGGAAAATTATGAGTTGACGAGGGATAAAAGAGGGTTTTCCATCGCCTTCATCAATGACATGGTCATTTAGTTCACACATAAGGTTTTGTCTTGTAAACTAATCAAAATTATGCAACCAAACTAATGTACCACTGGAACAATTATTGCAGTAGAGCAGTGCGCAGTGGGTGTCCATCTCAACTGGTCCACCTATAGTCTAAATGAGTTGTTAGAAGATGTTAAATAAGTGCAGTAAAAGGGTAACCCCCTTCACTATTCTTGGTCATTAATTTTGATTTATTTTGTCGCATAGGCAGAACCACCAAACTACCAAGTTGTAGATGTTCCGGTTCCATGTTGAGGAGATCGATACCAGAATCTCTAGATCGAGAAAGAGAAACCTAAGCAGTAGAGAGATAATAATATTGAGTTCTTTTTACAAGGATAAGCACTTTGGTATTATATTAGGAAGCAGGATATAATCACGAAGGAGTCCATCAAACGGTTTCAAAATATCATAATATTTTCGTTTATAGGGCCCATCACATCTTTTTGGAGCCACGACAAGACCCACAGAAGCAATGTTTGGCCACAGAGTTTCGATTATATGCTGCTGAAATTGACGTAATCATTCAGGATTAGCCTGCATAGTGGAAAGTTCCGGTCATAGAGGATCAGATATCTGCAGAAGTTGAGTTGTGATAGGATGACCCATAGATGAATAAGAATGGAGATCAAGGAGGAGATCCACCAGTAGAATAAACCCCATTAATCTCTCCCCCTCACATTCAAGATGAATATAGCGTCACCCCAATAGATCTAGAGTTGGGCGATAAGAGAAAGTGTTCAGATACGTCTAGGAAAAGTTGCAAGAAGAGGAAGGTTGATTGATCATTAGACATCATCGGTCTTACCGATGATGATTACGATCTAATTTCTGATAAGATGAAGGAGCTAGCTAACGAAATATGCAATAAAATGGACGAAAGGCACATTGAACTAGTAAGAAACATTACCGACTTACTGCATATACTTTGTACTGCGGTAAAATAAGTTAAAACTCCATACTCGACTATGTCATTGGACCAAGCTGGGCCATCTGAAGAGAAACTTGTTGAGGCATCGTTAATGGCTCCACCAATAAAAATTCAAGTTTTGGGTCAAGTAATTAACTTGGGAACAACAGAGATAAATACCATGTTCAAGGACCTTGGTCATGTCACCATGTAATTTTTTGCAGTACCAATGTATGAATTGCATACTATTCGGAATGTTGCAGTGGTCAAGATGAATTCCAAAGAGCGTGTGTTACTTAATCAGGTCAAGTAATCACACAAAACCATTAAGACACTGAAGAAAATGGTCTCAAACATAGAACAACAAGCAAAAACATTGCAAGAGGAAATGCATCAACTGAATGTGGCTGTTACATTTTGTGGATGAAGGAATCACAGCAGAAATGTTCTCAGAATCCAAAGTAGCTAGGAACCTCCGCAAGCAAGTCACAGAGTTGGTATCACAGATGAATCCCAATACACCTCCAGAGGAACTGGAAGAATGAAGAAAAGACGTAATTGAGGTTGTGACAAAGATTGAAGAGGAAATGTCACTTTGTGCCAGAGCGGTTAAGTGGGTTTCTCACCCATGAGAATCCTTGATCAATGACGAAGAATTGGAGAAGGTCACAGATCAACTACCTACCGCGGAGGAAATTTTTAATAAGCTGAAGAACAAATTAAATAAGTTGTTGATAGTAGATAAAATGGCCAAAGATGTCGATATGAAGAAGTTACAACAACAAGTGGCCAAACTACAAACCCATCAACAAAAAAGAACTGAACAAGTCGCAGATTTGCAAGCAGAAGCAAAGAAGGTCACATGCATTATTCAACCTATGCATGAAAAGGTGTGACAAGCTTTTGGTTGACAATACTTCCAACTTTAGAACACATCAGTTCCGAACTTATGGAGAAATTGAAGACAATGCAGGATGAAGTGCGACGGGAAACCGAACAAGTTGTCAAGATTTTTAAAGCAAGGTCTTAGTAACAAAGGTTTCAGACTGATGTGGCTCGGGACGACCCACAGGTGAGTGTTGGGGGCATGTTAGCCCTAGCAAAAGATGATAAGAAAGAACCAAAATAATTTTCAAAAAGATGGGGATTCAGGTCATAAGATGAGGAATAGACCCCAATGGAAAGAGCCGTGACATAAGTGAAATAAAGCAAGTCAAAAGGCAGAGTTTAACTTATTTTGGGAAAAGAGTTAGTTAAACTAAAAGCTTTCTTTTAGTAACAAAACATGATTGTATTTTGGGTAGATATTGCATATTTTTAGATGTAGTTGAATGTATTAATTTAGAAAACCAGCATGTCGACTTACAGTTGAGAGTTAGTCGACGGTTGAAATCAAGAAGTGTAAAAGTAGAAAATATTATAAAATCATAAACCCAAGCTGTGTGTGGATTGTTCGATCATTAGTGGGAAAGAATCGATCCAAGTTGTGTGTGGATCGACCACTCAGAGACAAAAGAACAGAAGAGAAGAGATACACAGAGAGAGAGCGAGCATGAGACGAGAGAAGAATGTATGAATTGTAAAGAATATCTAAAGAAGAGTATGCAAGATGAGTGCACAAACCAAATTTTCCAAACCAATTCTCATGCCAGATAAAGATCACCTTTGTGGTTTTTCCTGGATGGGTTTCCACATTATATCTTGTCTTTATGTGTGTCTAATAGTTGTGTTTATGTCGAATGCATAATTTTTGTGAATAGATTTATCTAAATATGTTGAGCATAATCTGTTGTGAAAAGAAATTATATATATGTGTCGCACATCTATTCACCTGATCATATGGATTTTTAGTTAATATGTGTTAATGTTGTGTGTTATATTCGGATATATATGTCGAGCAATCAATAGATGGTTGTCTTGAATGAATGTATAAGAGAAGGGGTTTAATTCTCGGTTTCGATCGAGTGACTTGGTATTGTGGTAAGAAGGGAATCCCCGACATAACTGCAGAAACCTGGTTCTGGAAGTCCCCATAAGATATCCCGGGTTAGATTTCATTTGTGTCGTAGGTGTTGCTGACGGAGTCTTGTTCTGGCGAGCCAATATCTTTTGTTTTGGTGATCAACAAAGGATCTGAACCTGGGTCGAACGAAAGTAAACCAACACTCTAATACTCTAACAGCCATTACAGTTGATGTGGTTGGTGTAATATCTGTGGAGGTTGTACCATAGAAATCGACCACTAGTGTATGTACACTTGACATTATTCCCAATCAAAATATCTAACACCATTATAAGAACCAAGAATGTCTAATAATCAATTAGCATAAAACGTGTAGAAACAAATATTGAATAAAAATAAATGACGAGCTTATAAAAACACTCATGATAATATACATGCATTTAGTAGTTAAGAGTGTGAAGGGGTGTGACCTTTAATGTTTTTTTTTTGTAAATAAAACTTGTATTACTATACAGAAACCAGATTACATTACAATATACATTTAAATCCTTCCCAAAAACATGGAGGCCGTGGTCCAGTCCAGTGGAACCCAGTCTGGAACTGGACCTGATCTGTTTTGCCAAAAAAATACAGAGGTTTTCCAAGTCTATCTGCCCCCCCTTTTACAGCCGGTCCTACCAAAATTCTGAGCAAAGTTACAGAGCTTTCCATCCCACATCAAAATGAGCAGGCTTAAGATACTGTCACCACGAGGGTCCCTATTGACTACCTGGTTCCCATTAGAGCTTCTACAGCAACTATATACGCTACTTAAACCATAGAAAATGTCCTGACAAAAAATAGACATAAAATACCTCATAAAGCACAAACAAAGAAGAGAAATCAGATCTGACCTGGAGGAGGAGGTCCCCAGTGAGGAGCCTTAGCTAAGGGGAGCACTGCCACAGTTTGCTGGGAGCCTGTCGCGCGAGCTGAAAATGCTTGCACGGGGGTAGCCATGTTCTGGTAGCCCACAGGGTATCTTTCTTCCATCGCTCCTCCTCTGTTGTCCCTCACCCGAGGTCTAGCAGTTTCCAGGGCCCGATAGTCAACAGGGTGGAACGGGAAACCTAACCAGGTCGTGAGGAAATTGAGCTTCTGGTGCATAGTGTGGCATTCAGAATTGTGCTCTTTCTAGAAGGGCACAGGTTCCGAATCACCATCTTTCTTGGCCTCCTGCATCGCCGAGGAGTGACCCACCAAGCGGACTGTCACCCAGTAAGTCATTAGCATGCGGTCATAAGCTAAAGCTCAGCCAGCTGTTTCCAGGGTCCAGGACCTAATCTACCACCTCCTTGTGAAGACTTTCCCTCGAAATGGATTTCACCTCAGCCCACAACCCCTCAACCACCCTTTCGACCTCTTTGCATATACTGAGTGGAATGTGCTCCTTGAAGAGCTCAGCCTCCTCCTACGCCTAAAGTTGGGCCCGGGTGGCTTGACGAGTTTGCCGGACGATAGACTTCCCTTTGGCAGAGGAATAGCCAGACGCCTCCCCAGGACCACCCTCCTTTCTGAATTTCCATTTGGGAGCCATCGAAATGGCCTACGAGAAAAAGGGGAACGAAAGGACGCGACACTGAAGTACTCCTTCAGAGCCAAACATGAAGGCATGGAGCAAGGAAACACATATGAGCTCAAGCCTACTTTCTCTGTTACGGGGAACAGTATAACGGAGATCATAGTTTTCGAAATATAACATAGGTGCGCTCGAGGGGGCACTTCCATCCCTGACCTGAGCATGTGTCATGCCGATCATTAGAACTAGAGCCATCGTCCTGTGAAAGTTATGCTCTCCATCTGGTCGATGGTCCCTTCACCCAATGCCAAGCGTGTCAAATCCAGGGGCATAAATTGAAATAATGGAGTAGTACAACCACCAGAGCCGACGTGCATTTAAACCTACGAAGCCGCACATCATTAACGTGGCCTCGTGTAGGCATGCTCGCGCCTCCAATCTCCACCTGTCCTTCCATCTATTGGATCAACCAACTGGACTTCCTTGATGACGTCCCTAGCAGCCAGATGGTGACATTGTTGGGCCCAGTATTCCTCACCAAAAAATTCCAATCTATCACATCGAAAGCCAAATCCTCTCTCCACACCAGCATTTTCCAACCTGTCAGCAGTTTTGTTGGCCTCTCTCCTGACATGGCGAAATGAGATAGTGGGGTGCACCAGGAGGAGGTCGCGAACCTCTCCAACCTGTACACCAGATGCCAGCTGTGAGAGACCTTATCCAACTTTTTCCCATTCAGCAAACGTTTGGCTATCTGGATGAGGGTGTTGGATTCTCCTTCTATTATCACCGAAAAAAACCCACCCCTAATCAGCACTGTAGAGCCACTGATTAGACCTTCCAATTTTTCCGAGTTGTTGGTATCCTGCCCTATGGATCCCATGAACACCATCCTTATTTTTCCCTCCTGATCACGACAAAGACCACCAAATCCCGCCGGGCCCGTATTGCCCATAGACGCGCCATCAAATTTCAGCATGAAGACAGACGGGGGAGGGGCAGACCAAAAGGACGGCCTGCAGGGCTGACAAAGCTTATTCCATTGGCGAAGACCATCCAACATAGAACTATTCAGTCCCCAGTTCTCAGCAATCTAGGCTTCCTCTTGTGGGATGATCTTGTCGTGATCATGCTATTGCATATAGTGAATGGACGATAACAATTTGTCTCTCACCGTAGTCCAGGCTGTTTCCATGTCTTTGCATTGGTCTCTAAAGGTCCGAGCATTCTGCTCCTTCCATATACACCACATGGCCATACCTGGGAAGGCATCCCATATAGTTCTGATCATGGGATTCTTGAAGGATTTTGGGCACCAATCCATTAGGGTATGAGAAGGTTAACCCCATCTTCTGTCGCTTCGTCGGAACCTCATCGCTCCCTTGTCCCAAACAGCGGAAGAGAAAGGGCAGCTGTCCAAGAGATGACCCATAGATTCCTCCGCTTGATAACACAGACAACATTGGAAAGGCCCATGAATCCCCTGTTTGCACAGGTTGTCAATTGTGAGAATCCTTTCCCTGATGAACAACCAAACAAAGAGGGCAGCCTTGGGCCATAAGTTTGTTGTCGACATTTTTTTCCATATATCATCTGTCAAAGCATTCCTCGATATCCTGATACTGTAGGCCTCTTTGATGCTAAGGGATTCTTTGGTCGTGTAATCCCATCTTAAAATATCAGGTCCTTCTTGAACCTTGATACAGCGTTTGTTTAGTTCTTCATGGAAAGCCTCCCATTCCTCCTCACTAACATGTTCAGGTTTCTCTTGGAAGTCCCACTGATGGTGCTCCATGTGATTTACCACCCGCTAGGATTGATTCACCTGGATTTTTCCCTCGAATGCCTGCTGCTTGATATGAGCCCACCGCGGATCGCTGCCAAGGATGGGAAACTGGTTCCAAGAATCATCCCATAATTTTTCCCTACTACCATCCTTGATTTCCCAGAAACTGTGCTCCTAGATTATCGATTTTCCAACCAGGGCTTTCCACCAGATGGGAGAACCATTAGGAGCCTCATTGAACCGGATCAAATGATGTATGGGCATGTCCTGAGCATATTTTGTATTCCATAGTTTCGCCCAAGGTTCCATGGAATGGTTGACCCAGCGCCACCACACTTTGGCACCGAGGATCTTTGACATCGCTTCAGGATCCCTAAGGCCTAAACCTCCTTGCTCCTTAGGTTTGCAAACATCCTCCCAGCTTGCCTGAGCGAATTTGGATTTCTCCCCATGTCCTCCCCAAATAAAATTGCGTTGGATACATCTAATTTCCTTGAGGATAGATTTAGGAGCGGCTAAGATCGAAAAAAGGTAGGTCGGCATGGCTTGCAAAATGGCTTTGACCAAGATCAGACGACTGGGGAAGTTTAGGGGGCGCATCACCTAGCTTGAGAGTTTCTGTTTTAACCGATCCAAAAGTTCTTTCCAGGACTCTTTTTTTGGCCTACCCATCCCAAGGGGGATGCCTAGGTATTTGGACGGGAAGGCCCCTCTTGAAAAACCCAGGATTCTTACGATATTCCTCTGGGTGGCTGGGGGGGTGTTGACAAAGAAGACCTGAGATTTATTAGGGTTAACTGCTAGGCCTAAGGCCCTCGCAAAGAGATCCAGGCTTTTCTTGAAGCTACGAGATTCCTGGACTGAAGGGTGCCCCATAAGCATAGTATCATCCACAAATTGTTGATGAGTCTGGGAGGACGCCCCCTCATGAGCTTTAATTCCGCGGATTTCTCCCCTCTCAAACTGGGCTACAATTAGACGACTCAGCCCCTCAGCCATGAGGATGAAAAGGAAAGGAGACAGAGGGTCTCCTTGGAGAATGCCACGAGAGGGCCTAAAAGTAGAGGTCGGTGAGCCATTGAGGAGGATGTTAAAAAAAGGGGAGGAGACCAGGCCCATAACCCACTCCACCCAGTCAGGGGAGAAACCATAGGCCCCCAACATCCTCTTCATGAATTCCCAGTTGAGCTTGTCATAAGCTTTAGCTATATCAATATTTATCATCATACCTAGAGTCCTCGAGATTTTGAGCGAGTGCATTACCTCATGGACTAAAATCACCCCATCCAAGATCTCCCTAGCTTCCATGAAACCAGACTGTTCCAGACTTATGAGCATGGGGAGAAGAGGTTTGAACCTGTTAGCAATGACTTTGGAGATGATTTTGTATATGACATTGCATAACGCTATCGGTCTAAATTTATCGGGGGTATCCGCTCCCACCTCTTTGGGAATAAGGGTGAGGAAGGTGGCATTGAATGCTTTAAGGACCCCTTTCTTGGTCTTGGACTCCTCCACAAGACCCCAGAATAGATGGAAGAAGTTGGTCATGAAGCCATCAGGGCCAGCGGCTTTCCCCAACGCCATTTGATTGACTGCTTCGTCAACCTCCTACATCCCAATAGGCTTGATCAACATTTCATTATTTTCACCAATAACCAGCCTAGGAATTAGGCTTGTTATTTGCTCAATGTCCTGACCTCTATCCCCACCATCCTCCCTAAGAATCGCAGAGAAGTGTTGTGTGAGTTCGGCTTCAATATCTCGTCTCGTTTCCACTCTGTTTCCGTCCCTAGTCTTGAGTCTTTGGATTCTGGAGCTATTCTTGTTCTGGATCACCGAGTTATGAAAAAATTTAGTGTTTCTTTCACCCTCCTGCATCCATTTGACCTTGGCCTTCTGTTGCCAAAATAGTGCCTCCTGTTTTTCCCTAGCCTTCAGCTGCCCCATTAAATCCTTCTCTTTGAATTTCATATCCTCATCCCATCCCCCTTCCATACCCTTTCTGTTAATGAGATCCAGCTCAAGTAACATGCTTTTTTTGTCCTCAAAGATGTTCCCAAATTCCTCTCTGTTCCACGTGCGAATCTTTGCCTTCAGGGCCTTGAGTTTTTGCTGAAAGCGGAACATATTGGTTCCTGGGGGGGGGGGCAATTCCTGCCACCACTGACTGACAAGGTCCTTGAAATATTTGTGCTCCATCCAGAAACTTTCAAAATGAAAAAGGACCAATCCCAAGAAAGACAGATGGGCCAGTGGTCCGAGCCAGCTGCCGAGAGAACATCCACCACAAGCTCCCTCGAGCTGTGCATGATATTCTCCGATACCAAAAAATGGTCTAGTCGAGAAGCCACTAGATGCTCCCCTCCACATTTGTTGTTCCACATGAACTAGCCACTTCCCATTTCCACATCAACCATCGGGCTCTGAGAGAGAAACTCACTGAAAGCATCCTAGTATTTTTCCAGGATTCTTCATCCTCCCTTCTTTTCCCCAAGATTGGCAATCAGATTAAAATCTCCCCCCAGCACCCACGACCCCTGTTTTGATTGCTCCTTGAACCAGTTGAGGAGATCCACAAAAGACTGCTTCTCAGGGAAACCGTTGGGGCCATAAATATTCCCTAGGGTTCCCCGTACTCCCAAATCCATAAGGCAAAAACCCGCCATTAGAGAAAACTTGTTGGCCCGCCAATTGGAGAATTCCATCAAGCGGGGCTGCCATAGGATTGATATACCTCCAGATTTACCTGCTGCATCAGTAGCCATGACATGACTTCCTTTCCAGATTTTATCCTTAATCTTATCGAGGCCCCCAGAGTTGCATTTGGTTTCTTGGAGAAAAAGAATATCCGGGTTTTCCTACCTAATTTTACGGTTTAGTGTTTTCCACTTTCTAGGGTTGCCACACTGTTATACCAAAATCCTGTCACCATCATGTGATAAGACATTTTACATACCTACTTGCCTTGAATCCTAGCTTCTGGAGTGGAAACTAAATGGTTTTTTATCAATCTGTCATACAAATTCCTAGCACTGTGCATGCCCCTTTATCCAGGAGCGGTACCCATGCTCGCACCGCCTCTCATCGGTTGTCCACAAGCGGTGCCACTGCACATTTCCCTTGGTCCATAGGTGATTATTACCAGAACCGCTCTGTCATAGAAGGAGAAGCGTGGTACCCTGGGTAAAAAGGGAAAAAGAGAAGTTTCTCGAGGCTTCTAGATGATAAGCCTCGTGTACTGCCTTATCCCTACTGTTGTGTGTTGGTTGAGCTCGATATCCCTCATCCTAGGATCTTAGAGGTCACCTCACCCACTAATTTCTTAGCCATATCTATCCATTAAATCCCTATAAATATGAGCTCATAGCTGTGGTTGAGGGGAGAACATTGAAGGTATTGTTATGCTGTTGGATTGATTCTTGGCCCAAGATCATTTGGAGAGAGCATAGAGAGATAGAGTCGAAGATTTTGGGGATGAAGAGTTGGTTTCATGGAGATGCATGCCAACACTAAGGCTTGGTTGTAAACTTCTTCATATTTCTAATGCAAGTTGATTTCTGTCCCACATATGATGTTGTTGTTGTGATTTTGCATATATATGTTGCTAGATTCCTTAGTCACTAGCATAGATTAGTAGATCATATTTTGGTTGCTTTGATTCATTTCGTGTTGAGATTTTTTGTAGGTACACAGGTGAAATGTCAAATCCCTGTGTTCCAGATATCTACAACATCTAGGGAGAGTCTTCAACCTCTGTCCTCTATTTGTTCTAGATCTAAACCATTCAGACCAATGGAACACCTTGCTGTCCGTAGGAGGTGAAATAATCCACGGCTACGATGATGTAATCATGCCCCCCGAATGAGGTAGGCTTACAATGCATGAGGTCAATCCCCCATTTGGAAAAAGGGCCGACGACAATGACAGGGTGAAGCGGAGCAGGATGGGTGCGCTTTTTGGGATAAAAATGTTGGCAAGGTGGGAATTTCTTAACAGCCTCATGACAGTATTTGAAGACAAAAGGCTAGAAATAGCCAGCACGAAGGATTGTCTAGGCTTCCTTATGGCTCTGGAGGGTCTGGTGGCCCTCTACCTAGTGGTTCCGCTGGCTCTAGAGATTTACCACCTCCTAGAGGCTCCGGAGGGTCTGGTGGTCCGCCTCCTGGTGGTCCTGGTGGTTCTAGTGCTCCCGATAGTCTTGGAGGTCTCGGTGACTCTGGCATTCCTCCTCCTGGAGGCCCTGGTGGTCCTAGCAGTCCTAATTCCAGAAATCAACCCCCCATGGGCAAATCCTCCGGTGGTTCTTCCTCACAGCAACCTGTTTATCAGTCTACCTATGGCCCTACTGGTAATTATATGCCATATCAATATTACCAGTATGTGCAACCAAATAGACAGTTACATTTCCTAGAAAATTTGGACTTGCCTGATTTGTCCAAGTTGATTAATGATCCCATTTGACACAATCCCTCATGGCCTCCCATTCCGGTAAAGTTACCATCGGATATTTCGAAATTCGACGGGAAGCAGGGTGAAGATCTGCGGAACCATGTTATGATTTTTCATTTGTGGTGTTCCTCGCACTCCCTCATGGATGATACCGTTCGGTTACGACTCTTTCAGCGAACTTTGATCGGTACGGCTGCAAAGTGGTATATTGAACTCCCACAGCATTCATTTGTGGATTTTGGCTCGTTGGCAACCGTATTTCTTACGCACTTTCAACTCCCTATTCGTTATGAAACAGGAACTGATCTTTTAACTTCTCTACGATAGAACACCTCCACCCACATTTTTTATCATATTCATGAGTGGATAAGGCAGAGAAGGCTTATTAAGGCCCCTATTCTGGATCAGTTGTTAGCCGATTGGTTCACTAAGTCCTTGTTGCCTCCTATTGCCCAAGATGTGGCCAGGGGCAGTGCCGTTACTGAAGAGCAGGCTATCTGTCGGGCTCAGTACCTAGACTTGGTCTATTCCCAGTCTGGAACTCTTTATGACCTGATTCCTCAAGCTCCTCGCCCCAGCACTGACCCTTCCAAGCCACCAGCAGAAGTACCTGTTGACAGGATTGTTCATTCAATCCAGTCCCCATCCGCAGCAAAACCTGCCAAGCAAACCCAAATTGCTACTCCGATGAATCCTAAGGTTTCTGCTGAGGTCAATTCCATTCAAAGTACTCAAACCTCGAGTAGTAAAAAGAAAGGTAAAAATCGAAATAAAAAACCGGGAAACCAACATGAGACCCCATGATCAACAAATAATGACAACGACAAAGGGAAAAGGAAGGATAAATATCCTTGTCTGTTGTGCGGTGGTCACCACTTTTCAAAGGAGTGTCCCCGTCGGGACGAAATCTCCCAGTTTCTGAAGTCTAATCCTGCACCTGCTGTACTTACGGATCCCTTTCCCTCTCAACAACAACTGGTAGACCACATGTCTAACCAGGGTAACTCTGGTTCATCGGAGGAAATTCGTATGATGTCCTCAGATACCATCCATCTGCAAACTCGAAGCCATAATTATGATAAACCTGCAAATAAAAAAGAAGATCAATCTTCTCTAGGGAAAGCACCCTCTACTAGTTCTCCAGAATCCTCGTCTACTGTTCCCTTGTCTATCAAGAAGCCTACTCTCGACATGATTTTTCACCCACCAATGAGTACTCTTCAGAAGGTTGTCTTTAATCCCAAAGCCCAAGCTGCTCAGTTCTATAATGTGGTTGAAGATATGGCTCAGCCACCTTGTGCGATGTCTACCCTAGAAGTACTCCAAAGTTGCCCCACATAGCACAAGAACTTGTTGACAGCATTAGGAGTTGTAGACCCAGATAACACTAACTTGATTCACTTCAATGTTGAGAACTATAAACCTATATTACCGCATAAAATTTCTTTTCATATCATTACGAAAGTAGTGGGAAAGAAAGTCTTTCGAATGGTACTAGATGAAGGAGCTTCGACCTTGGTGTTATCTCTGACTTGTTGGAAATCACTTGGCTCTCCCGAGCTTGTTACATCACCTATGACTCTTAAAGCCTTTGATGGATGGGGTTTCCAACCCCATGGCCTCATATCAGCCCTCGCAGTCGAGCTGGGGGGAAAAACCGTTTCCATCCAAGTAGAAGTGGTAGATGCCTCTTTGGATTATAACCTCCTTTTAAGAAGGAATTGGTTCTATGCCATGACTTTTATTGCTTCAACAGTATTTTGAACAGTCCAATTCTCGCATCTTGGGAGAATTGTTACCATTGACCAGCTTGATTTCTGTACATCGGATGTTACTACTTCCATAGCTATTAACATCCCCATGTTAGGTCAGTCCCCTCCTCCTTACCAGTTGATTGGGGTAGGTATGCTGAAGGATTCATCCCTTATGGGGATTTTTCCCTCTACTCCTCCTAGCAAGGATACCGCGACAGTACATACGATCGGCTCATTTGATTTTGAGCCCAAGGGCCAAAATGTTGTCGAGTCCACCTCGTTGAGGCCACACGAAGCTATGTATGACACCATTCAAACCTATTCCGATGATCTCACTGATGACCTTCATTTAGTGGCTTCGGATCCTTACCATTTACCATACTGGTTAGAACCTTCTCTTCCGATTCTAGATTATCTCTCCAAGAATTTTCCTTATGACGAGTCCATTATAGAGATCATGAATATGGATGAGCCCATTTGGGAGGATCACCATCATAGATCCATGTTCCTCCCCAATACCAGTTTGGGCAGCCATGATTTTTCATCCTTGTTTCCTACTGATATTGTCAATGTTCCGCAAAGTCCTATACTGTTGCAAGACACAGATTATGAAGGGAACCTTTCCAACATTACTCAGATGAACCCAGTTGACATATCAGCCAAGCCTAATGTTATCGAGCACATTCATGTTGGGCAGAACTGCTCCATAGATGAATCTGAAGCATATAAGGCACTTTTTAAGGAATTCTATGATATTTTTTCCTGGTCCTATGAAGAGATGTCGGGGATTGACCCTTCCATTGTGGTCCACGAGATTAAAACTTATCCCACGGCTAAACCTGTCAAGAAGAAACTTAGGCAAGTCCATCCTAGGAAGGCCACAGCTATTAAAGATGAGATTGAGAAACTTCTGAAAGCTGGTTTAATTTATCTTGTACCTCTGATGGAATGGGTATCGAATGTTGTCCCTGTCAATAAAAGATAGGGCACCTTTAGAGTCTGCATCGACTTCAGGGATTTAAATAAATCTTGTCCCAAGGACAACTTTCCTACCCCGCATATCGATCAGATTATCGACAACTGTGCTGGAAGTGTCATCTTTTCATTCATGGATGGCTTCTCCTGCTACAATCAGATTGAGATATTGCCCTCCAATCAACATAAGATGGCATTCATTTGCCCATGGGGAACCTTTTCATATAAGAATTTACCTTTCGTCTTGAAAAATGCTGGAGCCACATTCCAACGTGTGATGTCCTATGCGTTTCACGACATTAAACATATTGTTGAACTGTACCTTGACGACCTCCCTACTCATTCACGGCGATGGGAGGACCATCCTAGTTATCTTAGAGACATATTCCTGAGATGTCGTCATTATAATATACGGCTCAATCTGCATAAATGTGTTTTTTGCGTTGAGAGGAGACATCTGCTTGGATTTGTGGTATCCAAAGATGGCATCTGGATTGATCCTTTGAAGATTGCTGATATCATTAATCTACCAGCCCCAACCAACATCCTTGAACTCCAAAGTTTGCAAGGGAAGGAAAACTTTCTCCACTGTTTCGTGTGCAATTTCGTTGAGAAAACACACGGTTATATGCGTCTCCTCAAGAAGAACACTCCATTCTTATGGGATGACCAATCCCAACTCGCCTTTGATAATCTTAAGCACGCTCTAACTCATTCACCCGTGATACACCCCCCGGATTATTCAAAGGACTTTATCTTGTATATTGTTTCCTCTGCTACTACCATCGCCATGGTTTTAGTGCAGGACAATCTCCACGGTCAGGAGCATGTGATTTATTATGCCAGTAAGAATCTTATTGATTCTAAAACCCGTTATTCACATGTGGAGAAGCTAGCTTTGGCCACGATCATTGTTGTGCAAAAATTTTGTCACTACATTCTTCTTCGCACTACCACCTATTGGTAGACCAGAACCCGATGTACTACATTCTGACTCGTTAGGTACTCGGGGGCAAGTACTCCCATTGGATCGTCATCCTTCAGGAGTTCGATCTCGAGTTTTCCAAGGCTACATCAAAGAAATCCTTGGTTTTTGTTGAGCTTATGTGTGACCTTCCATGTGTTACCATGGAATCTGAGCCATGTGATTCATTTCCAGATGAATTCTTGTTCCTAATTAGCACTATTGATCCTTGGTATGGAGATTTGTTGATTTATCTCCAGACCTAGCGTTTTCAGCCACATCTATCTCACGATGATCATCGCCGCATCCGTCACCACACGAAGTACTATCTTATATTAAATGATACCTTGTATAGACGTGGGATTGATTCCATTCTCCAACGATGCCTCACTCATGAGGAGGCTGAACATGTGCTGAATGATTGCCACTCTGGAGCATGTGGCGGTCATTTATCTGGGATGGCTACAGCCCAAAAAATCCTGCAGACATGGTTACATCATCGTAGCCATGGATTATTTCACAAAATGGGTTGAGGCCATGCCTACATATCCAGAAGATGGAAAGATTGCCACTCTCTTCTTGTTCAATCATATCATAGCTAGATTTGGAGTTCCACAGTCCATCGTCACTGATCACGGATCTCATTTCCGTAATCAAATGATGGAGGAATTGAGTGCCAAGCTAGGTTTTCGCCATGAAAAATCTACGTCATATTATCCGCAAGCTAATGGTCAGGTAGAGGCCATTAACAAGGTTTTGAAAACTATGCTTCATCGGATGGTTGGAGATCATAAATCCAATTGGCATCTCGTTCTTTTTTCCGCTCTTTGGGCTTATCGGACTTCCGTGAAAACAGCTACTGGTTTCACGCCATTCCATCTTGTCTATGGACTTGAAGTTGTCTTACCGATCCAATGTCAGATTCCATCTTTACAACTTGTCGTCGAACTTCTCCCAGACACTTCCGCAGAGGAAGCGAGATTTTTGTACTTAAATAACCTTGATGATACTCGTAGAGATGTTGCCTTGGCTAATGAGGCACATAAGAAACGTGTTAAGGCGCAGTACGATAAATCCGTCCAGCCTCATGTTTTCAACAAGGGTGACCTAGTGTTGACTTATGACCAGAGATATGACAAGCTAGGGAAGGGTAAGTTCGAGTCCATGTGGTAAGAAAGGAGCCTATGAGTTAGTTGATTATGATGGAATCCCTTTGGGGAAACCTCGCAATGGGTTGTACCTGAAAAGGTACTATGCCTAGATTTTATTGGATGGTATCTTGTATATATGTATATTGATTGACTTTCAGTGTGCTTTCAGTATTTTCAAGATGGTTTTGAGTTTTAGTGTCTGCATCTGTTTATACCATGTTTTGGTCATGCAGATGGCTTTCTACGGCTTTGCTGATGGTGCTTGCCGCCACACCTTGAATCTAGCCTCGATTGCTTGGGTTCTCTGTTCCCCAGCTGAAGATTTTGTCAGTTTAGAAGTGGTTTGTTTAGGTCCTGCTACAAATAACAACGCCGAATATGAAGCAGTCATCGGTCTTCTGACTGAAGCTGCCTCCCAGGATGTCCGTGATCTAGTAGTTTTGATGGACTCTCAGCTCGTGGTTTGTCATTTAAACCATGTCTACATCATTAGGAACCCAGTGCTCCTTCGCCTCTTTCGGAGGGTACGTTTGTTAGAAAGATCATTTGGAACCATTACCTATAGGCATATCCCTAGGGAACATAATGTAGTTGCTAATTCATTGGCCAATTACATCCTAGATTGGCATATTGCCCATTCATGATGTTAAATCAAACATGGTACATTGTAAATAAACATTTAAAGACACATAGAACTCATAGAAAATTCATTTATCCATTTGAAACATAAAAACACCGTGTAAAAGTCTGTATATATATATACGAATTTTTTTTACAAAAATAGGTCCCGAGACCTCATCTGAAGCACGTAGGCTTTCAGGAAAAATCATCATACAAAAATCCTGAAGCTATCAGATTTCAATATACATGTCTCATCCACTAATGGTGCTCATGATAGCACATCACTACTCGAGCCACCCTACGTAGTATCCTGTTGAATCGGCCTGGTACTCCCGCCGTAGATCTCTGATATCTAGTCGGGAGGTCATCTATATCAACATCTGGGATGTCCAGAGTCAACCTCTCTAGGTTCTACTCTAGCTCCCCGGTGATATCATCATGTTGTGGCACGAAGCGAGCTTCAGCTCGCCTGTCTAATGGAGATCCTCCTCCAAGCCTCGCTGGTCCAACATCTGCATGAAGACAAACAAGTCTCGTCACTTATCATAAAAAATATAAAACATAAAATACATAAAAACATTTTCCATTGTTAGGGTTTCTTGCTTCTTACCAATTTCACCCCACTGCCCTCCAAGTGGGAGTGGTAGGTCAGGATCACCTATAAAATCTGTGCCTGCATAGGCATAGTCCTCGACCATGAGCATCTGATCCCGCAGCCATCTGAAGAACAGATCACCGAACTTCACTCTACCCCTACCCGCTCCTATGCGAGCCATGACCTGGACCCACCTCAGCATACGGGGGTCCCGTGCTCTCAGACTCCGAAAATTCACCTGGGGCCTCATCTGTGGGACCCGCTCAAAGAAGAAGCAAGCTAAGATGCAACCAAAGCCAAACTGCTTCAGCTCTCCCTGCCGACATTTAGTCAACTGATCCTTGAATATTGGAAGCAATGCTTCCACCCAGTTGAGCACCGTAGGTGCCATAGCCTCTAGGGCATATAGCATATGTGCCCTGGAAGCTTGATGTACACCCTGGCTCCCTGCCACCCTCTGCATGGTGAACAGGACAATCCGTAGAGCCCTGTCTGTCACTGCCCTGATGGGCATTTTCTTCCCCAATGTGCTTGTACCTGGAACACAGTGCTGATCTATGAGCTCTCTGGTGGTAATGTCCCCGCCACGGGAACCTGTCAGTGAGATGGGGGCACCCCTTCTCGATAGGCAAGTCAGGAAGTAGATATCCTCTACCTCCACTATAAGTATGTGTGCCCCTACCTCGAAATACTGTTGTTCTGGATTCCAAATTCTCAGTATGTGTTCCAATAATCTCTCATGGGACACCATGCTTGGTGTCCGAAAGAACTTTAAGAGCCCACAGTTCCGGAGTGTGGCAATACAAACTGCATTCCTTTCAGCAGCATCATCCTCGTCATCATGTGTTCTTTCCTTCCATATCACCATATTTTGGAACCCTAGACCTGCCAAAAACAACAATGGTATGCATTAATATCATCCTTGAGTCATTGCAAATCAAAAGAATGAGTAAATTTTTCCCATATCATTTGTTTAACTTCTCCACGGCTGGCACCGCTTGTGCCCCGTTGGAGACAGGCAGTGGCACCGCCTGTCCATTGTATTCTTGGCACGGTGCCAGCATATTGGATTTTAGGGCTTTCCAAATAGGCCCAAAACCCCACCAAATCCCAAAATAGGAGCTATGAAATGAAATATAAGGGTCTTAGCTATTACTTGCAACTGACGAGACTGAAAACGGATGGTGGAAACTCCCGGTATCAGCTGTGGAAGATATGGCTAGAAAATGCTCCAAGTGCTCTCTGCCAGAGGTAAATAGTGAAATGTTTGATTTTTTACTATTTACTTGCCTTATATAGACATTTTTTTGGGTCTGACTTACTATAGTTTTGATATTACATCATGTTCTGGTCAAAATCTATGTGTCATAATCCCTTAATGTTGATTTTGAATGCATTTAACACTTGTTTATAAGTCATCTGCAGGTTGACTTTAGTGAAAGATTTGGAAAGTTTGTTTATGGTTTTTTCATACTTTCACAAAACGAAAAAGGTCGTCGAATGTTTATTATGACACTTTCTCATGCTCATTAAAATCTAGTATCAAAGTTCCGAGTCCAGTTCAAGTTTCTTTCCAGGCTCGTAAAATACGACATTGTGTAAAGAAGCGTCATGGAGTCCTCTTTTCACCTCTTTTTTATGCTCCTTAAACATGAAAAAGTCGTCGAGTCTGTTTCCGATTCTTTCCAGGCTCGTAAAACATTACTTTGCGTAAAGGAACCTCATGGAGTTCTCTTTAAACCCTTTTCAGGCTCCCTAAATACGAAAAGATTGTCGAGCGAGCTTGTCTTCTTCACGCTCGTTAAAGTATTTGAAGAGTCATCCGTCCGATGGTAGGTTATCTCTTTCTCAGTTCGGATAGGACTATTTACGAGAAAGGAACACTCCAGCCGATCATGACTGGAAGAGTTCTCTAAGGTATGATTTTACACTTTTTGGGGCCTTAGAGACTAAATCATACGAAAAAGGACCCCCATGGAGTTTTCTTCTGTATTCGTTCAGACTCTCTAAACATGAACGATACCGAGTTTTATTTCAGTGGACTCGTTAAATTAAACATTGAGAGACCCATTTTGGGAACGAACCCCTCCTCTCTTAGGTTCATAAAACATATGAGACTGGACTTGTCTTCTGACAAGCTATATCGAGTGTTTGTTACCCTCTTTGAACTCATAAAACTGAAAAGAGGCACTCATCGATCATGATGGAGAAAATGGGAAGGGAATCATTTTACAAATAATGGCAGCTATTTGTCATTACCTTTGAACATGGCACTTATCTGCACAATCATGTCAGTCAATTGGGTATTCAGCTGATCTCCTTGACGATCCACTTTCATGAGTCATGCCAATCCTTTGAGTTTTTCAAAAGAATGCATTGTCCGCTGTCGCATTATGTATCTATCCTGTCTAGTCATGCTACCAAGTCATTTTGTCATGCCACTCGATGTTCAAAGGGGATCTAAAGAAGTTTTACCTCTACAGTCTACACAAGCTTTGTGTCAGTATCTTTGAGTCGGTCATATGGTTACTACATTCACATCATTCTAGAACTATGTTTTGAGTTTCATGTCATCGATGTGGGACTCATCATGGCCGTCCTTCGACGAGACTATTCCCGTCGTCATCATCTCATCATCCAGGAAATAGTCTTAGAAACAATGTTTAGTACCTTGAGATCTATATGCCTTAATGACAGATTCTCTCGCTCTCGACATAGGTTCACATCATTGACCTTTGATCGATAGAATCAGCTGGGTGTTCAACATCAGGACATCTATTCGCACTCAGTAGATTGCACTAGGGTACCTTTGGAATCATTAACATTAATGGTGATCTCCCTCGCACTTGTTAATGGTTCACATCATTGGCTGGTAATTAGGTGGTTTCTGCCATGTTCGACTTCAGATCATTGTAATCACATGGATAGAATCGTACTTTGTGGAAGACGAGACGAAGACCCTGGGCATTTGTTTAAAAGCGCTCATTGCTTTTTCCCCAGGTTGCGATGGAGTTTTATATATCTATCATGGATCCACATTTGTATGGTCGTGGCTATGCTCAAATTTACATCTGTATGACACAGATCTACTGTTGGTCGTCTAAGCAGACCTGGGTTTACTATAATGAACCAACAACACCCCTAGCTCACTGGCCCTTTCGGCGACAGACCGCGGAGCGACCTGAAGTCTCACCTGAAGTGATCCTAATGGGTTGGTCAAGGACTCAAGTGTATCGACCAGGTTCTGTATGGCATCCTATGTGCGTCTCGCAGTTCTTCTCAGCTCGTGAGACCGCTCTTTCCTCTCTGCAACGCGATGCAGAGTTTCCTCTTGCTCGCAATGACTCCAACCTTTATCACATCACCGCGCCCTGGGAAACACCTATCTCTCTCCTACGCTCACTCCTCAACCCGCGGTATCGTGCACCGCAGCTCCTCTGCTGGTGCGATATCGCCCCCCTATGATATCCTACCACTGCGACTCAGCGTACTTATCTTACTGGTGTAACTTACCGGACGCAATGCGCAAAGTTTTTTTATACTTTGACTCTTAACTGTCTCAAGTGAAACTTAGACAAACCCTTATACAGAATACTTAAAGACTTCAACTTGCATCTATCCTTGTAATATGCCATGAACTGAATAACATACACATACATTTACTGTAAGCAAAGTTCATGTAATGAACGGCAGATATAACAAGTAAATACAATCACATGAATCAAACACATAACACTCTGATTTTACGTGGTTCACTTCCAAGGTGGAATTTACGTCCACAGAACTGTGTTTCTATATTATAACTTGAGAGAGGTACACAGTTCTGTTGCACTGCATATGTAGCTAGAGATCTTCTGGGTAACTCCGCACACAACCTGGAGCCCTTCTCTCTTAGATCTCTTCTCTATCTCTATATTGTCTTCTTACAAGATACTCTCACTCTCTCTCTCTCTCTGTCTATCAATCCCTGCAGATTGTTATAATACAAAATAACAGTAAGCTAATAGACTACTGATAATCTGACTACCTGGATGGCTTAAAATGCCCAAAATGCGAACCTTTTACAATACAAAATACATCCCTTTATAGGCGGCTTGAAGGTCTCACCATTACAACACTGTGGGCCTGTCCCAACAGTAACCCAAACCCTAACTAGTGACAGTCAGCATATCTGTACTTGGGGTGGCCGCTTTCCGTCACACCACTTCTCTCTACAGTCTTCCATGCTTCCCGACGCTGACCATGGGTACTATGCACCGCTTCCCTTCTTCTGTCCTTCATCTTCAATACCTCAGCCTCATTGCTCCTTTTCCTTAATGAGGGTAGCTGAGCCCTCCTATCTTCGTCGCTTCCTTCAATGCAGTGGTTGAGCTCTCTCTTCTCGGCCGCTCAGGTACTGTCGTCTTCCTTGACTTCTCTATTTCAATAGTCACGGTTTTCGGCTCTACTCTGCAGCTAGAAACATGCTACAGCATCGTAGCTTCACCTTATCTCTTCGTCTTCGCCAAAATGGCAGCTTTTCTTGTAGCTGCGGGACTCTGCTCCAACATTCCCCTAACACTTACTTGTGGCTCGTCCCTGAGCCACTACCAACAGGCTTCTCCTGCTGTAGCTTCTCCTTGGCTTCCTGCGAAGTGCGCTGAAGCTTGTCCCGAAGTCTTGCGACTTCATTCTCCATGGCTGCGACACGCTCTTTATAGTTTTTGTAACTTAGTTCGTTGGGCTCTCTTATCTTTCCTTCCCTCATTGTCATGCTCTCGCTTTCGTCGCTTGCGAGACCTTTTTAGGATCTCCAGGTCTTGAGAAGTCTTCCGCAGATATCCTTTCCTCTTTTTCTGGGTTAGAACTTTTATCACAAGGGAAATCTGTATCTTCCAGCTTTCTCAACATTTCATTCAGTATGGAGCCTACTCATGTGAAAGGTATACAAACCAGGAATTCCCTTCCGAGAATAAGTGTTTGTCTGTATCTTGAAGTTCTACTTGTTCGGTTTGTTTTCCCTTTCACTTTTCTTCTCAGCAACTCGCTCCAGGTATTCACGCTGCTTGGGTTCCGCATATTTTCATTCCTGACCTTTGGAACCGCTTGTTCTTATCTTAGCTGATGAGATAGGTCATCTCCCTTCTCCCGTTGCTTTCTTTTTCTCATTTTTACTTTCTTCCTAGCAAGAGATTTCTTCTCATCATTTCGCTGCTCTTCTTTCTTATCTTCAGTGATCGGCTTGGCTTTCTTCTTCTCTTCAGCAGAGACTTTGATGACATCTTCTACATCCTGCGCTTGATTCATCATCCTTGGAAATTTTCTTACCTGTGATATTCCTAATTTCACAACCCTGGGCAGCGTAGCCATAGCGGGCATATGGCCACCATACTTGAAGTGTCTCAGACTGTCTTCTAAAGGTTCCTCCTTAGGCAGAACCCACTCAATTTTATACTTTGGATTGGCAATGGCTGCAAACTCTGGAAATCACAGCACTCTGTAACGAAATTAGCTCTGGACAGGGGAAACTTAACACTGCACTCTATAGCTCTCGGCTCTTTGCAAAAGTAACCCTCCCGAATGAATAATTTCTGCTTTTATACTAAAGGCGGTAATCTTGGACGCAACGGTCATCTAGACTGAACCCGTCGGTCGTATTAATTGCTTGGACGAGACCACACCCGTCATTCTGATCCTCAATAAATGCTGAAATCGGATCAATTTTCCTCGAAACGTGTGTGTGCAGGTGCCGGTCTCATCGAAGATTTGCCAAATCTGGAAAAATTTATTATGCCGTGCCAAATCTACGGTAAGGTATATCGGTCATTTCCTCATTAACTGCTTGTCAGAAGGCGACTTGACTAGCCCTCTGTCTCATTACAAAAACTGGGTACGTGGCACGGAGAAACATCGCGCTGATGCGATGCCACACCGCATCACTTGCTCAACACAAACTTACGCATTTTTTTTTTTAATTGAACCGTCCTTATGTGATTCCTTATACTTAGAATACCTGCCGATGTAGACTAATTCCCGGTGCGATGCCTCCTTTCAACTACACTGGACATCTGCATCGACCGCGACTCTAAGTTAGGGCTGATAGGTGGAGTGGTTGTCACTATAAAGCTTAAGCCTACTGCCATTGATCATCGTGGGAAGAAGCTCCCCATTCAGTTTGTTGAGCTGAATGGATCCTCCCTCTGTAACTTGTTGTATCTGATATGGTCCCAACCAATGCATCTTGAACTTCCCTGGAAACTTAGTAAATTTACTGTCATAGAGGAGTACTAGGTCTACAATCTGAAGAGTCTTACTCTTAATGTGCCTGTCATGCCAAGATTTTTCTCATGCCTTCTGCACTTTCTGATGGAATCTGGCGATGAATCTGTCTTCCTCTAAGGAAAGCAGCTGCGCTAGCCTCTCATGCATCTTGTCTGTATCAGCCATTTAAGTGATCTGAGCAATTCTTAAACTGGGAAGGATATACTCCATAGGCATAACAGTTTCCTGTCCATACACCAAGCTGAAAGGTGTGTGTCCTGTAAGTTTCTTGCATGTAGTCCTATATGCCCATAATACAGCGTTAACTCTGAGGTCCCAATCATTCCTTTGGCTGTTGCATATCTTAGTAAGAGCATTTTCTAAAATCTTGTTAAAGGCCTCCACCGTACCATTAGCTTGCGGGTGGTAGGGAGTGCTCTTATGGTGCTGTGTCTAAAATTCTTCCGTCAAGGCCTCAATGGTGCGATTCAAGAAGTGTGTGCCTTGATCGCTCATCAAAATTACTGGGCATCCAAATCTAGTGATGATGTTTTCAAAAATGAACTGTGCGACTGTAGCATCGTCACAATTTCTTACTGCTTTGGCCTCGGCCCACCTGGTGAGGTACTCTGTTCTAGTGATGATATGTCTCGCACCAGTTCGTTTTACTGGTGGGTTGATAGGACCCACAAATTCTATAGCCCACTTGTCAAATGCGCGCAATGTAACCTACGGTCGCAGCGGCATTTCATCTCGTCGTGAAGGTTTTCCTACCCTATGGCAGATATTGCAGCATCTGCAAAAGTCCTTAGTGTCTTTGTGTAACGTGGGACACCATAATCCTGTGGTCAGGATTTTCTGCGCAGTCAGCTTTCCAGCAAAATGACCTCCTGCGGTACCTGAATGTGCTTCTCTGATAATAGCCTCTTTTTCATGCGGCATCACACATCTGCGCAGGACTTCATCTAGACTTAACTTATATAGTTGTCCTGTGATCAGGGTGAAGTCTGCAGGTTTAACAACCAACTGCCTCTTTTGATGCTTGGTAAACTCCTCAGGTGCCCTTCCTGTAGTGAGAAAGTGAATGATATCAGCATAGTACTCATCTGCGATCTGAATAGAGAACAACTACGCATCTGGAAAATTGTCCTTTAGATTACTCGGCTCTTCTCCTGAGTCTATTCGTGACAGATGATCAGTTCCGGCATTCAATCTTCCTGGTTTGACAATGATTTCAAAATCATACTCCTGAAAGAGGAGGAACCATCTGTAGATTCTTCCCCCTAACACTGGCTTATTGACCAGATACTTCAATGCGGAATGGTCAATAAACGTCTTTAATGAGGCACCCAACAAGTAGTTCCTGAACTTCTGTAGCACGTACACCATAGCTAAGCCTTCTCTTTCTGTCGTGGTGTAGTTCTTTTCTGCTGTCGACAGCTTTCTGCTGGAGTATGCGATAGGATGATCGATACCTCCTTCTCCTGGTTGCGTTAAAACAACCCCTAGTGCGATGCCAGATGCATCCACATGTACATGAAATGGCTTAGTCCAGTCTGGGAATACTAAGATGGGTGATGTAACCATCTTCTCTTTAAGTGTGTTTACACTCTGCTGGAATTCCTCATTCCATAGGAATTTTACATCTTTCTTTAACAGTTTTTCCATCGGTGTTGTAATCTTTGCATATCCCTTGATGAATTTTCTGTAGTACCTGGTATGACCAAGTACTGTTCTCAATTGTTTGACTGAGTTGGGTGCTGGAAGATTTACAATGATGGCAATCTTTGCGGGATCTACCGTCAAGCCTTTCCTGCAAACAATGTGACCCAACAAAATACCAAATGGCACACAAAATATACATTTTTTCAAGTTCAGAGAAATCTGGTACTGCCTACATTTCTCTAACATCAGTCTTAAATCTCCTATGTGCTTGTCAATTAATCCAAATACAATCCAATCATCAAAATAAACTTCTAGGAATTTATGGATGTATTCTTTAAATACAGCAACTACTACTCTAGAAAATATAGCTAGTGCATTCTTAAGACCAAAGGGCATTACCGTATACTAGAATGATCCCCATTCTGTTGCAAACATGGTCTTATGGCGATCTTCTGGGTGGATCCTGATCTAGTGATAGCCTGAAAATCCATCAGTGAAGGAGTAGACCTCCTGTCCTCCCACATTGTCTAGTACTTCATCAGTGAAAGGTGTCGGGAATGGATCATGAAGCGATGCGTCATTGAGTTTACGTAAGTCGACATAGTTCCTGATGTCTCCTTTGGTTTTCTTCTCTTGCATGACCATGGGACTAACCCATTCGCTCTCTTCCACGAGCTCAATGATGCCTGCTGCTAGCATCTTATCGATCTCATCCTTAACTTTTTCTTTATATCGCGGATTTAATCTGTATGGACGCTGCTTGACTGGTCTAGCATCCTCTTTCAATGGTATCCTCATTACTCCCAGGTCTCCGACTATTCCCTTCATCTCTGTGAACTTGGTGGGAAATAGGTCCTGATAGTCATGTAACAAGTCTGCAATCTGTCCAACTGTTTCATCGGTCCAATAGTCTCCAATAGAGGCAAACTTTGGTTTTGTGTCTGTGCCAATATTGATCTTTTTAATCTTGAGCGGCTCTGTGATTTCTGGAGTTTGTAGCTTCGGTCCATCGACATCACGAGTCCCTTTTGACTCCGGAATGTTGATGTTGGGAGGATCCTCATCCTCCTCCTCTGGTTCTGATGCAAAATTATAGCACTCTAGTGCCTCTTCTAACTGGATGGCCCACTCAGGTTGAGTTTGTACTGATAGTGTACAATCCTCAAATATCTTAATCTTTATTACCTCTAGGGCCTGATCAACATTTGGATACTCAGATTCAAAAGTGAAGGTGAGTAGAAAGTTGTCTGTTAGAAGTGGCCATGTAGTCGTTCCCTTGCGCAATTCAGTCTCTGTGTACCAGTTCCGTGGAACTGGGTCCAAAGTGTGAATGAATAGGTGAACCCATTCATCCTCGGGAATGTCCGACCAATTCTGTTCACATGCCTGAATATGTGACTTGGGGTCACTTTCTCCTGTGTATCTCTGCTGGATATACTCTCTGTCGGTAGAGAATCTGATCGCCATCAATCTCTTAAGATCATCCCATGATGCGATATTCTCTTTATGTGTATACCACCATCTTGCAGGTGTGGCTCGTACTACAAGGTCCATAGCTGCAATTCTCTGCTCGTGAGGGATTTGTTGTTCAAACGGCATGAGAAAGTCCTAGATGTCTGTTATACCATGAAATGATGGAATATTGTTGATCTCTGCGCCAATCCATCGCAGTGACTTAGTCATGAACGCACATTTGCGCACTGAGACTTCGTAAAGTCTGTTCTGCCAGTTCTCTAGACCAACATCTGAATCCGATGTGCATGAGCTATCGCATCGCCAACTAATGTTCCCTTCTGCGGTTGAATTGATGTAGTCGCTCTGGTTTGCACTCATCTGATAGAGACTGTCCATGTTACATACCTCTTCCTCTGCTCGGATAGGTTCAATGTATCTAGGACCCTGAAGAGGATCTAACGGTGCGATGACCCGGATATGCGCGTCCTCAAAGGTTATTTGTATTCTCTTTAAGTCGATAACAGCCATGTTACCGATCGCCCAATCAATGCCTAGTAGTGCTGGATATGGTCTACTATCGCCAATAATTTCTATAACTTCAAAGTCCGCAGAGCTGCGAACTCCGTCAATGTCAACTGGCACCTGCGATAATCGACCTAGGGGTGATACCCACTGTTGATTAGCTAATCGCAGATGGATAGGCTATCTAACTAACTTAGGGATACCCATTTGTTCCCATGTCTGCTTAGTCAGAACATTTACCTCTGATCCTAGATCTAGGATGACCTCGTCCATTTCAAATTCTCCAACCTGTGTTGTGAGTCACATCTCTCTTCCTGTTCTTCTATGTCCCCTAATAATATGAACAACGCGCTATGCACTAATCACAGAAGAAGATGGTTGACACTGATCTATGATGCGCTGAAGTTCTCCAATAGCTTGCTCATTTCTCACGAGTTTTAAACAACTTCGTAGGAAGGATTGTACGCTTCCTGCTAACTCGTCTTCATCGCAAGCGCTCGATGTGGTAGCCTGCAATGTCTGGTCAGGGCTAACGCCACAAGGTGCTTGCTGCGGTACGCCCCTAGATGGTGGTACCTGCGATCCTGATTATATAGAGTCATCAAAGAAAGTCTTAGCTTCCTGAAATGTCTGTTTGTTCTTCTGTAGGTCAAGTGGTGTTGCTTTGTTAGGAGCTTTAGGCACCCACTCCTGACCTGTGGTCGTTTCAGTAACCTGCGATGTCCCCTTAGTGGAAACACCGCTGTGAGTCACAATGTTGACTCTTAGTTCTGGTTCTTCCTGCTTGACAGCAATAAACTGAATGTTCTGGTGTGTTGCTATCTTAGGTTCTCTGATCTTAGCTATCAAGGTAGGACAGTCTTCTATAGGGTGATCATAAGATTTGCAATAGTTACATGTGGTGGTAGGGCTCTGACAGTCCCTAGCATAATTTCCTACAACTCCACAGTTGTAACAAGTGACTGGTCCACGACCACGGCCAAAGCCTTCTCCATGACCAAAGCCTCTGAATCCTCCTCGTCCTCTGAATCCTCCTCGACAGCCAACATAAGCCGGATCATGCTGTGGTCCTACTGCTGGACCCTGTGTTTCTGATTGGACTCTGTACAGGTCTTGCTTGCTCCCGACCATGAGATCATAGGCTCGGAAATCGTGTTCATCATGGCCTACGGACTTGTAGAAGATGCAGTATAAGTTCTTAGGTGTCTGTACGTACTTCTGAAGTAGAGGGCACTGGTGAGGTAGATGTCCTCTTGTTTGGCATATTTCACACCACGACCCATGGGTCTGTGGTAAGGGGTTAGGAGCCCCGGTTGCTAGATATTCTACAAAGACTAGACAATTATCTTTAGTATGGCCTTGTGCTTTACACTTTTTGCACCATATGTCTTGCGCAACCTCTTTCCCTTTCTTAAGTTCATGCATCTGTATCGTGAGATTAGCCAACTAGTTTTGCAGAGTTGTCATACCTGTGCTAGTTTCAGCTAGAGGTGAAGCCTCTAGTTTCATTGCCATCTCCAACGCATCGTCCTGCATCTAGAGTTTCTGCTGCATTAATGGTAGTCTAATGTGAGGGAGCAACGCTGCAATAAACCATTCCTTATGCTGCTCCGGGGCAAACTCAAAGCTGACTTGGTCTATAAGGGCTTTAAATTTCTGATCAAAGTCCCACACTGACTCTGTAGGTAACTGTTTGATGTCTTTGAGCTCTGTAATGCACTGTGACTCAGACTTAGGTTTCTTAAACTCTTTAATCATGGTAGTCCTGACCTGGACAAGTGTTCTGGGTACTGCTGAGGTATATTTCATATAACATGTTAAGGCTCGTTCTCTCAGTGTGGTGACCAACTGTACAAGTTTACTATTATCATCATTGATTGCTTTAATGGTCCACACGGCTTCGCATAGAAACCAATGTTGCTCTGGGTCCTCTACCCCTGTACCCTTAAAGATAGGTAGCTTCATATCATCGCCCATTCTATTTCTACATGGTGGGTGTTGATTTGCTGTGTTACTACCACTCAGTGGTATAGGTGGAGGTGATGTAGCGGTAGTATGTACTGTCTGCGAGCTAGTAGATGGAGTTCCTACGGGATTGTTATGAGTCCCGATCTGTTTCTGTGGGGTATAAGGGTGGTAAGGGATACCCCCTTCTGTTCTTTCTATGGTACTGTGACTCTGTTGTCTAGTATTATATGAACTATCTTCAAATATGGGAGAGCTGAAATCTACTTTGTATTTCTTTCCACTGCGTGTACGTCCAATGTCATCAAAATCACTTTCAAACTCTTGTGACATTACTATATTTACTTATTCATCTGAAACTAGATCCATTCTTCCTTTTTCATATAATAGCATCTTAATGGACAAGTTTAAATATTTTAGGTACTTACCGCGATATCCTTTGAAGAAGTACCGCTCAGCCTCGCTGAAGCTTTTTCTCTGGTCAACTGCAAACTCTGTGACGAAGCCTTCTAGCACACTCGCAAGCCAGAAGTCTACTGTCCTTGTAATGGGATTATCAAGGTTCTTCACGGTCTGAATCAACTCCGGTGTCCATACAATGTTTCTTTTCTTCTTGAATATGTTCTTATCAGTCAACTTTGATAACCAGTTGTAAAGTTCGTTTCCAAAGGTCACAAAAAATATCACATGCAGGTCTGTAACGATATGTTTTTGTAACCAGTCCTCTGTACTCAGTGTAGGACTCTTGTTCTCTCGTTCAGCAAACTCTTTCTCGTTAGACACAACCCACTCGTTGAGCTCGTCTCTAGTAGGATGCCAATAGAACATCTGTGCTCAGTTTATTCAAAACCAGCAACGAAACCATTTGTTGGTCGTCTGGGCAGACCCGGGTTTACTATAATGAACCAACAACACCCTTAGCTCACTGGCCCTTTCGGCGACAGGCCGCGGAGCGTCCTGAAGTCTCACCCAAAGTGATCCTAATGGGTTGGTCAAGGACTCAAGTGTCTCGACCAGGTTCTGTATGGCATCCTATGTGTGTCTCGCAGTTCTTCTCAGCTCGCGAGACCGCTCTTTCCTCTCTGCGACGTGATGCACAGTTTCCTCTTGCTCACAATGACTCCAACCTTTCTCGCATCGCCGCGCCCTGGGAAACACCTATCTCTCTCCTACGCTCACTCCTCAACCTGCAATATCGCGCACCGCAGCTCCTCTGCTGGTGCGATATCCTACCGCTGCGACTCAGCGTACTTATCTTACTGGTGTAACTTACCGGACGCAATGCGCAAAGCTGTTTTATACTGCAACTCTTAACTGTCTCAAGTGAAACTTAGACAAACCCTTATACAGAATACTTAAAGACTTCAACTTGCATTTATCCTTGTAATATGCCGCGAACTGAATAACATACACATACATTTACTGTAAGCAAATTTCATGTAATGAATGACAGATATAACAAGTAAATACAATCACATGAATCAAACACATAACACTCTGATTTTACATGGTTCACTTCCAGGGTGGAAGTTACGTCCACAGAACTATGTTTCTATATTATAACTTGAGAGAGGTACACATTTTTGCTGCACCGCATTTGCAGCTAGAGATCTTCTGGGTAACTCCGCACACAGCCTAGAGCCCTTCTCTCTTAGATCTCTTCTCTATCTCTATATTGTCTTCTTACAATATACTCTCACTCTCTCTCTCTTTGTCTATCAATCCCTGTGGATTGTTATAATACAAAATAACAGTAAGCTAACAAACTACTGATAATCTGACTAGCTGGATGGCCTAAAATGCCCAAAATTCCAACCTTTTACAATACAAAATACATCCCTTTATAGGCGGCCCGAAGGTCTCGCCATTACAACACTGTGGGCCTGTCCCAACAGTAACCCAAACCCTAACTAGTGACAGTCGGCATATCTGTACTTGGGGTAGCCGCTTTCCGTCACACCACTGCTCTCTGCAGTCTTCCATGCTTCCCGGCGCTGACCATGGGTACTATGCATCGCTTCCCTTCTTCTATCCTTGGCCTTGTTGCTCCTTTTCCTTTATGAGGGTAGTTGAGCCCTCCTGTCTTCGCCGCTGCCTTCAATGCAGTGGTTGAGCTCTCTCTTCTCGGTCGCTCGGGTACTGTCGTATTCCTTGACTTCTCTATTTCAACAGTCACGGTTTCCGGCTCTGCTCTGCATCTAGAAACATGCTACGGCGTCGTAGCTTCACCTTATCTCTTCGTCTTCGCCAAACTGTCTATCCGCCAAAATGGCAGCTTTTCATGTGCTGCGGGACTCTGCTCCAACATCTATGTTGTGTGTCTGGTAGCTATGTCCAAGTTTGAGTCCTCTATCACATGGATCTACGTTGTATTCTAGTAGCTATGCTTGTTTATTCCACTCATGGATCTGTCTTGTATTGGTCTGCAGTTATGAGTTTGGTTACTTGTGTCTATGAGTCAACATACTGATGTACTACAGAAGCCTACTTGACTGCATACTCCGATCGAGCCAACATTTTCATCTCCTGGCGACGACTTGTTTTCAAAGCTCTCGTTTATCGTATCACTCTAAGACTCATGCTTTGGGGGGCATCCTGTTATACCAAAATCCTGTCACCATCATGTGATAAGACATTTGACACACCTACTTGCCCTGAATCCCAACTTCTAGAGTGGCCTTTGGGATTCCACACCCCATTAATCCACTTAACCAGGTCTTTCTCCTTCGGCCAAATCCCTACGAACTTCCCTATTAGGGATTTTTCCTTCCAAGATTCAATCTTACCTCTGACTGCCTCAGATCTGATTTGGATGGCAGGAATGGAAGCCGTCTTTGGGAGGCAGCCCCCTAGACCCAATTGCTTGCCTTTCCTGGAGCCAGATGGAGTCCCGTCAACTTTTCCATCCCCGGTCTGCTCCTACCGACCCACACAAGGAACCCCAACATCTGAGGCAATCTCCCCCTGCCCCAATGCCACCATAGTGCCTAGCAGGAGGCTTGGAACCACTCCCCGCCAGAAACCCAGTGTCGCCTGGATGCTTCGCTCTCTGCTAGGCCCAAAAACCCCTAACGCGATGTCTCACCTTCCCCAGAAGTGTAACATAGAAACTCTTGTGCCCCTTTAATGTTTTATTATTATGATTAATTATTGTTATTATTTGTTATTCTCTATACATGTTATAGTTTAGTGGTTGGTGGAGATTGACTAACAATTGACCCAACCAAAGTGCATACCATTTAGAATTGGCTTGAGCCCATGAACATTACAAAGGTGAGAATTTTGGTTGGTTCTTGTTGATATTTATGAAATTCTATACTCATTTCTCAAAGATTGTTACTCCTTTACACTCATTTGCAATAGAACATAGGTAATTTCAATGTAATTTGTCTCTATCTATTTTATTGGTTACTATATTAATGGTTAAGAGCTTGAGTGGGCTTAGTGGTTAAGAGAATGTGATTTTTCTTAAGAGGTCACGGGTTCAAATCTAGAGCGGCTAAGGTATGTACACATCTGTAGACTTTAGTATTTAAATCTTTGCCCATCAATCAAATGCTAACCGGTGGCGATGAACTTAACATCTTGCTTGCTTTTACCCTAGAACAACCCGGTTGCTTATTGGCTTTACATTACTGCTGACTTTTAGTTCGTTGCGGCATTGATTGGTCGATCATTACTAGCAGGCTGTTCGAATCCCGACTTCTTGAATTAACCCAGGTTGGTCCAAGAAATAAATGGTGGTTCGGCTGCTTGCTTAGACATTGATCGGTCATATAGATATTAGACACTTTGATCTGTCGTATTTACTTTATAATTGGAGATGTTACCAAAGAAATCGACCACTAGTATATAGACAAATTTGTATGGTTGTTGGTATGGAACGAGGTGAATTATTGTAGTGTGTATGGGTTTCTTTACTTGATGCCCTATCAAAATCTATAATACCACTATAAGATCCGCAAATGGCTAATACTCAATTAACTTGAAACGTGTAAAAATGTATATTGAATAAGAATGTATGATGGGCTTATAATAACACTTTGATCATATACATATTCATTGACTAGTTAAGGGTGTGTAGGAGTATGACCTTTGATGTTTTATTATTATAATTATTATTATTATTGTCTTATTATTTATTACCTTTGATACATATTTATGTATGCTATATATGCATGCTTGGTGGATATTGACTAAGAATCGACCTAACCAAAGTGCATACTATTTAGAATTGGATTAATCACATGAATATCACAAAGGTAAGAAGTCTTGTTGATGCTGTTGATATTTTTTAAAGCTTACTTCTCATTTCTCAAAGAGTATTACACCTTTACATTCCTTGGAAAGAGGACATGGTCAATTTCATTGTACATAAGAATAAGAAAAAACCTTTGACACTTGAAAAAGAATATTTGTGAGGCACCTATGGTGGGACTTCCAAATCTAAATAATCCTTTTGAAATTGAGGTTGATTCATATATTTATGCTATGGGGGGGTTATTGTGCAATAGGGCATATCGATTGCTTACCATTTGGGAACCTTTAGTGATGCAGTGTTAGGATACCCTACAAATGGTAAGGAGTTATTGGTAGGCATCAAGTAGGAAAGCTCCAAACAAAAATGTTGATGCAAGGCAATGTATTGAATCAAATTCACAGGTTCACCTAGGTAAAGGTCTCAACTAGAACTTCCTCCATTTAAATTGTGAACCCTCTTATTGCCTCTTGGCTTGTCATCAATTATTATGCTTTAATATGAAATGCAGCTAAGCATGCAAATGCAATATGCAATTATTCTAACCTCTGTTTGATACACCATTGTCTTCTTGTTTATACTCCTGCACCTTTATTTCCAATGATTTGGTCTTCAGGATGATTCTTTTGGACTGTCCTTGAAGGTGTATTTGTGTCTCTTCTAGGAGATTCTTCTTCTTCTTCTTGAGTATCATCCTCTTCTTCTTCGGTGTCTATTTCATCTTCTTGTATATCTTCTTTTTCTTCTACATTTGTTTGTGTACCAACTGGCTCATCATCTTTCTCGCTTTCACTATCAAGTATATTCTCTTGATGTTTGAACTTCTTTGTTTTTAAATCATCCACCTTAACATCGACACTCTCAACAATCTTATGTAATCTAAAATTGTAGCATATGTATGCCCTTTTGGTAGAAGAATATCCAAGAAATATACCTTCATCGGATCTAGCATCAAATTTCCCAAGATTCTCATCAAGTCTTTTGATGTAACATTTACTTTCAAAAAACTTAAAATATTTTGCAGAAGGATCTCTTCCAAACCATAATTCATAAGGAGTCTTATTATTATTTTTTCTGAGTTGTCATCTTTAAAATGTATATTGTTGTGCTTATGGCTTCCCTACAGTATCCATCAAGTAGTCTTGCTTCATTGAGAATGGTCCTTGCAGCCTCCTAGACTATTCTATTCCTTCTCCCAACAACCCCATTTGTTGAGGTGTTCTGGCAGCAGAAAATTGTCTCTTAATTCCATGATTTTCATAGAAGATATCAAACTCTTTTGAGGTGAACCCACCACCATTATCTGATCTAAGACATTTGATTTTTGCTTTTGTTTCATTTTCAACAAGAGTTTTAAAATATTTGAACTTGTCAAATGCTTCTAGTTTTTCTTTGAGAAAAAATACCCACACCATTCTAGTAAAATCATCAATGAACATCATAAAATAAGACTCTCCTTGCATACTTTTGGTCCTTGTAGGTCCACAGAGATCAGTGTGAACCAGCTATAACAGCTTTGAGGTTGAGTGTCCTTTTGTTTTGAACCTTACTCTAGTTTGCTTCCCTAATTGACAATGTCTACATATAGGATTGGAAGGATTTGTGATCTTTGGTAAGTTTCTCACTGCCCCAAGATTGCTAACCTTCACTAGATTATCAAAGTTAATGTGCCCCAACCTTCTATGCCATAGCCAACTTTCATTCACTAAATTCATATGACATTTCTCAGACTATCCCATATTTAGTATGTATACATTTTCGGGAGTTTTAGAAGCAACACCAACTAATTTTCCTGAGTTCTTCCTTCTTATCTCACATTTCTGAGAATAAAAAATGCAAATGTGCCCCTCATCACAGGTTTCGCTAACACTTAATAGACTAGGTTTCAGATTTTCTACAAGTAACACATTTTTTGGCTTTATCTTTTCCTATATTCACGGTGCCTTTCGCCAAATGTAACTTTGCCCTTTTGTTTTCTTAAGTTTGAAAACTTGTCCTTATATCATGTCACATTTTTTGAACACCCACTGTCAACGTACCAGAGATATACTTTTTCTTGTGTTCTCAAGGCAATAAGACATTCCTCTTTTGATGTTCTTTCTTTCCATAGTTTCTTTTGCTCTCTAATATCCTTTGGTTTTTTTGAGATTTCCGTTAACTTGCAACTTCTTGCTTTATTTCCATAGTTATGACAATTGAAGCATTCTAAATCATTTTCTTGTGGACGTGTAAATGAGTTATAGTTTATGCTCTTAACTTGACTAACTGTCTTATTGTCCTTGAAGTTATATCTTTTAACCTTCAATTTTTTCCTCTCATATGCTCTACAATTCATAGCTTTATGTCCAAAGTTAGAGCATGCAAAACAATAACCAAGGAAAATGTGAGGATACTTGTTTTGATAAATCTTATTTGGAATTTTCTTGAATCCCTTCTTGATGAGTGGAAATGATCTTCTAGAGTTCTGAGCATTCCTTTTCTTTTCTTCCTCTTTCTTCTTGAATGTACTGAGAAGAGCAGCTGCATAAGATTTTGGGATAACTTAATTTTCTTCTTGAGAATAACCTATTCCATTTTTGTTACTTGGGTTTCTTTCTGTGGTTATAATCTCATTTAAAATTTTAGAACTATTTTCATATCTAGTTTGAATAAATTTTGCATCAAACTCTTTTCTTAAATGAACTAATTATGCCTCCATTCTTTCACAGATTAGTTGTTTTTCTTGAAGAGATTTCTCTAGCTTTTCTTCTATCCTATTTGCATATTGAATTTGGTGTTTCATATTGCTCATCATTTTCTTCATCTCCTTTTATTTATGTTCATGATCTTCATGTTGTTCAACTACAAAACTTTTCAGCTATCTATATTTATTTTTGTATATTTTTAATCCGTCCAAAGCACTGAGTAGTTCTTCTTCCATATTAACCTCTGCTTCATCTTTTGCTCAATTTTTTCTATTTTAGTAGACTCTTCAATACCTAGAAAAAGGACTTCATCATCATTGTCACTAACCTCAGATGAACTGTTGTCTTCTTCTTCTTCTTTTGAGTAGAAATTCTTTTTTCCTTTGTACTTTTTCTTATAGCAAAATTTTCCATTTTTCTTGTATTGTTTATTTGTTTCATCTTCATCCTCAGAGTATTTCTTGGGATAAGGACACTTGGCTTGAAAGTGCCCAATTTTTCCACAATTAAAAAATTTTAAGGGAAGATTGCCTTTGTACTTCCATGATCCTTTTTGAAGTTTTTTAATAAATGTGGCTTCTTCCACATCAAATTCTTCATTATGGTCGGTTTGAGTTTTTTGCTTTTGATTTTTTATTTTCTTGGTCACTTAGAAGGTTGCTTCTCCTTTTGAAGTACTATCAATTCCTAGTCTCGGTTCATAGGCTGTAAGAATTCCATACAATCCATCCATGGTAAGTTATCCTAACTTCTCTCAATCTTCAAGGGTGGATCCTTTGGGATTATATTCCATAGGAATTGTTCTAAATACTTTTTGCACTATCTCATTGTCTGTTATTTATTCTCCTAAACCTATGATTGTATTGACAAGACTGTCACTTTTTTCGAAGTACTCTGAAATAGTTTCATTATCCTTGATTTTTATACCTTCATACTGAACTCTAAGGGATTGAAGTTTTGTTGTTTTTACTTTGGAATATCCTGCATAAAGTTTCCAATTTGTCCCAAAGTTGTTTCTCACTTGTACAAGATAGTACTTTTGCAAGAACCTTTTTACTCACTCCAACTTGTAATGTATTTAAGGCTTTTGCATGTTCCCAATATTTATTCCTGTCTTTTGCTTCTGTGGGAGTATTTTTTGGAACATCTTATCCTTATTCAACTTATGCCCAAAATTCCAGACCAATGGACATTAGATAACTTTTCATTCTAATCTTATAGAAAACAAAGTCTTCACCATAAAATATGGGGACCCTTATTGATATCTTCATCTGCTGATCCGTAGTGGTTTTAATAGGATATTCCTTCAAGTGGTTAAACTGTGGTGAAGGAACCGGCTCTGATACCAATTGTTAAATCAGGTCCTGTCACTGAGAGGGGGGGTGAATCAAAGAGTAAAATTTAAACAATCTTTTAGCAAGTGTAAAAAACAAATTCGAACACAATAATTTATCATGGAACCCAATAAGGTAAACCACCAACACTTTCCTATTATCTGCAAAACTTTGTTTTTTACAATATACAATAGAAGATGTCTCTTCTATTTTTATCAACACCAACTGATCGGGATGCACCCACACCCTTATTCACCAGCACCAACTGGTGGGAGGCAACGACCCCCTATTTAGTCAACTACGATTGACAAGGAGCACCTACTCCCTTTGCAGGCACCAACCTGCCCTTGCACCACCCTTCCACCCTTAAATGTGATGAACCTTGCACACAAATTAGAACATCGGTGTCACGGTCACTTGGTCTTAGTCTCCTTGGATCTAGACACAAAAGATACTTTATTTTCATTTTAAATTTCTGTTTAAATACTTTCCAACATATCTGCACAGCTGCATTTTTTTCCCTCTTGGATCATGACTGTTGGCTATAGGCACATCCATTCATCATCTAACCTTCAGTCATCATAATATTTCATCGTTCCTTTCAACCAGACACACCCTTTCATCCTTTCCGCTGCCTATAATCCATTTCTGCGACTCTGTTAATGTTTTTTTGATGCTTCCGCACTTTTGATCCTGTATATGGTCTTTCCACACTTAGTTTTCCACCTCAACCATTCTGCACCATTGATCTCCTTTAAGCTTTCCATGACCGTCGATCTAAGGTGGAAATTGGATGTGCCTTTTTCGAATATCATTCCATGATTTTCGAACCAATCTTTCTGCACCAAATGTTATGCACCATTGATCTCCTACAGGCTTCTTTGTGACTGTTGATCTTTCAGATGGCAGAATGCGAAAGTTGGAAACTCAATGTTTCCAAAACTTCGACCCTTTTTATTTCCACGGTTCCGCAGTTGCATTTATGTTCCCGCACTGCGAAATGCGGAAGACAGAAACTCAAAGTTTCCAAAACTTTGACCTTTTCATTTTCATGGTTTTGCACCCGCACTTTCGTTCCTGCACTGTGAAATGCAAAAGTCGAAAACTCAATGTTTCCATGACTTTGACCTTTTGATTTCCATGGTTCTACTCCCGCACTGCGAAATGCAGAAGTCGAAAACTCAATGTTTTCAAAACTTCAACCTTTCGATTTCCGTGGTTCTACACTCGCACTGACCTTTCTGCACTAGCCTTTTCGTACCGTCGAACTCTCATGGAATTATTTATGACTGTCGATCTTCCAGGATGCGGAATTCGGAAACTCAATTTTTCCACGACTTCAACCTTTCGATTTACGTGGTTCCACACCCGCATTTTCATTACCGCACTGCAGAATGCGGAATTCAAAAACTCAATGTTTTCAAAACGTTGACCTTCTGCTTTTCGTAGTTCTGTGTTTCTGCAATGGCTTTCCAGAAACGCTTTTCCAAACCATGGATCTATTGCAGGATAGATCCTAACCATTGATCTATTTACTCTTTGATCATTGGTTTTAACTCTTAGCCATTTTCAATATGTCAACTAATGTTTTTCTCTTGTTTTGGCAGATTGATATTTCGTTCATGTGATCACCATAAGAAAAACTAAGAACATGGCCAGATAGTTAGTTCATCAAAGAACAACCCCATGCCCTCAGATAGACTTATCATCATCAATACAATCTCTGGCGGTCATTTCCAAATTCCTTATCAACCTCCTCTTCTAACACTCAGTCATTTTTCAAGACTTTCTTCAAAGTTTATCCTGAAACCCCAATTTGGCATATCCATGACTTTTTCTCCAGATGTGCTCAAGGAGAACTAAGTCCATGGTTAAATAGACAAGCAAACACACTACAAGACCCCCATGTGCTGCAGGTATTTACTCTAACCCAAGTATTTAGGGCTAGCATATTTCTGAGGCTACTTAGCCATTTTTGCTTGCTCTAGCACAAACCCTTGTTTTGGTAGACCTAGAACTTTCTCATCAATAGTGATGGAATCGAACTAAAATCATGACTAGATATCAAAACATACTAGCTATAGGATGGTATCATGGTGTGGGAATTCTTCTCAAACCATGAATTATGGCAAACATTCTCTTAAGGTTGTTGGGACCAATTTTGACTAATTATTCCATACTTAGTCAATTTCCTAGTTTTCGCCATTTTTCCATATTTCTCCAAAGTGATGTCATAATGTAACAATGAATTTCATCTTCATGCCAAATTATCATATATGCCATGTCATCATATCTACCATTATATCTTTTGTTTATCCTTTGTCATTCTTGAACTATTTGACATCAATGACAATTATCATCCATATTTCCAACATTGTGCAATAGGGCATATCAATTGCTTACCATTTGGAAACCTTTAGTGATGCGGTGTTAGGATACCCTACAAACGGTAAGAAGCTATTGGTTTGCATCAATTAGGAAAGCTCCAAACAAAAATGTTGATGCAAGACAATGTATTGAATCAAATTCACAGGTTCACCTAGTTAAAGGTCCTAGATAGAACATCCTCCATTTAAATCGTGAACCCTCTTATTGCCACTTGGCTTGTCATCAGTTATTATACTTTAATATGAAATGCAACTAAGCATCCAAATGAAATATGCAACTATTCTAACCTATCTAATCCTATATGTCTTTCCTAGCTAGGATCACTTTAAAGAATTAATTTGACATGAAACAAAGGGAAGGAATAAAGAGTAGTGAGAGTATCCCACCAATTATTATTTGCATGAAACCCAAGGCACACTCTGATGATTGAGTATAACCTACAAATAGTTAAGAGAATACATGTTCCACATAAAAAAATTATACATAAATCAAAGGGAGAAATACAAATAGTAAGGAGAATAATCCACCAATTACGATCTACACAAACCTAGAGCATGCTTTGAGGACCAAAAATAGCCTACATAATTCCAAGAGCATCCCTTCTTTACATCAAACTATCAAAAATCCACATCATAAGAATAGATGTTGTAAATAACAAAACAATCCTAAAACCACAACATCCATCCCTACAAGCTTCAAAAAAGACATTGAATGGAAAGAATAGTCTGCAACCATCCACAACTTTCAAGAGTATTACAAGAAAGGAGAGAATGATCTATACCAACCACAAACCTTCACATTTGTTGCAGACAGAAGTGAGTTGTAACGGACAAGGCATATCTAGTGGATTTCTTATTTGAAATAGTGTAACCATATCACTAACTACAAGAAGTGAGTTATTAATAAGATTGTTGATTTGTTATCTAGACCACCAAACTTGACAACAATTCACATGACCATGATATGACTTAGTGTTGTCCATTTGAAGATATGCAAATTCATCATGAAGAGGATAGTGTTGAGATCATAAGGAGATAATATATCTATAATGAAAACTTCAACTAACCCTAATATAGTGAAGTAAACTTACAAAAAATTATAGCACTTAATCTAGATCATAAGAGAGATGTACTAAGACAATAGTGTGCTCAAGAGAGATCAACAATAACCAAGACAAATAACCCTGAATAGATTGAAATTTATAGGAGTGCACTTAGGAAATGAATATTCAATTTATGAGATGGTTGCAAATGAGAATTGTTATTGTATGTTTACACACATCCTTTAGGATTAAGGTGCTATCCCTAAGAAGGTGGATACTAGGCCAACCCTAGTAAAATAGTAAAACAAAATAAATGGTTTATATTTGACCATGTTTAGGCTCAAATGAATCCCTCAATACATCAATACAATGGATTGGCATGTGTCCTCAAGTGAAGGAAAAACACATCATCACAATATCCCATTACTATGAACATGGATCAGTAGAGATAAAGAATTATCATACTCATGTTCCCCCCTTAATGGAGGTGCTCTTATACCAATACATGTGCATACAGTAGTGAAGGTGGCCTCCGAAATAAAATTGGTGAAGATTTTTGCAAGTTGATTTGATGATGGAAAAATCCATGTGCAACTTGTTCTTGAGAAAGAAACTTTCAAATGTAAAGCATCTAAATCTCACTGTGTTTGATCTTGTGATAATTCAGTAGAATGAGAATAAGCTTAATGGTGCTCCTATTGTCGCAAAACAGCATGGAATGAGTCTATGTAACAAGGCTTGGTTGATCAAGCATCATCTTGATCCAGGAAATATGTTGTGGCATAAATTGCACTATCATAATTGACTTAACTAAAGTAGATACCCACAAACCATTGCTTCTTGGAACACCAACAAATTGGTCCAAAACCAAGAGAAAACAAGTAGCTTGAGGTAGATATTTTCTCGTCAAGATTGTCAACACAATGGACACCATAATATTGAGACAAATATTAGTGCCAATTGAGTAGAGAATGCACATGAGTGGTTCCCCTAAGATAGTCCAAAAGTCACTTAGCAACCTGCCAATGATTCTCATGAGGTTCATACATGTATCAAGATAACACATTGACTACAAACGATATATCTAGTATAAAATGTGATAAAATAAAACAATATTTTTACCAAAGATCGATAAAGTGTTGCATCAAATAAGGGTGGACACTTGGTCTAAAACTTCATCCCATAATAAATAGAGGTACTCACTGGTTTTCATACTTCTATCCTAAAAAATTGCAAGAGATCCACGTTGTGTTGACATTAAAAAAGGGAAATCCCAATAATTTTGTAAGAAACCCACAGTCCCAAAAAAGAATGAAGCAGGCCTAAATCAATCATCTCAAAAAAATCCCATTATTGTTGCTTCATATCATTGACCATGCACATCATATGACCAATCGATAGGACACCATCCATATATATTACAATGATAAGAGGCTTCCTATCACAATCATAGATATAGAGATCCATGTTCAACCTTACAAAATCCATAATTTATAAATAAATTGTGACTCATGAAAAATGAGAGGTGACTGCTCAAGTCCATATAGATATTTCAAGTTTAAAACCCAAGGGAACATGATCATATTGTACAAATACAAGTGGTTATCGCATATAAATTTCTTCTTGGACCTAATGTTTGTGGAGAAGAGCAGTCTTGGCATCCATCTAATAACTTCCCATTTCCATGAAGCATCATCCAAATTGAGTCATGTTGACATGGAGGGATTCTCCCATGTAATAAACATATGGGTTGTATCCAATGTGATGTCTAATTAGACCTCACATTATTTGAAATAGGGAACCCATTCGGTTTTTGACCTGGCAACCATTATAGGTTATCAAATAAAACATTGAAAATATAAAATGAAAATGCAATTATATTCTACATGTAGTATGTAATCTTATTCAATATGCACTATCCAAGCTAATAACTAAGAGATTTTGAACACAAAACCAACTGCATTTCTACAACTACTTTCAACAAACAGTTATCGAGTAAATAATGCATACATATAAATAACCAATTATTAATTAAGAGCATATTGTAATTAAACAAATGGCTACATTTCCATACTCATAGGTTATATTCAAACAACTAAGACATAAACATAAACAACACTGAATCATAAATTTTATATATATGCACATTAAGAAACAATATCATAACAATTCCAGTAACATTATGCAACAAAAGAAAATTACATGTACATTACAACATTAGAATCATATTTTATCCCTCAACAACTTGCTCAACAATGGATTCTCCTAGTTAGTTCTCTAAAAAGTTTACAAAATCATACAAGAAAAAGCCTCTTCTTTTTATACAACGTTACATTTATGGATTTCTCCAAAAGTTACTACTTCCCTAATGTGTCTCTTGGCTTTTGTTTTTGAAAGTACAAAATTCTTCTAAATTTATAAAATCTATATTATCCCCATCTTTATCCTCGAAATATTGAGGCCAAATTCCATATGCTAGCAACAATACAATAGTGTGAAAAAATTCACTAATACAAGGACACCTCATACATATCAATTCTTGAGATATTGACTCTAAGCCCTTTTGCATGGTATTGATGAAAGAATTGATTAAATTCAATTCTTTTGCAGTAATTGTTATACAATCCACATTACCTCTTGTTCCTTCTTCACTTATATTTTATTGGAAATGTAGAAATTTCAGCACTCTCTGAACAAGGTTTTCAACTCCATTTATAACATTGTTTAATGCCCAACCCAATTTGTATGTGTGCTGCAAAATAGATTTTTCTAATAAACAATAAGGACTGAAACATAAGAAGAGCTTCTACAACATTTCATGAACAGAAAATAAACCACATTAAACCATAAATTTCAGACACTGTATTTTTGGTCCAATGACCCAGGAAAAACCCCAACCTCCAAGGAAAACCTGTGAGAAAGAGAAAATTTTATTATCTATAAAATTTACAGCAATAGACAAAAAAATTTCAGACCAACTTATATCAACGAGATGAAAATATTCTAACTCGTTTTCTATGCCAAACTGAAAAAATGCAAACTCAAAATTTTTTTGTACTTTGCCTCAATTTTTGTGTTGTTGTACAGACTGTACAAAATCCATACTGACGCGTTGTACATCATGTATGTACGGAAATAAAAAAACCGTGCCTACAAACTACCTCAAGATTCGTGCCCAAAAATTATTTCCTCGAAAATCATGTCGAAAATTGTGTTGTACTTCTACCTTAGAATCTGTGCTGCTATATAGAATTTGTATTGTACGGCATGTACGGAACATCAATAAATGATGTTGTACCTTGCCTCAATTTTCATGCCCTACTGGTGTACTTTCCCTCCTCAAAAGGTGTGGCCAAAGAAAAATGCTACTGCTGCTATTTTTCTCTCTTTCTCGGGAAATTCCTCTCTCTTCTCTCTCAATTGCAAAAGTGCCTCTTCACTTGGAAACTTTCCTTTTTGGTAAAAAAATTAGGATGAACGAAAATCNTTGTGATTAAAATCACTTTTCTCCACAAAATAATTAATTTCACTCACTTTTTAAATATTTCACTTAAAGTGCACTTTATTCTCTAAAGTGCAATTAATGCTCATCTCGAGTCATTAATATAAATTCCAAGTGACTCATACCCATTTTCCTAGACATTTAGGCAAATGTCACTTAGGGGAACAACTCCTAGGTAAAAATCAACACTCCCTCTTGCTGAGCAAGTTGTTCTTCACTACACCCAACTTGTCTCTGAAGTGAATAAACTTGCCTCTTCCAAGAGACTTCGTAAGGTTATGTGCAACCTGCTCATAAGTGGAAATGTACTACAATGTTACCGCTCCTCTTTGAACATAATCACGAATGAAATGATACTTGATCTCAATATGCTTCAACCTTTCATGAAATACAGGATTCTCAGAGAGTTGTACGCAACTTTAATTGTCACAGTAAATCACTGTAGGACTCAGCTCCTGATCAAATAAATCAACCAATAATTTGTGAAGCCACAACGCCTCGCAACTGGCCTGACTGTTTACCATATACTCAGCCTCTGCAGAACTCAAAGCAAAAGACTTTTGCTTCTTATTGAACCATGACACTCCTGTCGAGCCAAAACTTAAACAAAATGCGGAAGTGCTCTTCTGGTCTACCACACTGCCTTCCCAATCTAAATCTATGAAGCCAATCAATTTGATCCCATTTGATCTCCTGTAGTCCAGACCATACTCCACTGTCTCTGCAAGGTATATTAACACACGTTTTGCGGATACCCAGCGCACCCTCATAGGTTCCACCATGAACTGAATGAGAGTGTTCACCGCAAAACACAAATCTGGCCTAGAGTTGACCAAATACATCAAAGAGCCAATGAGCTGAAGCTATATTGCGGGATCCACAAACTCTCCCTCAGAAGCATGAAGCTTCTTCCATTTGGTGACCATCATTGTAGACATCGACCTGCAATCCTCCATCTGAAATCTCCTCAGAATATAAACTGCATACTTTCCCTGTCCCAGGAAAATATGTCCAAGCTCCTTCCAAACCTCCAATCCCCAAAAAATAGTGCATCAACGTAATGTCCGTCATCTCGTACTCTTAATCAACATATATCTTGCAAACTACAATAGGATTCTCTCCTCCTGTGATAAATAAGTCATCCACATATAACAGAAGAATGATCGGATCATCTCCAACCATGATGAAATAGAGGTTCGGATCTGCCTCACTCTTCTGAAAACCCATTTGTTGCAAGTAAGAGTCAATCCTAGAGTACCAAGCTCTAGGAGCTTTCTTCAATCCATACAAGTCTTTCTTCATCCTGCACACATGAGACTCTCTCCCACGAATTTCAAATCCCTGAGGTTGCTCAACATAAACCCCCTCCTGTATGATTCCATTTAGAAATGTGGTATTCACATCCATATGATGGATCTTCCAACCCATTTCCATAGCAATGGAAATAAAATCCCTAATAGAATTATAATGAGAAATCAGTGCAAAGGTCTCATCATAATAAACTCCCTCAACTTGTGAGAACCCCCGCACCACAAACCGATCCTTGTACTTCTCCACACTACCATCAGCAACATGTTTTAGCTTGTAAAGCCAACGAGAGGTCGTCATTGACTTCCCCTCATGTCTCAGAACAATCTCCCAAACATCGGTATTCATGATGGAATGGTACTCGTCCATCAGGCAATCTCTCCAAACATGATGCCGAGAATCCTCCTCAAAAGTAGAAGGCTCTAAATCACGAAGGCTAGCCACTAATTCCATACCCCATCTGTCTGGCATCTGAATAGCCCTCACTGGCTCCTTGGATGTTCCAAACTCTTTTGCTTCCTTCAAGTTGTCTTGAAGCCACTTAGGCTTCTTCTTCTCTGAATACTGCTCCCATGTTGGTCTATCCTCATCCGATGAACTTCTAGAGGTAGAAACCCCAGTAAGCTGTGAACTAGAAGCTGTAGTACCAACAACTGGTGAACTCTATGATCCTAAAGCTCTATACGGTGAACCTGTGACCTGAGACCCAAAACCTATCCCCGAATATCATGTTGGATAAACCACTGAAACTGGAGAGCTTGTGCCTACACTATGTGGTCCAATAACCCCAAAAACCTATGAAACTTTCAACTGCACTGAAGGTAACTGTGAAACTACCTAAGGTGTGGGAACATGTTTCTCTCCCTGCTCTGACTCTCTAGACTTCCTGAAAGCCCTCTCCTCCTCAAATCTCACTTCCCTCCACACAACAACCTTCCTCTGAGAAGGAATATAAATGTGGAAGGCCTTCGAAGTCTCATCATACCCCACAAAGATGCCTCTCTCTGTTGTGGGCTCAAACTTTGTCCTCTTCTCAAAAGGGACATGTGAATAAGTCAAGCAACCAAATATCTTAAAATGACTCACCTCAGGCTTCTTTCCTATGAAAATATCCTCGGGTTTATTGTTCCCCACGGCACGATGGGGACTCCTGTTGTGAAGGTATACAACTGTGCTACATTGCTCTGCCCAAAGGAAGAAAGGAAGTGACTGATGATGCAACATAGCTCTCGCAGCTCCAATTATAGATCTGTTCTTCCTCTTTGCCACTCCATTCTGCTCAGGAGTGTATGGTACCATCAACTATCACTGAATTCCCTTCTGCCTGCAATAATCATCGAAGTCTTGGAAGTATACTCACCCCTTTTATCTGATCTGAGTGCCCGAATATTCCTCTTTATCTGGTTCTCCACAAGAGCTTTGAACTCTTGTAACCTCTGCAAGAACTCCTTGGATTTCTTTCTCTTTGGACAGTAGATCTAGGTCTTCCTGGAATGTTCATCAATGAATGTCACATAATAATCGAACCCTCTAAGAGAAACAATTGACATAGGTCTGTTAGCCGGAAATTCGCACCTCCTATGGACAGGAGTTGTTTCCCTAGATTTGAATGGTTCGGGTCTAGAACAAAACACAAACACCAAATGTTAAACTTTCCCTATATCTGGTTAATCACTTGAATGAAATGCCATGACATTTCTATCAAAGTTTGTCCTCTCTTTCCTTGAATCTTTCTCCTCTGATACTGCAGAAGAATCTATAAAATATGGAAGATAACAAGAAAAACATGATAGCATGCAATATAATAAACTAGATCTATGCTTGTGACCAAGGAATCAACAAATACATACACATGAAAAAGTACATATGGGAAAAAAATACATGTTTTATCAGAAATGATTGGAGAGACTACAACCTTTATGCCTTGGTGTTGAGAGTTCCTTCCAATGAATCCTTGCCTCTAACTTCACCTTGCCTCCAATAGCTCAAGAATTATTTTGGTAGAGTGTGGGTATGCAACACAATTCTTCGTCCTTCTCCCCATTGGGGATGAGCCAGTATTTAAAGGCATGGGAGGATAGGTATGGTTGATGATCTCATGGGTGAGGGGGAGATAAGATCCAAAAAGGGAGGATCTAGAGCTCTAAGTGTTCCTAAACCATAGGGATGAGGCTCCACATAGGAAAGCTTCGAGAATCCTCTCGAAGCTTCCTTTTTTTCCTTAAAAGCTCGAGCACCGCACCTTTAATGAAGAAAATAGGCAGTGTTAAAGGGGTAATTCCCTTTCAATGAAGGGAAAGAGCGGTGGAACCACTCTTTTGTTGTGTAAAAGGAGCATTACTTACTTAGGTAACGCTTTTCATCAATGGAGAAGGAGCGTTACTGGATCAAAACAGGGAAAATTTGCAAGGGGATAATTTCTTCTTTCATTTCTCTAGGGAAAACTTTGAGGGATTGGATCAGACAAGGGAATACCTATATCATAACATGATGGTGGCGATATTTACATGTATCAAGGTCCACACAAGTCAGAATGTATCAAATCAAGTACTCCTACTGACATGCTATCATTGCTCGTAAAAGCGGTATTGGTGTACTTTCCCAAAGAAAACCCCCTGCATACATCACTGTGCTCTGTGTTGAACTCTGGAAACCCTATAACCATATACCTCAACATACGCAAAGCTGGATGATACAGATGAGCCATCCTCCTGTGCCACAGCTCACAAAGCTCGTTGTTGCTTCTATGTGACAAAGCATGTTGGGGATGAAATAAGAGCTTGTATAGTTTCCCACATCTGACTCCAATGGTGTAGGAAGCAGATGGTCCTGCAATATTTGGAAAAACAAGCACATGTCCATCCAAGAAGGACACCCAAAGACCTCTATCTCGATCATGGAAACTGAGATCAAGTTCTTTTTCATCCCAAGTACATATAGTACATTTCTCAAAACCATGGGACTCATGGACTCTCTCTGGAAAGTAATGGTCCCATGTACAACTACTCTAACAACTGTGTCATCCCCCAACACTACCTCCACATCAATCTCTGCCTGTGAAAGCTCTTAGAACATCTCTCGAGAGCCCATCATGTGGCTCGAAGCTCCACTATCAATATACCACGTGCTAGTGGTGGATGCACACAAGGAATGGCATGCCAACAAGGAATACTCCCTCTCAATATCAATTTCTACACCGGTGATGATGGGTGCTCTCTCTCTATCAACATTCCCAGCGCAGAGAGAAAAATCTCTCTCAAATATTGTTGTAAACTCCTCCACCTCTATTGAAGTTGTTGTCTGCTGCTACTTCTTCTTCTTTTGTGGACATTGTCCAAACTTCTAACAAGTGAAGCACTTCATAGTGCTCAAATCCTTCTTCTTCCCCTCCTGTTGTTTAGCCCCACCGTTCTTGGAGCCCTTCTTGAACTTCGTCTTCCCCTTTGCATTCAATGCCACATTATCCTCATCTCCCTACTAGTAGAAGTGTTTCCTTGCACAAGACTTCTCCGAGTCTCCTCTTGAACAAAATCATCACAAATCTAATCCCATGTAGGAAAGTTCTCCCTAGCCACTAAAGCCTCCACAAACACAACCCAAGGCTTTGAAACCCCATTCAAATTTGTTCACACTAGCTCCACATTAGGAACAACCTCCCCCACTACTGCAAGCTCATCTCTCACCTGAGATATCCTAGTAAGGTAAGATATCGTAACTTTTTCTTTGGCCATCTTTATACTTTTCAACTTCTCCCTCAAAGCCATCTTCCTATTCTCATTTGAGCTTTGAAACAAGCCAGTCAAGGAATCCCACATATGATATGCACGGGTCTTACTCGATATGTGTGGAATCACATGGTCTTTCACTGCATCTAGGATTATTCTTCTAGATTTTATGTCCTTCTCATTGAAGGCAGAAAGTGTTGTAGCATCGGTGGAAGGGGGGACAACAATAAGAACTGTTGTAGTGTTATGAACCACCTCATCCCATAACTCATTCTCCTCCAATATCAACGCTAGTCTATCTTTTCATGGGACAAAATTCCCAGCCCCATTAAGCCTATCCTCCATCCTAAGACCTGTAGCCATTTTCTATGAAAAGTTCAAGTTTCAACAAGGTGCTGCCCACTGACAAAATAAATCATTGAAGTCTGAAATTTTTCACTGTGTATAAATCTGCCCTCTCTTTAACAAAGCTCTGATACCATGTAGAAATTTCAGCGCTCTCCTAACTCAGTTTTCAACTCCGTTTATAACATTGTTTAATTCCAAACCCAATTTGTATGTGTGCTGCAAATTAGATTTTTCTCATAAACAATAAGGACTGAAACACAAGAAGAGCTTCTACAACATTTCATGAACAAAAAATAAACCACATTCAACCATAAATTTCAGACAGGGTATTTTTGGTCCAATGACCCAGGAAAAACCCCAACCTCCAGGGAAAACCTGTGAAAGAGAGACATTTTTATTATCTGGAAAATTTACAGCAATAGACAGAAAAAAAATTTATACCAACTTATCTCAACGGGATGAAAATATTCTGCCTCGTTTTCTGTGCCAAACAGAAAAAATGCAAACTCGGAAATTTTATGTTCTCTGCCTCGATTTATGTGCTGATGTATGGACTATACGAAAACCATACGGACGAACTGTACATCATGTCTGTACGGACCTCGAAAATCGTTCCTGCAAACTACCTCAGGATTTGTGCCTAGGAATTATTTCCTCGAAAATCTTCCCCGAAAACTCATCCTTGAAAATTGTGTTGTACTTCTTCCTTGGATTTCGTGCTTGTATACATAATCCATACCATTCGGCCTGTACGAAACAACAATAAATGATGTTATACCTTGCCTTGATTTTTGTGCCATGCTGCTATACTTTTCCTCCTAGAAATGTGTGCCCAAAGAAAAATGATACTGGTGCTATTTTCCTCTCTTTCTCAGAAAATGGCTCTCTCCTCTCTCAATTGCAAAAGTCCCTCTTCACTTGGAAACTTTCCTTTTTGGTGAAAAAAATTAGGGTGAATGAAAATCCATCTAATCCTAGGGCTCAGTTTAGTCTAGATGAGTGGTTGTGATTAAAATCACTTTTCTCCGCAAAATAATTAATTTCTCTCACTTTTTAAATATTTCACTTCAAGTGCACTTTATTCTCTAAAGTGCAATTAATGCTCATCTCAAGTCATTAATATAAAGTTTAAGTGACTCAAACCCCTTTTCCTAGTGACTTGGGAAAATGTCACTTAGGGGAACAACTCCTAGGTAAAAATAAACATGAAAAAGTGGGGAATTCAGAACAATAATCTTGTAAGTCCTAGACCTTTTAGACAACAACCTCTAACCTATATATAGTCCATCCAACACTTCCATAGCACATTTTATGAATTCATTTGGAATGTTTGTATCTTCTTTCTAACACTCAACTTGATGATCTAGCATTTCTATAATTTTATTTCTGCTTCCAATTCCTTCACCATTTTAATCACATTTGACTCCATGGTTGAAAGGAAGCAACTACAATTAAAATTGTACCTATTTTATTTAAACATGTCCCTTTGATGACAATTCTATGTTGTTATAATTACTTCCTCATCTTTAGTTTTTTATGAACCTGCCTTATTGCCTATCTTCTTGTCAAAAACAAATGAATCAAGGACAAACACTTGTTCCATATTTTCTTATGATTTTTTTGTTGAGATCAATACCAAAAATGGAACATTTCCTCCTATCAATGATTGCATCCTTGGCAAGATTATTGTTTCTGCAAAAGTTGATTCATGTGGATTTGTTATCTCCTCATATGTTTGTTGAGTAACATTGCTTTTCTCTTGTTCTCTCCTCTCAACTTCTTATGTGGTTTTGGACTTTGCTTACAATCTTCGATTTTTATCATATTTTCGTCATCCTCTGCTTTTGCATTAGTTGCAACATCTTCTAATTTCATAATGTGTTGTTTTTTAGTTCCCTTGGCTCTATTTTCCTAATTAATCGTGTTTGTCTCTCATTTCTCTATTCTTTATCCTTTTGCACTTTATTTAACCTTGAAAAAACCTCCCCGAATGATCTGCCTCTTCTACAAATATTTTCTTCTAACCAAGTTTCATGCCAGTATGGCCAAGTATATCTCAATGCTAAATAATGGATTGCAACTATGCAAAGATGATCATGGCTTCTGAATATTTCCTCTCTAAAGTGTGCTAGTGCTTCTCCTTTTGGTGCAAACACTTTAGCACTGACTATGTTGTAGGATAGAGAATGCCAAGGTAGGCCATGGAGCTTTCTTATTTCTTGCTAGAAATCCTGTAATACCACACAAATATATTTGATAGGAAATTTCATGAATCACAAGCTTATCTGGAACAAATTTTGGCAAAATATGAGGTTATTTGGAATCTCCAAATACTATGAGATAGGGGTATACTTCCATCATGTACCAATCCCTAGGGTGATCACTACTTGTGTTTCTTCCTAAGTCATGCAAGGCGTTGGTTTGTATAAAATTACACTGTAGCGAGGGGGGATGAAAATATGTGTGCATTATCTCATTTATTTGTGTTCCCATATTATTTGGCAATACACATGAATTGGTATGTAATTTTATTTCCATTTCCATCTAAACTTTTGAAATGACTCATTTCACAAACCAAATCCATCAAGAAAGATGGCATAAAGAATGTCAAGTGAATTCCCTAAGCGAGGAACTTTGCTTTAAAAATGGCATCATTCCTTGTGGAAGATAAGATCCTTGACCACAAATCCTGAGGTATTTGGGTTCCCATAGTATTTGATAATACGTGTGAATCAACTTGTCCTCTAATTTCCATTTCCATCCTAAACCTATGAAATGGTTCATTGCACAAGCCACATCCATAAAGAAAGATGACATAAAAAATGTCAAGTGAATTCCCTAAGTGGGACACTTTGATCTGGAAATGGCACCAATCATAACAGAAGATAAGATGCTTGAACAATTGAAAATATTGACAACTTCTTCCACATTCTTCTCACCTTACACCTGATAGGGTGGAATATCAATGATGATTGTCATGGTTCAAGATTGAAGTCCAATTATTCAAAGATCAATCAACGTCTAGAATTCTGTAATGGCAATAGCTATCAACAAACTATTTACATCAAATTCAACTATTCATTGGGATGTTGTGAGAGTGAATTGGTGATTCTCTTAATTCAAAAAATTGGTAGAAGGCATTGACTTATTTTAGCAAAGTCAGGGAATGTCTAGACATGGCGATTGTCCACTTCCAAAACTATAGTTGTCATTCAAAGTTCATTACAAATGAACAATTTAGCATCTAGAATGGTGGTTTTTCAAGCATATCTTCATCGAAGCTCTATTCTAAAGTTTCAGATTGAAGATGATACTAGTCCTTGTTACTTTATTGGTATAATTATTTAGACCTTGTAGAACACATAGAGATACTGAGAGAGGGGGCGAATTGGTATCCCACATAATTATTAATTTTCACCAAATCAAACCTATGTAGTTAATCATTAATCATTGATTATGAACAAGAGAAGTCGTGAGGTGAAGAAGGACGATGAATATGAGAGGGTTGTTTCATATCTTGCTTGGGCATTGGGAGATTCAAGCATCCACGGCTATGTAGACCTGTATGGAATGTTTTTGGGTTAAACTGCCTTGGAGCTGCAGTATTTCCTTGGAGTTAGCCCACGGTGTGGTTTTTTGGCTAACAGTTTATGTTATGGTTTACTATTTTTTACCTTTTACTTTTACTATTACACTGGAAAGCGGTGATCTGGTTCACTACTCCTCTAATCCTCTAGTGACGAAAGACATTTGGGTTTTTCCACCTGTTGGTGTGGTTGTTGAGGTAGAGGCCCCTCTTTTGAATTGGGTCGGTGGAGCTTTTGTGCTTGTTTATTCTCTTGTTCGAAGTGTGGAAGGGTTTCCCCCTTCATATTTACTGCTCTCTTCTCCCTCCCCTTTCCAGATCCCTTATTTTGTTCCAGTTACAGGTGAAGGTTCTGTGGGTTTTGGCTCCCATTGGAAACAGGGGTTTGGATACCAATCTCTTTCGGTGGTGATGGATTTTTCTGGTTCACATGTGATTCAGGGTTCGATAGGTTTTGGCACATCGACGACATCTTGTGGGGGCTCATATACCCTAAGTGATTCTGAAACCATGTTTGTAGTTGATTAGTGTTCTTTAAGCCATTTTATAGGGCCTTAGGAACAGAGGGGATTCCCTAGCCCAGTGTTGGAAGGGGTTTTTGGCACTGGCTCAAGCAGCGATTCTGAAGGAAATACCAAGAACATAGGAGCACATACGGTAGAATCAAAAGAGTTGGGTAGAATCCAGAAGGGATGGCTATACCAATGCTTTGGGTGAAGACGTTTCCTGGCACCAAATAATGCATATGACTATTCAGACGTTGGTTGGACGTGCATTAGGGAGAATCTTTTCACTATAGACGATGGTACAGTGGGTAGAGTCAAACTAGTTTGCGGCCTGGGTTTAGTCTCGGAGGTGATTTATCTCACTAGAGGATGGTCCGCGTTCAGCTTCCATCTAGTGGAACACATGCAATGGGTACTTGTGTGGAATTAGTCAGTGGACCACACACACTTGTTGATCAAACCCTGGAATCCACTCTTCGATGCTAGCAAGGAGAGGGTGGATTTGGTGCCTCTTTGGGTGAGACTATCAAGGCTCCCCCTACAATTGTGGACTGAAAAAAAATTGGTAAAATTATGGGTACGTTTCTTCAAGCAGACCTGTCATTCATTGAGACTAAATTGTAGAATGTAGATCGGATACTAGTCATTCTCAATATTCGCGAAGGTTTAGCAGAGGATATGATGTTGAGATGGGGACCTCTACATATCAAGAAACTAATGGATTATGAAAATATCCCCTTCTACTGCAAGAGATTCCATCCCTATGGTCATCCGGTTTCAAATTGTACTCTTCCCCTCCGAACCCTCAATGGTCGTGGATGTTGAAAGACATTTGATGCAGAAGCAACAGAGGCAACGAAAGGACTTGCTGGACCACCTTCCTCACAGCCCCTGACATATGTGGTTCCAGTCATTGTTGCAATAAAGGACAACAGTCAAGAGGAGGAGGATTTAGGGCCTCTCCCAGTGGTGGAGGTGAACTGATAGGTTGATATCTAGAAATTGAAGGGAACCCCCTTTCCGGGTACTTTCACTCTCTCTCCTTCCTTTAATTTCACTGCTAATACGCTTAAACTTTTTGACTTAGATTGGGTGGATGGTATTAAAAATTTAAGTATCACCTCTTCACCTAATAGGATTAGTCTACCTATCTCCGCTGCAATTTTGGAGGAATCCCCCCTACCTTTAGAAGCCGATCCTGCTAATGAAGAAGTTAATCCCCCACTTTCCCCCCTGATTCGACGGATTCTGGATATTTCCTCAGATCCTGCTCCAAGCTGGCCTCAGGGGGTTTGGGTAAAAATTCAAACTTGGCCTCTAAGGGGAGAGGTAGAAAATCCTTAATTGATAAGGCACAAACCAAAACAAAAAAGGACCTCTTGGAAGGGAAACAACAGTCCATTGAGAGGGCACTTAGAGCAATGCATGCCCAGAAGAAGGGATGTAGATGAATATTATGTATTTTAATTATCGGGGTCTGGCTGGTCCTCATAAAATATAAGCACTCAAGAGGTTTATTGGCCTAGAACACCCTGATATTTTGTTGCTACAAGAAACTTTAGGAGTAGGAGAAGAGGTCAAAGATAGGTTAGGAAGTTGGTTTCTTGGGTGTATTTTTGAGACATTATGTGCTAGAGGCCGCTATGGGGGCCTGGCTATCGGTTGGAATGAAATTTTTGTTAAGGTTTTGAATATTTGGGGGATGAAATCGGTTTTGGGTCTAGAATTCAAGGCCTTGGATCTCGAGATCTCCTTCACTGTTTTCAATATCTATGGTATATATTTGAATAGGATCCCCTTCTGGGACCCTCTTTTTAACAACTCTCTTATGGGAGGAGATATGGTGATATTAGGGGGAGATTTTAACTTCTCATTGGGGCGAGCTGAGGTATGGGGACCTCATGCTCATGCTGATCTACTGACGAATTACTTCACTCAGAAGCTGTTAGAAAGGAACTAGCTGGATATTGAACCCAACATCCTTAAGTCGACTTGGAAAAATAATAGATGTGGATATGGGAGAGTGGAGAAGAGATTGCATCATTTCCTGGTGGCCAAACAGGTGGTGGACAGGCATCATCAAATTATGCAATGGGTGGGGTGTGGTGGGAAATTAGATAGTCTACCTATCTTTCTGGAACTAAAAAATGGACCATCTAAACCCCCAAGTCCATTAAAATTCAATAAAACGTGGTTAAAAGATTACTCTTTTAAATTATTGATCTCTTCCAAATGGCTTCCCTTTTATCCTAGCCTTAAGAGATCTACGGGCTTTCGATTTGTATAGAACCTCAAAAAATTAAAGGAAGTTATCAAAGATTGGGATATGGATAAGAGGCGTCAAGAGGATAGGGAATTGAAACAAGTTGAAAAGGACCTTTCTGATTTACTAGAGAAAGATGGAGTAGGTATGTTGGCCCAGATGGATAAAGACATACTTATCAGGCTGGAAGGTAGAAGGAACACTCTATTGTTAGAGAAGGAGGAAACATGGAGATTGAAGAGCGGGGACACCTGGCAAGAATGTGGGGATGAAAACACAAACTTTTTCCATTCTTACGCTAGGGGAAGGAAAGACTCAAATATAATCTGGATTTTATTGGATGATCTTGGAATTTCACATACCACCTTTGATGGTATGGCCAGGACTGGGGTGGATCATTTCAAGAAACTCTTTAAATCTCCTGCTCAGGCCTCTATTCCAGAAGTCATCAGAATTGCTCAGTTCTTTCTGAGGTTCATTGAGGAGGAATATAATAGGACCATAATGGAGGAATTCTTTGCAGAAGAATTGAAGGTAGTTATTCATATTTTTCAGAAGGACAAAATCCCAAGTCTCAATGGTTGGACGATTGAATTATTTTTGGAACTGTATGATCTTGTGGGAGGTGATTTACTAAAAGTGGTGGAGGATAGTAGAATCTCCTGTAGGATCCCGACCCTACCTTCATCGCTTTAATTCCAAAAGTTGATAATCATGTTTCTCTGAATGATTTAAGACCCATCTCTCTCTGCAACCTGTCGAGCACCCGATATGCAAGTAAATTACTACCAACATACAGAGTGTACAATATTTATTGTCAACCCGAGAAAGTCTTGTATTTCAAAGGATAAATGCAAAGTATATGCTTAAACACAAAGTCACTGCAATTAAACGCTATTATCCTCTAGCAACTATGCTCATCCCAAGAATCTGTGTAATCCCATTTACCTTCTAAATACTACAATCTCAATTACTTTCTACCATGCATCAAGGGAAAATAACATAAGATTCAAATTACAATTGCAGATAAAAGGAAGTCCTATTCACATCCCTGAACAAGTAATTCACCTATTCAATCTTATTACTCTTGAAAGCCACAAGCATAAATCGAATGTTAATCTAGGAATTCAATTGCAAAGGATTGAGTTCAGCTACTCTAAGAAATTGAAATACAGGAATGAAGTTCAACAATCGTAACAGTAAAGATAAGTTGCAAGGATTCGTGGGATAACAGCTAAAACTGTAGGATGAACAAAGCTGTGTACAACTACCACATGAATTGCATAAAATATAGTTACCTACTCAGTAGAATGTCACTCTGTACCACTCATAAATCTCAAGGAAATGCCACCACAATTATACTGTAAATCCACGCTTACTACAATTGCGTACAAAAGGAATAAAATTAACAAGACATCACACAACGGATAAATTAGGAAATCCTAAATTAACACATCAATCTCTGTGGAAGGCGGGCCCAGCCTTCACACAGAGATGTCGGCTGAACAACGTAAAGCTTCTTAAATCAAAGGCAACTCCTTATATTAAAAAGAGAATGATTACACAATTGCTTCAACTGCTAATACAATGAATGAATTATATGTTCAGCAACCCCCTGGGTCGAGACAACTCTCCATATTTACACATGTAGATCATAACATCCAATCCTATTAAAGGGCATCCATGAAGATCTCTGACCTTCAGGTGCCCTAAATAACACTAGCTGTTACAAATGTGGCATGGTAAAGACATAGAAAATACGGGAAAGCTGTTAATTGGCCCAGGAGTGGCGATCTTTTCTGATCACAACTATACTCGAGCAGCAGTGTACTCGGGATTTCCAATTATGGCGCATTCTGTTACAGCTGCCTTGTCACCGCTCTGTCTAAGATGTCACATTAGAATCACGTGCCTTGGGTGATGATAGAAGAGCTGAAGATCATATTGAGCGACGAATATCCCTCCTTTTGAGACTTGTTCAGTCCCATCTTCCTGCAGTCCACTTATCTCAAACTACCTTCATAAATCATAACATGTTAGCACATTTGAGAGATACACAGCTTTAATTATCACAATCATAAGCATTAACAAGATAAAACAATGACCGGTCATACCTTGGCAGTTTGGGGAGTAAAATGGGGACAACAGGTCTGATTAGCATGCTGAATGGTGTAGGATAGGGGAAGAAAAGGTGATTGAGGATGGTTAAAAGGGACCAATTCTGGGCTCAACATCTCCCCCCAACTATCATGTTGCATGTCCTCATGCAACAACCTGCATCATTCGGAATCTAAATCCTATACTGAGCCCTGCTCGTGGAGGGAGGAAAAATTGTAAGGAAACTCAGGCACCTCATCTTTCTTTAAAAAGCCTCTGTGAGTAATCCAATACTTCCAGCATCGCTGCTCCTCTGTCCTAGTTAAGCAGAAATCCATGTTATACGGTTTTGCTGGCCACCAAATGAGGGGGAATTTGAATTTCAAACCCAACCAATTAACCCCACACTCCCTGATACTTCCCACATAGCCCTTGACCCTGGAAAATGCCTGCTTGAAATTCTTGAAACAGTAGGGGTCTCAGCTTCTCAGTGCAGGGGAGGCAGCCTGCCATCTGTGCTTACTCCCTTCCAATGCTACCTACTGGTGTCTAGAAATGTAGTTGGTGCAAGTGGAGATCACTTCTTCCTGAAGTCTCATTATATGCTGCACCTGGGGAGGACTTGAAAGGAAATTTCTGTACCGAGCCAAAAGAATACCAGGATTCTGGGGCTCACTTCGAATCCATAGGTTAGTGTGAGCTTCATTATGAGAAAAGGTTTGAAAATACCTTTCCCACTGAGCATGATTGCTCACAAAAGAGGCAAAAGATCTCAGCTGAACATCCCCTACAAATGGAATAGGATTTGAGTGGTGGTCCAGAGGGCAAGCCATCTCATGCAAGTATAGTTCACACAGCAAATTTTGATCCTCAAAATTTCTTTCAAAGAATGTCTCCAAGAACTTTGCTGAGGTTGTTATTTCAAACGACCTCCCTTCCTTCATAGCCTTCAATTTAAACCAGACAAATTGTTCAAACAGGAATACTGGATAAGAGGAAGAAGGCTTCCTGGTGCCCAGAAGTTCTTGAGAGAGAGCATACATCTGCTCTTTCTCCTGCTGCATGGACTAGAACTTTTTCAATCCTCTCAAATTGCTCTGTAGCTCTTCCTCCTAAATTCTGTGGGCCATCCATTCTTTTTCCCAATTCTCTTCCAATCCCCTGATGATTTTTCTATGCTCGCTGAGAGAAATCATCCCTTTCTGGTACTCCTCCACCAGGCTCTTCCATTTGGTCACCTCCATTCTCAGAGTTGAGACTTCTGCTGCAAGGTTCAAGATTTCCTTTTTATGATGCTCTTTTTGATCCGAGTCCAAATCAATGAATTTTCTAAGAGGTAGAAGCACTGGTTCTTGTGGGACAGTGTCTTCCTTTTGGGCATCCTGCACGTCTAAGTTTACTATGAGAGTTGTTGGTTCTTGTGTTACAGCAACTTCCTTTAGACTCTCTTCAACAGCTACATCCATTACTCCTAGAGACACTGGTTCTTGTGTAACAGTGTCTTTTTCTTGGGTACCCTGCATTTCTGAAATTGGTTCAAGAGTTATTGGTTCTTGTGTGACAGCAACTTCCCCTAGATTCTCTTCAACAGCCACACCTGTTACTTCTAGAGACACTGATTCTTGTGTGACAGTGTCTTCCTTTTGGCCACCTTGCACAGCTGAGGCTAAATTGAGAGTTGCTGGTTCTTGTGTGACAGCCACTCCTCTTGGACTTTCTTCAACAGCCACATCCATCATTCCAAGAGACACTGGTTCTTGTGTAACAGTGTCTTCTTTGTCCTTTTGCTGCTGAGATTGAATGTCTTCCTCGGTGTGCAGCTGATCCTCAAGGATTTCGGTGTCACCTGAGGATTGTGTCTATACCTGTTCATTCTCACTCCAATGTATATCGGGAATGATATCCATTCCAGGGTCATCTTCTAGTTGCATCTTAGGAGTCCTTGTTGCAACCTCCAAGGATGTTGGTTCTTGTGTAACAACATCCTGGCTTACTCCTTCATCCTCCTATTGTTGCAATTCTTCTCCTATAATTTATGTATCATGGGAACATTCTGGGGTTATAGTGCAGAGTTCTTTATTAAACTCCAGAGTGTCCTCCATCCCAGGTTCTTCTCCCGTTTGCTCGGCCAATTGGACAAGTACACTCAAGGATGCTGGTTCTTGTGTTACAGCACCATGTTCAAGTTCATCAATGTCTTGCCTTTGTGGCTCAGCTTCTATAATCTATGTATCATGGGAGCATTCTGGGGTTATATTGCAATCTTCATCCCCCTCATCATGCATGGTTTCATCCTTTGGCTCCTCTATCACGGAATTGGTGGCAACTTCAGCAAGGATGTTTAAAGATGTTGGTTCTTGTGTGACAGCATCTTCTTTTGTTGCAGCTTCCTCTATTGTAGGCGCAGACTGTTGTGCTGTACAGGTACGAATTATAATCTTGTGGCCTACCTCCTTGAAGACTTCCCCACAGGTAGGACAGATCACTCGCTCATCTTCCTTGCCAGGCTCGGTAGAGTTCGATCCCTCCAGTTGGTCTGCTGCCTCCACCAATGTGTACATTTTACTTTCACCTTGTTTCCTGCAGGTTTCTTTCCAAGTTTCCAATTCCCTTCTAAGTATTTGGACTTCCTCTTTTAATAGTGTATTCTCAGCCAGAAGTCCTTCAATTCGGGGTTCTTCCTTGACTGGCCTTTGTGGAGCATCCATTGGCCTTAGTACAAGGATAGGGAACTCAATCTGTGCTTCTAGGGTTGCCCATATTTTTCTGACTGCCTCCGTTGCTGCAGCTGATCTAGTTCTTTTCCTTCTTATTGGTGAGGTTATTTTAAGTTCATCAATTGTTCTCTTTCTTTTCCTTTGTGGTGTTTTATTTTGTGGAGCTGGGATATTGGGATTCACAGCTGAGGTCAAAGGAATATCCCCTGTTCTAGCGTTTTCTTGCTCCTCTGGCTGTTCTTCCTCAATTAAAGTTCCTCCCCACTCGGGTGAGGATTCAATGGTCAGTAGCTCAATATTTTCTTCTATTACCATGGCTCTGTCACCTTCAGGTTCAATTGTTGCAGCATTTAGTGCTGCTCCAATTTCACCTTCTGTTGTCAGAGCTGCCCTATTATCTGGGTTTTTCACAAGGTTTTTATCTATATTCTCCCTCAATTGCTCTGTTTGTACCCCTGGTTGCTCTTCTTCTGATCCAGTTCCATCCCCCCCCCCAACTACATTGGAGGGGCTCCGGTCCTCCTGCTGTGGTTTGTGTCCCCCTTGCTGTGGATGAGCCTGTTCCTGTTCTATTGGGACACCTAGTAAGGGAGCAGGTGCCTGAGCCCTAGCTGTGAATTGCTCCCAGGTTATATGATACCGAGCAAGGGTTCTTACAATTATTAATTTAATAAGACCATGGTGGGTCAGTGAGGCAAATGGATGCTTAGCAGCTTCGACGAATCCTGCCATATGATGTAAATCATGAAGGAGATAATATGGAATGTTCAACAAAGTCCTATGGCGGAGATGAGAAAGTAAAGGAAATTCAGAATTATAAATAGTTTGGTACCTACCTTCACAAGTGATGTACTTCTGAGGAAGACGGCAACTTGGTCCCATGGTTGCAGTAATGAGTGCAGTGCTATTCCTCTTCTTGATGGTTGAACCTGCTCCCCCTCTATTAAAAAGGCTTTTAATGCTGTAGTAGTAGGGACTCGACGTTCAAACCAAGCCCTTCCCACCTGAGGGATGGAAGTCACCTCAGAGATAATGGCCTTGGAGACTTCGATGCGTAGCCCCCAAACCTCTGAGTAAGTTTATGCAAGGTTTAGAGCGACTTGTAAGGCTGCTTCACGATTGAATCCGTCCAGACGTTCGAAAAAATCTGTCCACCCGGCGGCTTGAAAGATGGCAAAAACCGCAGCATTTTTCCTGAGCTCCTGTGTATTGGAGGGTTCGTAACGAGCTGGAATCCCCATGGTTCTGAGTTCAAACTAAGCTAGTTGTCCCACAGATTACAGAGCCCAAAAATGGAGGTTGTAGTGCAGAGGATGCACGAATCGCTGAGAGGAGATGTTAGGGAATGGGCAAATGTGGAAAGTTCAGCACAAAAAAAACGTTCGAAATTTTATTCCGAATTGGGGAAGGTGGTGGTTATTAGTTTTTACGTCGCACGGGGGAAAGAGTTAATTAGGCCATAATGGTGATACGAATAAAGGTACGACTAATATCGTTGAATCATATCAATACTTAATCACATGATAAACCAAAGCCATACCTTGTGAAATTGTGCGTTGGATATCCTTCAGAGAATGGTGGAACATGCAGTTGTTGACGTTGCGAAGGACGAACTCGTGCATAGTCATTAATTTAATCATTATAACTGGGATACTGCCATAATTCTTTCCGCCCGCAAAACACAAACCATCACGTCCACATGGTCGGAATTATGAAAAAGACCGTCACCTTATGGAGCAGCTCGCCAACACAAGGAGGAATCAGCGCCATATCTAGCAGGTTGAACAGCGTAGGAAGCAATTTTCCAATAACACAGGAGTTACCACTATAGGTTGTGAAACAGAAAGGCGGCCCTTAATGCTGGAGACATTGGCCAAATATAGTGGAATTGCAGCTGCCAAAAAAAATATCACGGCCTGCAGAAAATATGTTGCAGCCACCGGAAAATATGTTACAGCAGCTGGAAAAGGGTTCACGGCTGCCGGAAAAAGGTTCACGGCTGCCGGGAAAATATGTTGCAGCCGCCGGAAAAAGGTTCACGGTTGCCGGGAAAATATTTTGCAGCCGCCGAAAAATGGTTCACGGCTGTCGGGAAAATATGTTGCAGCCGCCGGAAAAGGGTTTACGGCCACCGAGAAAGATGTTGCAGCCGCCGAAAAAGGGTTCACGGCTACCGAGAAAGATGTTGCAGCCGCCAGAAAAGGGTTTACGTCCGCCGGGAAAGATGTTGCAGCCGCCGGAAAAAAGGTTCACGGCTGCCGGGAAAGATGTTGCAGCCGCCAGAAAAGATGTCACAGCCACCGGGAATTTTATTTTAAGGAAAAGGAAATGCGGCACGGGAAGGCATAGGAAAACAACTCCCGTTCAACAGGCCCAATCTGGTCATTCCCCTGGCGCTTCCCTGCAAATTTTGAAAAAAAACAGCAAACGAGAAGATCAAATGCAAAAGGGGAAAAAAACAATATATAATGAAGTAGGAAAAAAAACCATTATTTATGTATAGTAATTCAAACGTGATTTATAGTTTAAGGATTGGCAAAGGCAGAGAGAATTTCCTGCCCCGGTGCCAGCTGATAATCTGGATCGGCGGCAATTTGCGAAATAAATGCATCTTTTGAAATAGGCTTACGGTACAGTCGCAATCTATGGCCATTAGCAAATAATGGTATGCGATTTTCATCAATGGTCACCAGGCGGACAGTGTCATTGTCAAATACCCTATCGACCAAGTATGGGCCTAGCCACCTTGTGCGTAAATTACCTTTAAAATCCCTTTTGAACATGGAGTCGTATAGTAACGCCCAGTCTCCCTCACAGAAGATTTTCTTTTTAATAAATCGGTCATGCCAATTGGATCTCTATTGCTGAAGCAACACAGTCTGGTCCACTGCAACTAACCGCTTCTGATCCAATTCGTTTAATTGATTCAATCTTCTCTTCTGGGCTTCCGTTACATCCAGATTCATTTCAGTGGTTGTCTTCAGGGTTTTGATTTCAAACTCAATAGGAAAGATGGCACTCTTTCCATACACTAAATCATAAGGAGAAAAACCTGTGGTGTTGCGCCAAGTCGTGCGATATGCCCACAGTGCTTCCAGAAGCTTGTCAGCCCAATCCTTTCGATGGCTCTTAACTGTTTTGGTAAGGATGGCTTCAATAAATTTATTAGTACTCTCCACCTAACCATTGGCGTGGGGGTGGTAAGGTGAAGCCACCCTATGCTGCACATGATACTTCCGAAGCATGGATTCAAATTGATGTGACATAAATTGTGGTCCCCCATCGATAACTACTTCCTTCGGTACCCCAAAGCAGGTAAAGATTTCACTATACAGAAAATCAATCACAGCCTGGTCGTTAGCCTTAGCCAAAGCTACAGCCTCTACCCACTTGGTCATATAATCAGTACAAACCAGAATGTAAGCTTTATGTCTGGAAAGAGGGCTGATAGGGACAACAGAATCCAGTGCCCATCTATCAAATGGTTCAACTACTACTTGAGGTTGTAGAGGCATCTGATCTGTTTTATTGGGCTGGCCCATCCTTTGGCAGCTGTCACAGGACTGAACATACCTTTTAGCATCCCTGAAAAGAGTCGGCCAATAGTATCCCATTCTCAGTGCTTTGTGCCCTATTCTCTTGTCTGCAAAGTGTCCCCCACAAGGTTCATTGTGACAGGCCTTCAATATATGAAAGATTTCATCTTCCCTTACACATCTTCTAATTTCAATATCAGGTCCTGTGTATAAGAGATGACCGTTTAGCCAGCAATACCTGGCACTTTGCTGGATCATTTTTCTCTTTTCTCATTTAGACATGTGTGGCGGGAACTTTCCTGCAACCAAATAATTAGCGACGTCTGCATACCAGGGGGAATGAGCTAAAAGTGCGAATAGATGTTCATCTGGAAAAGAGTCCTCAATATGCAAACTATCATCACTGTTAGTGAAACGAGATAAAAAATCAGCGACGACATTTTCTTTCCCAGGTTTATCTATAATGGTAATATCAAATTCCTGCAATAACAAGAGCCACCTGGTCACTCTGGCATTGGTGACATGTTTGTTCATTAAATATTTAATGGCAGAGTGGTCAGTCTGCACAAATGTAGGGTATCCAGTAATGTAATGTCGAAATTTATTAATGGATTAAACAATAGCTAGGAATTCTTTTTCAGTGACAGTATAATTAAGTTCAGCAGGGGCTAGGTTTTTACTAACATAATAGATGGCATAAGGTACTTGACCATCCTGCTATCCTAAAACTGCTCCAATGGCAATATCAGAGGCATCTGAAGAAATATGGAAGGGTAGGGTCCAATTAGGTCCCCTTAGGATAGGAGTTGTGGACAGCTTCTCCTTAAGCTTATCAAACGCTGTCTGGCATGCTTCACTCCACACAAACTATGCATCCTTCATTAATAGAGAGAACAAAGGAGAAGCAAGTTTTGAGAAGTTTTCTATAAATCTTTGGTAATATCCAGCATGTCCCAGAAAACTTCGCACCTCTTTCTGAGTTGAAGGGGTAGGTATATTTTTTATCACCTTGATTTTTGAAGGGTCCACCTGAATGCCATTGACAGAGATGAAATGCCCCAATACCACCCCCTCACTCATCATCATATGGCACTTTTCAGTGCTTAATGAGAGCTAAGTCTGTTCACAGTGAATTAAAACCTTCTTTAAATTCTCCAGTGCTTCCTCAAAATCCTTGCCATAGGGAGTAAAATCGTCCATAAAGATTTCCATACTATCATTAACTAACTCAGAGAATATGCCAATTACAACTCTTTGAAATGTTGTCGGTGCATTACATAAACCAAAGGGGAGCACTCTATAGGCAAACGTTCCCTAGGGACAAGTGAAGGTGGTTTTATCCTGGTCCTCAGGAGAAATCTGAATCTGATTGTACCCGCTAAACCCTTCTAGGAAGGAGAAGAACTTCTTCTCGGATAAGGTGTCGAGTACTTGGTCAATAAAGGGCAAAGGGAAGTGGTCCTTTTTTGTAGCTTTGTTTAGCTGCCTATAGTCGACACAGACCCTCCATTTACCATTTTTCTTGGGTACAATTATGAGTGGGGAAACCCACTCGCTATCTGAAATAGGATATATAAATCTTGCTTCCAAGATTTTCTGGATTTCTTCCTTCACTATGTCCCTTAAATTGGGGTTCATTCGTCATTGAGGTTGACACACAGGCCGGGAGTCACTTTTAATATAAATGTGATTGGTGCATAGATTAGAGGGAATACCCCTCATGTCCGTATACTCCCAGGCAAACGCCCCCTTGTGTTCTTTCAAGAGTTTGATCAGGCATTTCTGAGCATCTAAGGAGAGATTAGGATTAATATTCAAGGTTTTTCCAGGCTCTACCTCTATAGGAATACTTTTCAAATTTTTCATTACTGGGATTATGTGTGTGTCACCGACTAATGTTTCTTTTGTAAGATTTTCTTGTTCTTCCTTGCCCAGGGTAATGTTCAGGATTTGATAAACTTTTTTATCGACTGAAGTGGGTTCACTAATGAAATTATTAATAGCATCGTCTTCCGTTTCATTTTTAAAATTTAAGGCCTTCCCTATAGTTAATAGTGGCTGAACATCCTCCTCTTCCTACGGTTCTAACCAGAGAGGATTTTCAGCCATTAGACTTGGCCGAGCTGGAGGATAAAGGGTGAGGCTTTTAGTCTCTGTACCATCAGATATAGTCATGGACCCCGATCGACAGCTAATGCAAGCATCAGCTGTGGCCAACCAAGGCCTCCCCAGGATCAATGGGTGTCCTCCCAGCTGCGATTTTGGTTGTAACACCAAAAAGTCAGCAGGGTACTCCCATGAATCCACTGAGATAACAAGGTCGTCCAAAATTCCTTCAGGTCTAATGGTGGATCTATCCGCCAATTCCAAAACGTCGGGGGTCGGTCTAAGATTAGTGAGCCCAAGCTTCTTTACAGTCTCAATTGTTATGACATTGATCGCTGCTCCTAAATCTACTAGCACGTTGGGTATCTGTGTATGTCCTACCTGTACAGTGACAGTAGGATTTCCAGGGTCGTCATACTTAGCCACTGGGGTCTTTCCTGTTATCAAGGCAGATAAATTCCCTGTGACGTGAACAGTGAGAGGATCTCTAGGTTTCCTTCCTGGTTTCTTGGTGCACAGGTCCCGAACAGTTCTAGCATAAATAGGTACGTCTTGAAGAGCTTGAAGAAGGGGGATCTTAACATAGAGATTCTTTAACTCTCCTAGGAGGTTAAACTGAGGTTGCCCCCCCACCCTTGGTAGCATTAGTCTCTTGGGGTATGGTGGTTGCCTTATCAGCTGGGTAGACTGTGTATTGTCAGATTTATCGTTTGATGTTCAGTCGTCCCATCTAAGGGGTGCTCAGCATCTTCAATAATAGGAATTATATTGGGCGGATGCTGTGGACTCACCCCTTCTTTATGCACAGAAGGTGGAGCATATTCTGTAATTACAGGTTCGACTATTTTCCCCGATCGTAAACGAATATCATTACAAGGTAGAGGGGAAAGAGAGTAGGCCGGCATGTTAATAGTCTCTAATTGATGGACTGTTTTATTATTTGGGTTGGGATTAGGTTGAGCATGCAGCTGAGGTCGCATCGGTACATTCGGGACAGAATTGTTCTGCAGTTGCAGCTGCGACTGCTGAGGTGGGTATTTAGGAGAATATGGTGACTGTTGTGGTGGAGGTGTTTGAGGAAACTGGTTCTCGGGATGGAAATTCCTCCATCCAGGAGACCATGACGTAGGTTGGTGTGGTGGCTGTGTCCAGGGACTCCATGAGTTATAATTTTGTATTGCGGGTTGGGAAGGATTCCAGTGAGCATAATTTGAAGGAAATTGTGTATTCACATTTTGCATATTATTATTCCAATTGCTCATATTATTCAAAAATGGAAATGAGTCTAGAGGAATACTTTGATTTCGAGGCTGCCAAGGTTTCTTCTGTGTAATGAAATAGGTCGATTCCAACTCTGGAGTTGATTCCTGCATAATAGCCTTTACTTGGGGAAGTGAGGGACATTCTTTCATGTCGTGGTTCAGCTCACACAGCTGACATACTTCTACTTTATCAAGCGGTCATTCTCTCAGTGGATGATTCTTTCTACATCGGGGGCAAAACACACCTAGTGTGAGATCCTCCACTGCCTGTTTTTGTTTTGCCTTCAGGACATCAATCTCCGAGGAGATGGAGCTCATCATCTCTGTTTTAAATTTTTCAAGGAGATTGCCTATCTCTGCATGGGTAGCTCCTCCATTGGACGACTTATGAGTTATGTCGAAGACATCACATTCTAGCTTATCCTGTTTGTCCCGCTTATTGTTCCTGGAAGACCCCCTGGAGTATCTCTTACATAATTCCACAATCTTTCCAAAAGGTTCTTTGGAGATATCTCCCTTTCCTAGTAGGTTTAACATGTATAAGCAATCATCCCTGATCCCACAAAGCAAGATTATCTTGAGCACATCCAGCCCCATGTTCGTCTGCCCAGATCTTTGCACATTGTATAGCAGCCTTTCCACAAAATCCTCCAGACTTTCGTCCTCCTTCTGCACCATTCTGAACAATTCCTCTCTTTTGTCCTTGGTGTTGCAATATTCCTAATATTTCTCCAGGAACACCTATTTCATTCCAGCCCAATTAGCAACAGTTCCTCCCCCAAGGCTCATGAACCAGCGTAATGCATTATCCTTCAGGGTGGCAAGGAAAAGTTTTAACTTTTGTGCATCGGTGACGTAATCATAGATGCGGCATAGGATATCAAATTCAAAAAGGAATTCGTCTAGATCCTCAGCCGCCCTTCCATGGAAGTGAGGCAACACCGATGGTGAGATATTTTTCATAGGAGCTGTCCCCTCTGGCTGCTAAATCGGAAATTTTAGTGTAGCCATCATTCCTTCAGGCGGGGAGTAATTGTCATGATGATAGTTTTCCCCCATTGCCTCTTCCTCGTCGGAGTTGTGTCTGTTACTCATCTCCTCTTCTGCTTTCTCCTCTTCGTTCGTTCCTGCATTCTTTTCCTTGTTCTTCTCTTCGTTCTTTTCTTCGTTCTTTCCCTTGTTCTTCCACTGATCAGTAATCTTTTGGTGGAACTGCGTCCACTCCTCTTCAGTTACAACTTTCCCGTAAATGTGGTAGATCGGGCTTCTACCAGCAGGTCCAGTTGTAACAGCTGTGTCCTCCCTTGCAAGGATGTTTGTGGAGGTCGCAGCTGCTCGTGTGTCCTCCACCGTGGATCCTGACGCTGGCGCCCCAGGATCGGCAGGGTCTCTTCTGATAGGAGTTTCTTGATGGCGAGCCTTAGTGGATGAATCAGCTTTGTCAACAAGATCGTCGATGAATGTCCTTTTGCCCAGTGGTGGACCTCAACCACGACCCGAGCCACCTGCACTGTTAGTATTTTGTGGGGTTTTAGGGTCTGAAAGATGATCACGCTTTACCCTTCTCGTATTCATGCAACCCAAATCATTACAGCAAGGAAAGTAGAAAATACTGACTAGAAACAATTACAAAAATTGCAACTAACAATAGTTTTTAATTTCTATCCTTCCCCGGCAACGGCGCCAAAATGTCGAGCACCTGATATGCAAGTAAATTACTACCAACATACAGAGTGTACAATATTTATTGTCAACCCGGTAAAGTCTTGTATTTCAAAGGATAAATGCACAGTATATGCTTAAACACAAAGTCACTGCAATTAAACGCTATTATCCTCTAGCAACTATGCTCATCCCAAGAATCTGCGTAATCCCATTTACCTTCTAAATATTACAATCTCAATTACTTTCTACCATGCATCAAGGAAAAATAACATAAGATTCAAATTACAATTGCAGATAAAATGAAGTCCTATTCACATCCCTGAACAAGTAATTCACCTATTCAATCTGATTACTCTTGAAAGCCACAAGCATAAATCAAATGTTAATCTAGGAATTCAATTGCAAAGGATTGAGTTCAACTACTCTAAGAAATTGAAATACAGGAATGAAGTTCAACAATCGTAACAGTAAAGATAAGTTGCAAGGATTCGTGGGATAATAGCTGAAACTGTAGGATGAACAAAGCTGTGTACAACTACCACATGAATTTCATAAAAGATAGTTACCTACTCAGTCGACTGTCACTCTGTACCACTCATAAATCTCAAGGAAATGCCACCACAATTATACTGTAAATCCACGCTTGATACAACTGCGTACAAAAGGAATAAAATTAACAAGACATCACACAACGAATGAATTAGGAAATCCTAAATTAACACAGCAATCTCTGTGGAATGAGGGCCCAGCCTTCACACAGAGATGCCGGCTGAACAACGTAAAGCTTCTTAAATCAAGGGCAACTCCTTATATTAAAAAGAGAATGATTACACAATTGCTTCCACTGCTAATACAATGAATGAATTATATGTTCAGCAACCCCCTGGGTTGAGACAACTCTCCATATTTATACATGTAGATCATAACATCCAATCCTATTAAAGGGTAGCCATGAAGATCTCTGATCTTCAGGCACCCTAAATAACACTAGTTGTTACAAACATGGCATGGTAAAGACATAGAAAATACGGAAAAGCTGTTAATTGGCCTGGGAGTGGCGATCTTTTCTGATCACGACTACTCGAGTAGCAGTGTACTCAGGATTTCCAATTATGGCGCATTCTGTTACAGTTTCCTTGTCACCGCTCTGTCTAAGATGTCGCATTAGAATCACGTGCCTTGGGTGATGATAGAAGAGCTGAAGATCATATTGAGCGGCGAATATCCCTCCTTTTGAGACTTGTTCAGTCCCATCTTCCTACAGTCCACTTATCTCAAACTACCTTCATAAATCATAACATGTTAGCACATTTGAGAGATACACAGCTTTAATTATCACAATCATAAGCATTAACAAGATAAAACAATGACCAATCATACCTTGGCAGTTTGGGGAGTAAAGTGGGGACAACATGTCTGATTAGCATGCTGAATGGTGTAGGACAGGGGAAGAAAAGGTGATTGAGGATGGTTAAAAGGGACCAATTCTGGGCTCAACACAACCGTATCTACAAGGTGGTCTCAAAGGTGATAGCAAGAAGACTTAATAAAATCTTACCATTTAACATCACGGAAGAACAATTTGGTTTTCTAGATGGGAGACCAATTCACGAAGCTATTGGTGTTTCTCGGGAAGGGCTACATAGCCTAAAAACAAAAAATCTCAGAGGGGCAAATACTTAAAATTGATTTGTACAAATACTTTAACAAAGTTAGTTGGCTTTACATTCATATGTTGTTGACTCATCTTGGATTTGAAATTGCTTTCATCAGATGGATCATGAGTTGTATCACTACTGTCTCCTTTTCAATACTGATTAATGGGACTGCCTTTCCTTTTTCCATGTGGAGAGAGGGCTTTGATGGGGCTGCCCATTATCCCCTATTCTCTCCCTTTTGGTTGCTGGAGGTCTAAGTAGGGCGATAAGGGATGCAAAGAATCATGGAGCATTGAAGGGCATGCAAATTACTCAATCTCTGCAATTAACCCACCTTTTGTTTGTTAATGATGTCCTCGTATTTTTCTCAGGATCTGTGAGAGACTCAAACTCCATTCAGGGCATTCTGGATCTCTTCTCCAAAGCCACTGGAATGGAGATAAATTCAAGGAAATCAACCTTAACTCTGCATCTTCTCAGGGCTGAAGAGGAATAGGATTTCAGAAGGTCATTTACTTTTGATTTGGAAGTATTGGATGAGGGTATGAAATACTTAGGTTTTTTCTTAAATCCTAATGACTACAAAAATGCAGGTTTGGAAGTGGCTCTTGGACAAGCTAGAAAAGCACCTAAAAGTTTGGAGTCATAAATGGATTTCTAGAGCTGGGAGGTTGGTACTTATAAAAGATGTGTTAGAAGCAATCCCTGTCTACTGGATGTCACTTTCTTGGATACCAAAAGGAGCGTTGGAAGAAGCAAGACGCATTTGCTTTAGGTTTCTTTGGAGTAGAAAGCAGGAAGCACATGTGACCCCTTGGGTTCACTAGGAGAAGATTGCCATTCCTAAAGGGATGGGGGGTTGTGGACTCAAAAAGAAATTTATGTTTGCAAAATCTCATGCATCCAATGGGGGTGGAGACTTCTAAATACTGTTATCCTGTGGTCTAAATTGATCATTCAAAAATATATAGCACTTGGTTCTATTGAAGACTGGATAAGGAACCCTAGGAAATCTCATACAAGTGGCTCTGTAATATGGAAAGAAGTGGTGTTGTCCTTTGGGATCATTGAATCAAATATACCTTGGTGTGTGGGAAATGGTAGGAAACTTAGGGTAGGAGAGGACCTATGGGTTTCCTGCTCTCAGCATCACAGGCTCTCGGGACCTACTGTGGAGGCTCTGAGGCAAAGAGGCCTTGTTTATCTCTCACAATTTGCTTCTTGTGTTCAAGAGAATCCTTGGTCTCAGTCCTGGAGATCGGATTTGGAATTTGGTTTATCAAAACCCGATGAAAGGGATTTGGAGAGCCTTCTCCATGCTTTGAACAGAGCACAGATCCAACTTCAGGATAGGGGGATTTTCTTATTTGGGATGCTGACCCAAGTGGTGTATACACCCCCAAGATGGGATACATTAATCTTAGTGCAAATGGTATGCATAGGGAACATGTTTGGTGGTGGAATAAACTTTGGAAAATTAATAGTCCCCCCCAAAACCAAGATCTTCATATGGTGTGCCCCGGACAATAAGGCGCCAACTTGGGACAATTTGCAGAAAGGGAGAATTCAAGGACCAGGGTAGTGTACTCTTTGCAAATCGGATGGTGAATTTGTTTCTCGTCTTTTTCTCAACTATTCCTTTATCAAATAAGTTTGGAGAGAATGTTCAAAGGCTCTGGGCATGTCTTGTAGATGTATGGGAAACTCTATCCTCCATGCCTGGGAGAATTGGAGGGTAACAGACTTTCTGGATTCAGTGAGAGCCCTTCCTTTGTTGGTCATTTGGGGTCTTTGGATTGCTCGAAACAACTATATATTTGTTGATAAATCTTGTACTCATGGGATCACAGTTGGTCTCTCTTGTGGTATACTTACAGATTTTCCATGACATATAAAGGTGGCCAAACAAAGGGAGTTGTTGGATGTGGAAAATGATAAGACTGTTCCTTGGGGTTTTTTTGATGGGGTAGCACAAAACAATTCTTATGGGGGTGGAGCAATGCTTTTCCTCTTAGAGACATACTTTTTTGAATTAATAGTGAGGCTAAGGGAAGGCAACAATAACCTGGAATAACTCTTGAGCCTTAAAATTCTCCTCATTTTTGCAGCAAAGAAAGGGTGCAGAACTCTAAATGTTTTTGGAGATTAGATGAATGTTATCAAATGGACAGTTGGAACACAACATTGCGTAAATTCAAGACTTGACAACATTTTATGTTCCATTAAAGAGATTATCAACACTTATGCTACTTTTTTCATGCAGACATGTTTACAGAGAAAACAACCAACAAGCGGACAAAGCCTCGAAGGAGGGGCTGCAGTTGGACTTGGGGCACTAGAAGGTAAAGGAACAAAGAGAGGGTAGTATTCTTGAATACTACCATCGGCCTTTTATAGAATGATGGGATTTCTACTCTTTTTTGCAGACTACTATACACTCTATGATATGTTATTTTATATTTTATCGGCACTTATATATTATTGGAAGAGGATCGTTTCTTTGAACAGGGCAGAAAATTTACTGAAACGAGTGGACAAATGAACTTTATATTATCATGTATTGTGATGTAACAAGGAAGCAATTTAAATGCTTCTTTTTTTGTTCTTTTTTGTGAAGACCTTTAGAGTCTTACCCATGTGAGCTCTTTAGCTATTTTTGAAATACACACCTATGATGTACTTCGTATTGATGACTTCTCTTTTGTTCTCGTCGGATGAAATAAAATTAGGCTTTTTTCCCAGGAAAAAAAAACAAGAGAAGTCATCAATAAGAAGTACATCAAATACATATGAAACTCAATAATGTATATTTATTAACTCAATGGAGTAGATTACATGAACTTTAGTGGTCAACTCAATTCAATGGTCATTCTTTGTCTTCGGTTTAGCCTCTATCAGTGGTAAACCCCTTATTGTATTTTGCATTATTATTGGATTCTAACGATGGTAAACCACTATTTATTCTCTTCCCACTAATAGTGGTAACCCACTGTTTATTCTCTTCCCACGAACAGTGGTGACCCATTTTTTATTTTCTGCACACTAAATCTTCTTTATTGATTATGCACTCTCATGCAATGGTATTCAATATGCTTCTATAATCAATAATGTCGAGAATTGTTTTTTGTACCTTTTAAAATATTCACTTGTTTATTCACACCTTATACAAGAACTTTGTAGATAAGTTCTATGAAAACTTCTCTAATTTTTATTTTTCAGTTCTTCATTCTCATATTAGAATAGCATTATATCCAAGCTATGATCCCTTGAAGGTTTCATCTCATTCTCAGCTAAATCATTTTATCTTTAACTCGTCTTTCAAAGTCCTCAAACAATCTCTGATTTGAAAGTCCTCAAACAATCTCTCATTTATATATAATATTTGTGTACCAATGTGTTGAACGCATTTCTTGGTCAATTCGTGTCTTCATGAACCCAACATGGCAATGGGTGATTTTCTTCAAATTAATTTGAAAATACAAACTATTTCTCCATCATATCAACAAAAATTTTGACCAAACCATGGGCACACCACCAACTTGAATCTTCAAGTGTGGACTAAGAGTTTATGTGTGAACTTGTCATGGATCATATGTGGACCGAATCGAATTCATGGTCATGATGCCACATCAATTATTCATGGATACATTAAAACCGATTCAACAAATGATCACATCTTCATATGGGTCATTGGTAATAGTCGTGAACCCAAACTCATATATCCAACCCTTGATTTTCATTAGGTTTTCATACTTGACATTTTCCTTGTACCGCAACTAGTACCAAAACTATACTTAGGTACCGAACCACAATATTGTCATTATCATTGCCCCAAGCCTTTCATTTTCGCATCATCATCATCACTATTCCATCATCGTCATTACTGCTACTTTGACATTAATGACATCAACATATCTCTTGAACCTGTTGACATCAATGACAACTTCTACCAATAGACTTTTGATTGAGTTGAGGAATGTTAAACTCTAAGTCCCTAGACAATCATAAAGTCCTAGATCACCTCTCATATGAGTTGTTATTCTTATCACTTTATGAATTGTTAGAATTATCCATTAATAAGTTGTCGGTGAGATCTAGATCTAGAGGTGACTATGATTGTTGTATTATATAATACCAGCATTTGGTATGAACATCAATGTTGAGAATGGATCAAGCCTTTTCCACCACTTTGTTTCCCTTGTTTGCTTGCTTTATAGTAATAATATGCGCTAGGGTTCATGAGGAAACCACGGTGGAGCATATGGGAGGGTGGGAAATTTCTCTCATTCTTCTTTATGTATTTGATCTCTTTCTTGGGCACTAGGGTTTCTTGGTCTCTTTGAGCATCTTGGATTCTAGGGTTATATTTTCATCCCTTGGAGGCTATAGATTAGGGTTTGGAAACCCTTTGATGTATTTGGGGAAGAGGGGGAGGAGGATGTCTTGCCTTGGAGACAGTGTTGGAGGGATTCTAGGATTTTTTGACTAACCCTAGCTAAGGCATCTTGGGTGGTTGGATTTTGTCTTAAACTTGAGAGGATGGTTATTTCCATCTCTTAATTGTCTTGTTGATCTGACACACTTAAGAGAAAAATGTTAAGGAACCCAACACTAACATTCAATATAACAATACAACCATCTATTGTTATTGTGTTTGTTACTATATATGTTTTATAAGAAGAGTTTTCATATACAATGTATGCATGTGAAGTTGCCTAGAGGGTTGGAAACTCATTGGAAAGATGGGTATGTTTTCTCTTTGAATTGCTGCTTATTTTGGGGCTACTAGAAGTGAATTGTTGTGATTGTTCCATTGTTGTTTTACACATTAATTTACAATAGTCCTAAAGGATGAAAATTCTAGGGTTAGAATTCAAGGAACCTTCTCAGAAGAAGGTGATTTTTTAGATTTGCATGAATTTCCCAATGCAAATGAAATTTCAACATAGTTTCAGAGCAGTTGTAGTTGAAATCACTCTTGAGCAATAGGGAGTTATATTTCAGCTAGTGATTACCTAGGACATGTACTTGACCTAGTTAGGTGTGAAACCCTAGGTTGATTGAGATAAAAATCTTCACCCTTGGAAGGGTTATTTTGTTAACTTCAACTATTGTTGATTTTTGCACTTGACACGTTTTCATGATGTGTAAGGTTACTCTTGGTCTAAGAGAGTGTGCTAGTTTGGATAGAACTTCAAATTTTGTTCCATTAAAGCACAAGTTTCAAATATTTATGGAGGAGGTTTCTCTTTGGAAGCGTGTCGAAAAGAAAATTCTAGACCAATCTAGCATAGTTGGTTACTTATCATTCTAAGTGAAGAGAATCAGTATTGACTCCATGAAGGATCAGTTCCTCTCACACACGACAGATAAGGCGTCAGATAAGAGATGTTTGATTCTTTGGTTAAGTTATTTCATAATGATTGTGCCTCTCGATAGAGACTCTTGTAAATCCAACTTGCAATTGTTTGTAGGATAAAGATAGATACTATGGTGAACCACTTTGTTAAGATTAATTAATTGAAGGATCGATTGGAACACCATTGGAACTAAGGTAGAGAAACAAGAGATAGTATATATCACCCTTAAAGGGTTTTCTCCTCCTTGAACAACTTTTCTTTAGGTATTTGTGCTCGTAAGAAACTATCGGAATTCCCCAAGATTTCGTTTGATCTTGTAAAGGAAGAAATCATATTGTAGTCATGTTCAAAATAACATGGGGAAGTATATGCCATTGGTCTCATAAAAAATATGAAGAAAGGTGGCAAGAAATGATTCAAGAAGAAGGATAGCATAGATATAGGAAAGAGGGACCTCAGTAAGGTCGTGTGCTTTCGATGTCATGAGATGGGGCATTATGTAGGACAATGTTCTTTGAAAAGGAAGGGAAATGGCATGAAGCAGGTTGCATCTAAGATTGTAATAGGACTAGAGATGACGTCTCAATTCGAGTGTATTTCCCTAGTTTCATTTTTATCTACAAACATTGTGTCTAGTGTTGGGCCACTAGCTAGTATGTGTACTATGGAGCTTCAAGACAACATATGGTATGCCACTATTCAACAAGATTTAGAAGCAAGAGGGAAATGACTATGGAGCTTGGAGATTATATATATAACATTGTTTTCTTCCATCTATGAGACTTCTAGTTGTATGAAGGAGGAGATTTGATGATGATATTAACTTCATCAATAAGCCTTCTAGTTATTCATTGATGAAGTTAATATCATCATCACATCTCCTCCTTTATAACACTGAATTTTCCCATAACATCGAATCCAAGTGTTATGGGAAAATATGTATTCTGATGTTAAAGAAAAGAATACATCTTCAGTAATAAATATATAAATGAATGTTGAATAAAATAGGTGATGATATAATTTACAAAGTTGAACCGCTTAAATATTGTTCGGGAACACAGGGTACTCCAAAAAGACCGAACACCTTGAACAACCGCTTCACACAAATAGATCACAGATCAACACACCAATGTTTGTCACGTGGTTAAAACCCTCGAAAGGGAAATAGTCCACGGCCCCAGCCAAATAGCTACTTGGAGCAATTTATTATGCAAAAGAAAGAAAGTTACATGAGCTTCTCATAATCGATCAACTAGCCAAGGACCCTTTATGCTCTTTAAATAGAGATCATAGACCAATCGGGTGTTAAGCCACGGATCAATCGTAAGTATGATCTAAGAAAATTTGAACTGTCGGATTAGAATATTTACAAATGCATACTAATGCATACTAAATAAACACGCTTTTACCTAATGGATATATTACACAAGTTGATCTTAACTAACTCCTAAGTGTCTAAATATCCTAACATCCCCCCTTAAGAACAACTTGGGATAGGATTGAAGGATTTACAAAAGTGACACTATTAGGAGAAGGAAGGAGGCATTAGAGCATATCCTCCCTTAAGGACACATTCCTAAACTCCTAACATAGACTGAAGTTTAGAAAACTTCGCTTCTGTAAGAGACTTGGTGAAGATGTCTGCAACTTGATCATCTGCAGGGCAATAGAGAACTTCAATAACACTATCATGAACAAGATTTCTGATGAAGTGCATGTGTGGCTCAATGTGTTTGTTGCGCTGATGTAGAACTGGATCTTTGGCAAGCTTGATGGCACTTTGATTGTCACACCAAAGTGGAGTAGGTTGCTGCTGCTCGAATCCAAACTCTGAAAGGATCTGTCGAAGCCATAAAGCTTCCTGACTGGCATTAACTGCGGCTCGATATTCTGCTTCTGCTGAAGAAAGAGCAAGAGCTTGTTGTTTCTTACAAGCCCAAGTGACAGGTCCAGATCCCAGACTGAAAACATAACCTGCAGTAGACTTTCGATCATCGGGATCACCAGCCCAATCTGAATCAATGAAACCAACCAACAAAGGTTTCCCCCTGTACTGTAATGAATCCCAAACTGAATTGTACCTCAAATATATCGAAGTATTATTTTTGCTGCTTTCCAGTGACTTTCATGAGGAGTTTGTATATAACGGGAAACACGACCATAGGCAAAGGAAGGGTCAAGACTAGAATGAGTTAAGTATAAAAGACTACCAACAAGCTGACGATATAAGGTGGCATCTACTTCAGGGGAAGTACAAGTGGTAGAAATTTTGACTCCAGACTGGAAGGGAGAAGGCGCTGGTTTACAATATTCCATGTGGAATCGGCGAAGAAGGTCACAAGAATACTTAGACTAGGAAAGAAAAATTCCTTCTTTGGTGTGCAAGACTTGGAGACCAAGAAAATAATGCAAATGTCCTAAGTCTGACATTTCAAAATTTTGCTTAAGACTGGATTTCACATGGGTTATAAGTTTAGGGTCACTACCAGTAAGGATAAGATAATCAACATAAAGAACAAGTATGATGAGATGGTCTCCTACTTTTTTGGTATAGACATTAGGGTTAGAATGGCATCTAGAAAAACCAGTGTCAAGAAGAAAGTTATCCATTTTTGCTTACCAAGCTCTAGGAGCTTGCTTAAGGCCATATAAGGATTTCTTAAGGAGACAAACAAGGCTAGAGTTATTCTGAACATATCCAGGAGGTTGTTCCATGTAAATTTCCTCATGTAAATCACCATGTAAGAAGGCAGAATTGACATCCATTTGATGGACTTCCAGTTATGTAAGGATGCAAGGGAACGAACAAGGCAGATGGAATTCATTTTTACGACAGGAGCAAAGGTTTCATTGTAGTCAATCCCTTCAACTTGGGAAAAACCTTTGGCAACTAACCTTGCCTTAAGTCTTTCAATACTTCCATTTGATGCATACTTAGTTCTGTAGACCCATTTACATCTGACAAGTTTTCTTCCTTTTGAAAGAGGAACAAAATCCCAAGTATCGTTCGTCGTTAAGGAACGATATTCTTCATCCATAGCTACATCCCAATCTGGATTTCCTGAAGCTTCTGCAAAAGTTTCTGGATCATGATTCTCGGAAACTTGAACCAAAAGAGAAGAGGCTCGCTGAAACTGAGAACGTGTTCGATGTTGATCTCTAGGATCACCGACAAGATCACCAGCTACTTCACATGTTGAACAGACCCATCGAGGAAGTATTGGTGCTGGTGCAATTGGAGGAACATGAGCAGGTGGAGGTGGATTTTCATCCTCACTGTCATCATCAGAAACTGGAGTTGGAAACCTATCAAGGAAGTTGGAAGAAGAAGAAGAAGGCACAATTGTCGAATCAGGCTCGCAGGCCAAAGATGGCACACCCGCCAAGTTAGGCTCATAGGCCAAGATATTTTCATCAAATTTAACATCTCTTCTAATGATTATATCATGTGAATGGGGTTGAAGAAGTCTATAACCTTTTACATCTTCAGAATATCCAACAAATATGCACTTTTCACTTTTAGGTTGTAATGCTTTTCATTTTTCATCTGGAATGTGAACCCATGCTTCACAACCAAACACACGAAAATGACTTACATCTAGTTTAATTTTACTCCATGCTTCTTTCGGTGCTATACCTTGTAAAACTTTAGTGGGTGTGCGATTAACTATGTAATTTGCACAATTTATGGCCTCAGCCCAATATTGAAGACTTAGTCCCTTAGATTGGATCACACAATTAGCCATTTCTTTTAAACTGCGGTTCTTCTGTTCAACTACACCATTTTGTTGTGGTGTATATGGAACAATGTGTTGTTGTTCAATTCCTTGTTCAGTGCAAAAAGTGGTGAACTTGTTAACATATTCTCCTCCATTGTTAGATATTAACTTAATAATTTGATGACCAGATTATTTTTCAACAAGGGCCTTGTAGGCCAAGAACATGTTAAATACTTTGCTCTTAAGTTTTAGGAAGTAAACCCAAGTGCGTCTGGAATAGTCATTAATGAAAGTTAAGAAATATTTGAAACTAGAAAAGGATGCAGATGGAAGAGGACCACACAAGTCACTATGCACAAGCTCCAAAGGAACCGAGGTGTGCCAAGAGGCACGTTTGTCAAAACTGTCCCGATGATGTTTTTCGAGTACACAACTGGAACAAACACCATCCTTGCAAGATACCATCGAAAGACCAATCACCATATTGTCTTTACATAGTTGTTGCAATGAGCGATAATTTAAGTGACCAAATCGCCCATGCCAAAGTTTGCTCAAGTTATCACTATGAGCAACAAAAACTGAAGGAAAAGGTGATGACCCAAAGTTGTTAAATTTGTACAACCTGGTAATATCATCAACAGTTCCAGTAGCAAGGACATTTTGAGGATTTTTAAAATCCTTTATTACAACTTGGTGAGGTGTAAACGTCACAGTTTTACCTTCACCTGAATGAGTAATTTGATAGACTGATAACAAATTGCAAGAAATTTTTGGAACACATAGTACGTCACTGAAATGACCATTTTCTACTAAAACTGTTCCAGATCCTACAACACTTAGAGATCTATTATCACCAACAAATATTTGTTTGGTGTTACATTCATGCATAGTAGAAAATATGGCTTGATCCTTACCCATATGATAAGATGCTCCAGAATCAATGAGCCATTCATTTGAAGTAGAAGAAGAAGATGCAGTATAAGAGTAACCAAAAGCACAAAGTGCATGTCCATGAGAGTTAGATTCTGAAGACGAATCTATGTTGATGTGGTGCTTCTTCATTGCTGCTTCTAAGGCTGTCATCTTTTTGAAACACTTAGATTCATCATGATTATCTTTCCCACAAAAATTGCAATGATGCTCAGTCTTCTTTCCTTTTTGCTTGGATCCTTTGTCATTTTTTAAAGAAGGAGCTGATTGAGAGGGTTTGGGACCCTTGTTGTTTGGCTTATTATTGCGAAAATTATGTTTCTTGGGAGGCTTGGACTTTTCTTTCTGTTGGGACAATAAGGCTTTCCCAGATGTATATGCATTGTTAATTATTCCAAGATGAATGAGCTTATCTTGCACTCTAATTAAGGAATCACAAAAGGATTCAAGACTAGGATCTTGATAACTAGCTGCAGTCAAGGATTCTTTCATGGAGTAAAATGTAGATACAAAAACAGAATATGCAGGTCCAATTTTGGAAAGAATATGATAAATACATTGTTTGTTTTCTTTCTTAATCTTGCATTCTGCACATAAGAGTCTAAGAGTTTTATACTTAGATAAATAGTCTTGAATGCATGAAAAATCATTTGGATTCAAGGAAAGCAACTCATTTTCAAGTTGATGACCCCAAATTTCATTGTGTTTACCAAACCCAGATTCCAACTTTTCCCAAGATTTATCAGGTTCATCAATTCCAGATATGTGGAATCGCAAATCAGTAGAGATTGACATCACAATCAATCCACGAACTTCATCACATCTATTTGTCAATTTAATTTTCTTATCATCATCAGTGGGTTCTGTTTCTTTTCCTGAGGTTATCCTGAAAAGTCCCTTACTTCGTAGAACATCCTCCATACAAAATTTTCATGAGAAATAGTTAGAACTTGTAAGTATAATATCACAAGGGGCGGCCATACTGTAAAATAATGGCTGAAAAAACAGAAACTAACTGTTTGGTTGCAAAGAGCTCGAAAAAATATGCGGTTTAAGAAAAACGGCACTGAAAACTGATTCTGGATGATGAAGTTATGCTTGATCAAAGAAAATGTTGAAGATGTCCCCAATAGTGACGTGGCAGATATTAACTTGACCAACTAAAAAAAAGAACCCCCCTCTTCCCAAGATCAACCTTTGACAATCATTTTACAATAAAATTGCTTTGAAGTGAATCACTTTTGTAGAATAAGTGAGCTTAATAAGACTTGAACTCAAGACCTATTAAGGAATAAAGCAACTTTAGACCAAGTGAGATAAGCTTAAAAGGTATGTAAAAGAATGGAAAGAGGAAGGGGTTTTTTTTTTCTTTTTTTTTAAGTACTCTTCTCTCTCGTTCTCTGTACTTGCATTTTTTTTTCTACAAATCACACAAAAAAAACGAAATACAAAAACAAAAAAACGTTTTCCACACAATGGGGTTAAATCTTGGTTAGCTTACCCCGAAAGTCTACGTTTTCAAGTTTTCTCATTGTTTCTGATTTGACGTGATCGCACAAGGTGCACGGCAAAGAGCATACGTAGCCGAGAAAACAAGAAGAAAAAAATTCCCTTACTGTTTCTGATTCGTCGCGATCGCGCAAGGTGCACAGCAAAGAGCACACGCAGTCAGGAAGGCAACAATCCGAGACTAAAACAAAAAAGATCTAATAATAAAACTGATAAGATATGAGATATTTAAAAAAAACAAATCCGTCACTGTAACATTATACCTTCAGATTTGTTGAAATGGGTGTTTCTGGAACAAACGGAAACGGTTTTCGGTGAAACGAAAACTATTTCCCAATGGAAACGGTGCTCTGGACGCAATGGAATAGCTTCCACAGGCCAAAAAAGCACAGAAAATCCAAAACCAGAAACTCTTTCAAAGTTTCGGCAACACCAGTTCCAGATCTTGATCAAAACCGAAAGCGGCTCTTCATAAAAACTCTGATACCATGTTCGGGTACACAGGGTACTCCCAAAAGACCAAACACCTTGAGCAACCGCTTCACACAAATAGATCACAAATCAACACACCGATGTTTGTCACGTGGTTAAAACCCTCGAGAGGGAAACAGTCCACGGCCCTAGCCAAATAGCTACTTGGAGTAATTTATTATGCAAAAGAAAGAAAGTTACATGAGCTTCTCACAATCGATCAACTAGCCAAGGACCCTCTATGCTATTTAAATAGAGATCATAGACCAATCGAGTGTTAAGCCACGGATCAATGGTAGGTATGATCTAAGAGAAGTTAAACCATCAGATCATTCTATGTCTAGAACATATCGTGACCGTCGGATTAAAATATTTACAAATGCATACTAAAGAAACACGCTTTTACCTAACGGATATATTACACAAGTTGATCTTAACTAACTCCTAAGTGTCTAAATATCCTAACAAATACAGCTTGGGCTTTACATATTGAAAAGTTGCGTCCCCTTGCTTATAATATTTAATACTTATTATTATTATTAATTTATTATATAGTTGTTATTAATATTTTTTTTTTTTCTGTAACATTGCCCTTTCCTTAAGGGCAGCTTTGTCCTCTTATTATGGATTGTGTATGAAGTACTAACTCGAACACCGCAATCTTGAATTGATTTTATCCTATGGATGTGATTTTGGAACTTGTCTTGTAATCCTTTAAAGAGATGAGTTTTTGAAACAATATAACTTGTATTTAATTGTTTTCTATGTCGCCTTTTGGATTCCGATTATGAGCAATTGTGAATATTCTTTACTTCAAATTTTTGTACAAGTTGTGGATTATTTAGTCACATCATTCAGAGCTTGAACTTGAGCTACTTGTTCAGAATTAACAAGTGACTCAGAGATAGGATATACTTTGGTTGTATCTTCTAAAATACTTTTCTTAATTACACCAATGTGAGGTTGTTTAGTTTCTAATTCATTTTGACTAACTGAGCCTTGTGGAACTTCACTCTGATGCTTGTCATTGTTGTGTACATCAATTTCTTATCCCTTTTGACTAATTGAGTCGGGTGGAACTTCCCTCTTCTACATGTCTTTATTGTGTACCTCCTCAACATCACGGGGTAGCTCCTTCACAATTGTTGTGGATGAAGCAATTGGTTTACTTGAAGTACTTTGTTGTTTAGCAGGATTACTATATCTATCATTTTCCAACCTCTTTATGATAGAGTCTATCTTGTCGTTCATCCTTGCCTCCAACTTATCGAACTGGTTTTTTAATTCAACCATTAATGTTCTAGTATTTGGAGTCATATAATTCGAAGCCATTTCACTATATATATATATATATATATATATTATAATAATAGTTATTAAATAATAATATTACTATATTTTATTTATAATGTCTCACACTTTGAAAAAAACCGCATGTGGTTTTATAAACCACATGGTTTTACTTCTTCTTTGTCATTTTCCGTTAAAATGTTTTATTTCTTGTTTTTCTTTTTAACTTCTTTTATGTTTACTTCTTTGTCACGAATCTTTCTAAATTTTTTCTCCTTTTAAGAAAACCATTTTTTAAAACCACGTGTCAGCTTTGATACCACTGTAACACTGAATCCGAGTGTTATGGGAAAATCTGTATTCAGATGTTAAAAAAGAGAATCCATCTTCAGTAATAAATATATAAATGAATGTTGAATAAAATAGATGATGATATAATTTACAAAGTTGGCTCGTTTAAATATAGCTTGGGCTTTACATATTGAAAAATCGTGTCCCTTTCCTTGTGATATTTAATATTTATAATTATTATTAATTATTTGCAATGGTTAAAGATCGTTTCTACCATAATAACAAGTGTAAATAACATATATATTCCATGAATGGACAAAATAATATATAATTGTTGATAGAAAAGATGATAATGCACAATGATGATGTAGCCGTATATATAGGGCTTATAAGGTGACTATTCACCAAAGGGTTATGTCCCTTAGTTAAATATAACTCATATTATTTTTTATTCTATTTTTATATCATTATATATTATTCATTATTTTAGTATTTTATTTGTTGCATTGCCTTCACCTTAAGAGAAAATTTGTCCTCAAAGCTTATTGAAGACAAGGCTTACGTATAATTTTGTTTTTGCTTGTAATGTCATCTCTTGATTTTTTTGTGTGCTGGTAACTGCAACACTTGATGAAACGAGATGATACAAGCTAAGAATTCCTAAGAAAATGTGTCGCATCGTTTGTGAAGTTGTCCATCTAAGATCTATCTTCATTGGAGATGTTTGTTGATCGCTTTGTTGGATGGAACTTCTTGTTTTCTGCTTAGTTTGTTGATTTTGTGTTCTTTCTTTTCTGAAATCATAACTCCTCTGTTTATGTTCATTTTGACAACGTCGTTGGTCAAAATTATTTTTATATTTTGGGTGTCGATAAAGAGTTCTTATTGTTTGTTTTTTTACTAGATTAGTTTGTTTTTTAACTGTGATGAGGACTGGATTTGTATTTGCTTCTTTTTCCAACAAATATTTGGCATTCTTAAGGTTCCTGATTGTTCCTTCATGTGATTTCTCATTATCTTTAAGCTTTTGAATCTAATCCATTCGATATTGTTTATGCTTCGTAAGGTGACCATCATCTTCGATATTTTCTAATAGTTTATTATGAATATCGTGATTCTCCTCTTCTAGCTTTTTATTGAATTGTGTTTTATCCTTCACCTTCTTGATCTGAAGAAGCAATTATTGATTATGATTTCTTAGACAATAGATCTCTTCTTCTTTGTCCATGGCGACTTTGTCAAATTCTTTTTGCATCCTCTGTACTGATTTTTGATCTTGTGAAACCACCATCGAGATGTCTTTGAAGTCTTTAGCCGACACAACTCCTGAACTTGACTTCACTGTAACATCTTGGAATATGATTTTTCTTCTTCTTATAGGAAAACGTTAGAAACTTCTTTTTTGCATTTAAGATAAAAGTCCCCAACGTTTTTATCCAAGGTAAACCTAAAATTGTGTCATCATCAAAGCTCCAAAAGGAATTAACAATGAATTTCAATACGACCATATAATCTCCAACACTCAGTTGTAAGCCACTTATTTCAAATTGTTTTAATGTCCCCAAAGTCTAGCCCTTCACCTATATTTGACTCGAGAATCATGAAATGGTTAGAGAATTCAGTACTAATATAATTAATACTTTCATCGGGTGCAATATAAATGGTGATATCCTTCTGTGTAATTGTCCATTTAATTCTAAATAGTATTGCAACATTTTCTTTTTGTGGTGATAGAAAACTTTGCCTTATTTTCAACATTAAAACCAAATTCTTAATTTTTTGTCAATATCTTTTTTTCAATAATTATTATTACTATTATTAAAAGTAATAATAATATTATACCAATATGGATACATCGAACTTCGTAAACCAAATAATAGCATTTGATAAAAAAAAATATGTATCAATAACGCAGTAATATATATCTATATATAATCAATAACTTTTGAAACTCTCTTTGATTTTATTAAAAAGTTACTCTATATCCCACCCTTCGAAAAAAACCTCGCGTGGTTTTACAAACCAAATGTGGTTTTACTTCTTTTTTTGTCATTTTTTTTGTTCAAATGCTTTCTTTCTTCTTTTTCTTTTTACTTTTATTTTCTTTCTCCACTTCTTATTTATATGAAATCATTAATTAATTTGAATGGATGGCCAAAAATCAAATTAGACAATGTCTAAGTAATGGCCAAAGGCCCGAAACCAAGGCCAAGAAGAGGCTTTGATACCAATGTATTGATTAAAAATCGTTTCTGCCAAAATAACCGATGTAAATAAGATATATACTCCATGAATGGACAAATTAATATATAAAAGATGATAATATACAATGAGGATGTAGCCGCATATATAGGGCTTATAAGATTATTATTCACCAAAGGGTTATGTCCCTTAGTTAAATATAACTAATATTATGTTTTATTTTATTATTTATATTATTTATATTATTTATATTATTATATATTATTCATTATTTTAATATTTTATTTGTTACATTATTAATTTATCATATAGTTGTTATTAAGGTTTTTATTTTCTTATTTACGTAACAAAGAGGTTGAACATTGTGTTAGATGTGCAATATGAGTTGAAACACGACGTTGTTTGGCAACAAAATCTTTGTGAACCTCGCAAGACTAAATAAGAGTTATTGAGAATTGCTATGGCGGGCCATGTTCTTACAAAAGAAAAATGGTATCTATTTGAAAAGGTGGCCATGTTTCATCATCTTCATCACATTTGATAAGTTTTTACAACGATAAAACTTCAAAAAAAGGATGTTTGACTTGAAATTGAATCAACTATAAGAAGTCTAGAAGATTGTAGGCTAGAACAACTAAGAAAGCTAATTGAACCTAATCCAATAACTAATAAAGAACCCACTTACAAAATATCGATGACAAAGATGACTAGATTTGATCAACTAATATGCATATGACAATGACAAGGTAGAGAAATTTCATCATATTCGATGAATGTGTGGATTGAAAGATGGACGAGAGCTTTATCAACATCAAAAAGTCAACCAATCAAATTTAATGAAAAGTTGATGTCTATGTAACATTTAATCACCACAAGGAATCCATTGGAGAGTAGTGTTGGTTGTCAAAAGGGATGTTGATAATTAAAGAGATGTGAGAGAAGCCAAATCAATCTAATAGTCTTGGATATGGTCCATAAGAACGCATATTGTAGGATGAGTGCGGTGGTATGAGAGGGGTGGAGATTAGAGAATTTAACTATAGAAGTCATTTGAAGGATAGTAATCAACTTGAGTTTGAGTTTGTATTTTTCATAGGAGAAAGAAGATCCCTCATAGAAAAGGCAAGGCTTGACATTCTTACCAATAGTAACCAGCATTGTGAAATGCATCCATGTATATGTGGAACTCCAATTTATGCACATTTACAATTGTATAATTATCATCAATAGACATTTCCTACAATTTTATAATAAATGGAGTCATTCTCTGTAAGGTTTCTTAAAACGTTTATATATTGTACTATGAATGTTTATGAGTTTGATAGTCTTTTTCTTATTTTTCCTACCGCTTAATAATAAGAAATTCACAATGTTTGTGAGAAATAGTTATTTGTTTAACCATATCCTTGGTGTAGATCAATTGGGTGATTTTGACTTGCCCACTAGAAAATGGATCAGAAAATTTGTGAGATAAGAATGAAAAGTGCATAAAAGAACTTGGAAAAGAAAAACTAAAATCTATTTACAATATTAGTTTTCCAACTGTGGAATTTTGTGCAAATTGGGTTTCACTAATAAAACCTTATCATGAATGAAGCTCAATTTAAAATTTTCTTGAATTTCTCTAAAACCCTGTATTGTGGAATTTTGTGCAACTCGAGTTTCACTAATAAAACCTTATCCTGAATGAAGCTCAATTTAAAATTTTCTTGAATTTCTCTAGAACCCTGTACTTGTATTGCAATTTCATTATGTTATTCTTATTTAGAACTATATAAATATATATATAATTTCCTTTCAAAATTCATATATGTCATTTAAAATGTTATCCCTAATCTTCTTATGACATTTCAAATAATTAATTTCAAAAATTACTTTGTTTTGTATTGATTTAAGATTATTTTCATTGTCTTCATATTGTTCACCACTAAAAATATTAGCATGAACTTCTCACACTTCATTCTCTATTAAATAAACCTTGATCTTTTTAACCAGCCTAGATCCAAATCCTAGGCTCTATGAAGCAGCGAGAGGGATCAAATATATTGATCTATGATTGAACATGGTTTTAACACATGCTTTTAAAACCATTGGTTGTTTATGAGGGCCTTGCTCATGGTTTTAAAACCATGGGTTGTTTAGGAGGGCCTTGCACATGGTTTTAAAACCGTGGGTTGTTTAAGAGGCCTTTGCACATGGTTTTAAAACCATGGATTGTTTAGGAGGGCCTTGCACATGGTTTTAAAACCATGGGTTGTTTAAGAAGGCTTTACACATGGTTTTTAGGAGGGTCTTGCACATGGGTTGTTCTTATTATTTTGTTGTTTTTGTAGAGGACATTTATTTTTTAGGATAATTAAAAAATTTATTTTTATTTTTTTTAATTATTTTGTTAGGTATAAACATTACAACATCTCTCCTGTATTGGGTTGTTTTTGTTTTTCTGGCCGACTTGTTTCTTGGCCGATAATTAAAAATTTTATTTTTTATTATTTTGTTTGGTAAGAACGTTACAAATATTGGGTTGTTTTTTTCTTCGACATTTTTTTTGGCAGATAATTAACACTTTTATTTTTTATTATTTTGTTAGGTATGAACATTACAACATCTCCCCCATACTGGGCTGTAGAGCTCAGCCTCTCATATCAACAAATATAGTATGATCACTAACCTGATGTTTGCCTTTGGGCAGAAAGGATGTAGATGACTAATTAAAATGGTTTGCATAATTAGCCAAAGTAAATGTTATCCGTCCTACAGTGGTATACCCTTCCGTTCTTGTAAGACACGAGAATCTCATGCATCGACTTCATTTGTGGTGTCCTAATTATTATTTCTCATGAATAGATTTATCCATGTGCTATTATTCTTCACATGGACCATTACAAGAAGTCCCACCAAAACCTTAGACTTGAACTATAGCAACTACTCAGTCAACATAAAAGGCTTACAATTTATTAACAGCTTCTGCCCATGCTGGAGCTAAAAATACCAGTAAGCAAGTACCAAAAATTAAACAGACTCAATTGTTTTAACTGCTTTAAGCATCTGATGGTTAATCGAGGTAGATGGACCACCTAAAACTAGTAATTGAGGACATTGAAACTTCAGACATGAAACCCTTATTGGTAAACAATATGTAATAGACAGTAAACTTCTAGTTAGTGTCTCGAACATCTTAGCAAAAGGAGAAATCTTGCCCAAATATGCTAAGAGTGACTGAAATGGGCACTTCTCACAAAGCCAAAACATAGACATTACATCTTATCTAATACATTTCACATGAAATTGAGAAAACAAAATATGTGATGCACTATTTGGAATCATTGGAACAAAGGAAAACAGTTTATGTTAAACAGTTTTACCAATTTGACAAGATGTGAGAACTCTTCGAGTCTATTAAAAAGAGCATTCATACCTTGGTAAACACACAGTTGACAATTTTATGCTGCTACATAATGTTTATGGATAAGAATAAAAGGCTTTATGCATTATAAAATGACAAGAACAGACAGAATAAAGTAAAAGGGCAAAAGTGGTATTGCTGCCAGGAACGTAATTTTTAAAAAGAATGTCAATGTCCAAGAAAGAAGCCATGTCAGAAAGAAGTCCTTGATAGAATCAGACTCAGAGTCCTACCAGTCTTTTCTAATATTTTCATCATCATCCTTTCTAAGAGGGAAAAGGGTAAGAATGAAATGTAGCTCTAAAAGGCATAATTTAAGACAGAATCCTGACTCGTAAGAAACGAAGAGCATATTGTTCAATCCCAACCTGGTTCTTTTTAACTTTCATCTAAAGGAAAGCAGAAGAGGGAAGAAAGGAATTAAGAATTAGCTCAAGTGCAGAAGAGATTTCATCCCCGATAGACAAAAATACAAAGCACTTCCCTTCATTTGAATGAAAAGATTGTACATAGAAAGAGTAATGGGCATTAAATAGATATAAACAATAAAAAGTTTGAGGTCTACTCATGCCACTGATGGCCAATCACTGTCCAACTAACTTGTTAACAAGGAATGAAAAATCAAAAAATAATGCTCATCATTAACGCTTACAGAATTAAAAAACATCATAATACACTGCATTTTCCTAAAGAAACTGAAATCGAACTTATAACAGTGGTACACTGACAAGTAGTAGATAACTATGAGTATGGGTTACCTTCTCATGCACAGCCATTTTCTTCTGATATTTAGAAGGTAAGTAGAATCTGAAAACAGCACTGTATTTTCTTGGTGACTGTGCTCAATTTTAGTACACATCAGTTAAGTTTCAAATGCCTGGCAGAGATTGCATACATGATACAACACTTGGATATCCACTGTCACCTTCCAACACTGTCAAAATCACTGCACTGAAGACGAAACATTATTCTTTATGAGGTCTTGCTTCAAAACCTCCATCAGGTCGCTTTTCAAGGGTGTATGGCATATGAGTGCCAAGAAGCTTATCCCACATCACAAAAAAGGGTTGGGAATAATTATACTTGGTCCCTTGAAGCTGATGGTGGATATCATGATAAGCAGTATTATTTTGAAACAGTGTGTGGAATATATTCCCAGGTAACCAAAGGCCACAATGATCATCGACGGTTTTAATAACTGCAAACGAAAAAAAAAACACAGCAGTCTGTGCTGTCATTCCTGAGACAAGATATGAGATTGCACCACCTAGAGTATCAAGCAGAAGCCCCTCAAGTGGATGATTGTATAAAGCACCAATGGCATACGGCACTACTAGCTTGTGATGTTGGGAATGAACATGACGATATAGAAATGTGTTATGATGCATGTAGCGGTGCACAAAGTACTGCCAAGTGTCCATTACTAACATTGCAATCAATACTTGACAAATCTGAACCAGAAATGATGGTTGCAATGATTTCCCAGTTAGACCCACCTTTGATGTCATCTGTTAAAGACAAATCAAACATTCACAAGCATCAATTCCCATATATCCCAACTTGCACTCAATCTGGCAGTGCACCATCAAGAAGAGCATGCATACAATAGGGCTGGAACTGCTAAATTTGGATAATTACAAGCATTATTTTGGACTTTTCCATTGATTTATTCATTCAAACATACATCTTTGGATGAATGGTTTTACTAATCATAATTTTGTTGGTATAAAACTTTATTACATGCATTAATGGGAACAGACCAGGCACGGCAGTTCAAAATTTACTGCTATACCACCATTTTTTTACTAAATAAAATATGGATCACAAATCAAATACTTGGCCACAACCATATTTATTGTACAAAGAGATTCTGTTAATTACAATAAAAGTAAATTTAAGCAAAAAAATCAATAAACAAGAGAATACAAATTCTAGTGAATGAGTATTAACAGATAATAGTGTACAATTAACACTGAAGAAGTCAAAACTTCCATAAATAAGCTACCCCTTTTACTGGATTGCAAGGCATTGGTCAACAGAAATCCCAGACATGAGCAGAGACAGTTTTCTGTTATAATTCCTGTAACTAAATTTTTCACTTCTAAGGTCAAGGCTGGGTTTTGTCTTTTGGTCCTCTTTCTATTATCTACCTTATTATTTGAAATGCAGAAAATGGATAGCCATGAAAATTTCTTGGCTTTTGGGATTACTATAAAAGTGTTTTTACCTTGCTAGGAGAACTCTCCTAGCCCTTTGATGATGCTTCATGGACATATGAGTGGCTCAGATTGGGTGGATGCTTGACCTTGGTTAGAATGTTGGCATGGTTCCCTTGCTTAGGAGGTTCTTACCTTGATCAACGTGTTCACTAACCCATTGGGTGCACACAATGAAGGAATCGGTTGCTCAAGCAAGGGAGGTGCCTACCTAGGAGGAGAAGCATTGGGAACTTGAAGGAGGGTACTTCATGTTGAATTTACGTACTTCATGTTGAATTTACGATTATACTGAGAGAAGGGGGAGGGTGGGTGAATCAGTATAATCTTGTTTTTCTTATTTTAACCATTCATCAATCATTCATAAGACAACAAATACTCATAAGCTCAAATTACAGTGCACAAGATATAATGTGGAAACCCAAATGGGAGATAAACCACGGAAATTTTCCTTAATAGATTTGTAGGCACTAACCAATTAATTACAAGTGTTTGCAAGCTTCAGCTTGCAGGAAACACCTCTCTCCTAAGCTTCACAGGCACCAGCCTGTTAGAGACATCAATCCCCAAAGCTTCACAGGCACCAACCTATAGGAGACACCAATCCCATGTTGTTTACAACCACCAACTTGCAGGAAACACCAATTACCTGTTGTTTACAATCACCAACTTGTAAGAGACACCAATCCCCTTCAATTTACAAATTTATGAGTTTTACAATGCTTCTGTCTCTGCTAACTTCTGAGTTCTACCTGTGTTTATTCACTGCTTATCGTTGCTTACTGTTTATGTTACAAACTTAATCCAATGCACTATAACCAGCATACCAAATTTCTATACTCCGTGCACTATATCCAGTGTATCATATTTTAACAAACTTAGTCCAACGCATTATATTCTGCTCCCCGAGCTTTTGTACCCAGCACACCAAGTTTTTGTATCCTGTGCATCAGACTTCTATACCAGAGCACCAAACTTCTGTATCCTGGGCACTAAACTTCTGTATCATGTGCACTAAACTTTTGTATCAGTGCACCAAACTTTTGTATCCAGCACACTGTACCTCACGCACTATATCTGACGTATTTGATTTTCACAGACTGAGTTCAACGCACTATGCCTCGTGCACTATAATCAGGCCATCAAACAAACTCAGTCCTATGTTCCAATCTCCTATATCAATTACAGCACATCAATAATTTCATTTGATTAGTCCTCCAATTCTTTGCCAAATTCAGACATCATCAGCGCCAAATACCCAGAGCTTCTTTGCAGTTTGTTTATAGTCACAATTACAACACGCAAATAATTTCATTCGATTAATCCTCCAATTCTTTGCCAAACTTGAACCTTATCAGCGCCAAATACCCAAAGCTTCTTCGCGGCTTGTTTATACTCAAAACTTCACTAATTGTTGTAGTTTGCATCCATTACATTTTGCGTTCTAGCCATTTCACACTTTCAGCACCACAGTCTCAACGCAAAGCAATAGACAAAAAGCATCTTGAACAGAGTTCATTTTTCATCCTTCTCATTGACAGATAATTCGTTGTTCGTGTCACAGAGCAACTCATTCTACTCCAATGCCCAGAAATTCACTTCCTAAGAGCTCAATACAATTCAACACCAGTACACACCTCTTTCTACAGATGCACCATAATCTGCTTCAAAATTTGCCTTTGATCTGCACCATAATTAGCCCTCATTATGTCATATGATCACCTTCAAGTTAGCTCCAAAATCTAGGATAATCACCTTCTATCTTAGTCTCATCCAAAGAAGAGCCTGCAAGAAAACATCCCTTCCTCTTTACAAGGTGTGCCTTCTCTTCCTTAGAAAACCTTAGAAACCCTAAGAAGAACCGTCAAGAGAATATCATCAAGAATATCTTCAAAACCTAGAAAACATCTTCAAACCCTAAAAGACCTTTCTCTTCCACAAGTGCACACCTTTTTCAGAGCTCCATAAGTGGATGAATGAATGAACAAATGAGGAGAGCGCTCCACTTATCTATAGTGTTCTTGTTGCCGCCTTTCACGCACCTAGGGGGATAGGTTGTCGTGGCATAATTTTTCAAGCCACTAAGTGCGTCCTTGGGGGCAAGTCTCGAGTCAAGTATTGTCACTTGATCTTGACTCCTCCATTTAGGCAAACTCCTAACGAAGCCAGGGGGTAGGCCCTAAGAGTTACTAAGGTTGATTAAGCGTTTTACTGGTGGTTTGTGATTGAGTAAGTTGTTTAGGAGTTTTTTGTAAAAATGGCACAAGAGATTGCAATAGTGATTAAGACAACAACATGACCAATGTAATCAATCAACACATTGTAAATTAAAGAAAATGCTTATACAATAAAAAGCAAAGACCAGTGTTGAAAATGGAGTATTGTTGGAGTGTTAAATATTGCAATTGTTCTTGGTTGATTTTAAGTTTATGAATTAATGAGTGGATTATGAGGGAGGGAGATTCCCGATATACCACGAAGGTAGAGGGAATATGTCCAGACTCACTAAGTGTGGTAGCACACAAGAAAATGTGGGTTGAATGGAGTCACGGGGGATGTCCAAACACTACACTAAGGATGTAGCCTGACAGGACCCCGCCGTCACATTTCAGTTGTTCCCACTTCCTCTGTACAAGTTGCCCACACGAAGAAAAACGCCACAATGGGTTTTTGTTGTTTGGGAGGTTAATTGAAAGTGAGACTAATTAAACTAGTAACTTAGTTCATTTCTGGTTTGATCAACTGTTCACTCGAGGATGCAGCGATCCAGAGCATACGGGAACTAAGCCTTGTTAGTTTTAAATGTTTTTGAAGAATGTTTTATTGTTTATTAAACCCCAAGACTCTCTTTTAGGTCTTTTGAACCTTACTCGAGAAAGCAAGAGGGATTGATTACTGAAAAGTAAAAGTGCAAAAATGAAAGGTTTTATAATTACTGCACTACGAAAATCTTTTCCCTTTCGGTAATTTGGTATAACGCAATGGGTTAGTATTTGTATTACTTTGCAATAAATAAAATTGAAGTTGGAAATAGCTAAGTATATAGATCTATAAAGCAAAACTACACTGACAAAAGTAAAACCATGAAAAGGTGCACCAACGCAAATCCCCCAGGGTGGATGGGGAGTGGGCTCTTACTCAAAACCTTTTATTATGCCTTAATACAATATAAGAAGTAGAAATGCACTTTGGTCCTTGTTAACCAGGATCTAAAAGGCTTACAAAAAGACAATTTTTTACAAGAAAAAAGAAGGGGAACTCCGTTAAGACTTGAATGGTCCAAATTCTTGAAAATTGGCCAAAGTTTCCCTCTCTTTATTCATCAAACCTGTAAGAACAGCAAGCTATTATTAACGAAAGATTACCAAAACCACTTTAAGAGTGTCTTTGGATAATCCCCAAAAAATCCTAAAAAAATCGAAGTTAAACTATGAGCAAAATAACCAATGAAAGCAAGCTTTCCTTGAGATTTTGGCTTGTTTTTTGGGCAACCAATGTGATGCACTTTGATTGCTAGATACGATCTTTTAAATACTAAAAGAGAACTTCTTTAAACAAGCCTTTATATCTACTTTAAAACAACCTGTAAAAATGAAAACTTTCTTGAAGTTAGATCTAGTTAAAAATGACTTGAATCTTTCAAATGACTCTAGATCTATGCATATAATTCGTATGTATCAGATCGAAAAATAATATTAGCTTATAGACCAACAGATCTAAGACATTAGGAAAAAGGTAACCAAGGAAAGAAGTGATTTAAAAGGAAAAACTGAAGAAGAAGTGGAGCTTTCTGGTTGAATGTCAAGGGACTATGCCTTGAATATGTTGGAGAAAATAAGGAAGCAAACTAGATCAACGCTTTCTCCAAACTAGGACACCTGCAACTAATGAGAAGCTTGCCAAGATACTTGTGAGATCTGATTTAATACATATATAAAGAGACTAAAACAACATGCCAATAAACTTATTAGACATGTAAGATCTATATCTCTAAACATACATATAAAAAAAATTAAACAATAAACTTATTAACTAAATTCATTTCCTACCAATTGATAGCAAATCCTTCAAGGCCAAATCCATGAGATCATAATAAGCAAAACTATGAAAAAATTACAAGATACCTCAATGAGACATGGCAATGCTCATCCACACAATAGAACACGACACCATCTAGCTTCAAAAGCCTTCTTTATTTTAAGCAAAACAACTATAACTATACAATCAGCAACTTCACTCTCTATCCAACTCGAACTAGTTTGAATTAGAGCCAACGTGTTGCTTATATAGGGAAAATGAGAGCAAATCCCAAGGGCGGCAAATTTTCCAAGTGTTAGAGA